>JAVJGG010000039.1:23583423-23609030 GCA_035590195.1 Aviceda cuculoides
CGGCCCATCGAGGCTGAACCGCACCCCCCCCCGCTGCCTCCCCGGTTCCCCCCCCAGAGCAGCAGAACAAAGAGGGAAAACACAAGAAGATTTCTTTAAAAAGCTGTTTCCATTTTCCACAGCATTGTTCAGTGGGTATGAAGCTAAGCTATTTCCCCTGGGGTTTAGCCCAGCCTAAAAACAGGCACATCATCTTTTACCATAACGGGATGTGCCTGCAGAGCCCCACGGCATGGCAGCGTCCCCAGCACATGAAATCAAGGGGCTTTTCTAAAGCACGTGGATTGTCCCTTGTCCAGGATGGTCCCAAATTTGCTTTTGAGCAGTGTGCTTAACCATCGCGGCAGGAGGAGGCCCCCGGCACCAAGCTGCGGGCCGGGCTGCAGCAGAGCTGTGGGGCAGAGGGGTCTCTGCCGGGGTCCGCGGCTGACGAAGGCAGGCGAGCACAGGCTTGTTGGAAGCAAAAATTCAAAGGCCACGGAAAATGTTAACGCATCCTTTCAGTTTGGTGCTGAGCGGCAGCCCCGGCTCCAGCCGGCGCGCTCTCTCCCGAGTTCGCAATTCCTTGTGCCTACGTGGGTGACACTGCCTACGAGCCCTTCAAAATGTCACGGTTCTGGCGGCTCTCCTGCACTTCTGTTCTTTCCAGCCACTCCCCAGTGAGGAGAAGGGAAAACCCATTCGGTTACCCCTGAACACATCCCTTCTTGATGTCTCCATCCTCCCATTAGCTCGGGACCCCCTGCGACGCCCAGTGCCGTCAGGAACGGTGTTGCCTTTTGCTCCCTTTCATCCGCTCCGCGACATTCACACATTGCCATAAGGGGCAGGAAAGGATTTCCATTTTGAAGGATGCTGATGAGACCCCGGGGGCTTGCCATTAAAAACAAGATGAGGAACAAGGGGAGAAGAAAGAAGACAAGAAGACGAGCCCAGCCATCTCAGCTCTTTCTTTTCCCTTTTCCCCCCCAATTCAGAAGTCTCTAATTGGCCTGAGCTCTGTGGGTGCCTCAGGGCCCCCCCCCGGACCACCGACCCTGCACAGCCCAACGGGACCCCACCGCCCACCCCAGTGCATCAGCCGTGCTCATCTTCCTCCCTGCTCCCAACAGAGACATTTATTTCTGCAAATATGTGACAGAAAAAGGTGGAATAAATAATTGTAAAGATCTGAAAAACGTTTTTGCGGTGGGAAATACATTCAGGGGAGGGGTGAAAAAATAAATAAGACAGAAAGGTTTTGAACTGATGAAGAAAACAGGGTCTCATCAGAGCGTCCCAGAGAGACCCCATTTCCCATTAATGGAGAAAGCAAATTGGAGGCTAATTGCTGGATTTGTAGAGGGGTTTTTATGTTGTATGAAACAGGATCTGTGTTATGATTCATGCGTTTTGTGCACCAAGCAAGCGACTTCAGGAGACAAGCTGCGTTAGCAATCAAGCGTCACCGGGGTTGCTAATGACAATGATTTCGGAGGCGGTGCATTGCCCGGGCACCAGGAGCCGGCTGGAGGCTGGGTGGGAAGGGGCCGGCCGGATCCACCTCCCCGCGGCTGGAGAAGGACCACATTCCGTGGCGCGAGCCCACCCAGCACTAGGCTGGAGCACCCGATGGTCCCGCAGCTTCCCTCGGTGCCTCCAGCCCCTCGCCCCGGTTCCCCCTGCCCGGCTTTCTGCCCTTTCGCCCCAAGCGCTTTTTTGCCACCCTGCAGGTTGGGTTTTCTGGGGAGGCGGGATACTCGTGGACACTTGTCATCCAAAGTTGACCGAATCTCTTCACTGCCAGAGGGGATGCTCCAGCTTGGCGGGAGGTGCCAGAGGTGGGATTGCCAGCGGTGGGATTGCCCCCCCTGCAGCTCCTTGTAGGAGGCATCTCCATAGGGACGGCGATGGAGAGGAGAGGGGACACGGGGCTCGGAGGAGAGGCACAGCTCGGGGAGGGGGCACGACGGCGTACTTACTGCTCCTCCTGTTTGAAGAGAGAGAGAGAAGGAATTAAAGGAATATGAAGGGCAGAAGGGGATGAAGACAGGCAAGGTGTTTTCCGCTTGCCCGATGGCTGAGCTGACTTCACTTTGGGAGGCTGCAGAACATCTCATACATAAACACCTCGCGAGAAGCGGACCCCAGTGCCTGGTGGCTCTGGGGGGCTATTGCTTCAGCATCACGATTGCAGATGGTCGTCTTCAAGCCCTGGTGGGAGTCAGACCATCATGATGGGAAAAGCATTTCAGAGCCTGCGTTTTGCACGCTTGGTGCCCCATGTTTTCCAGCTGGGAAACTGATGAGCAAATTTCAAGGCTCCTGAAAGCGAGACCCAGCTGAGCATCGGTCAGCGGGTGTCCTGCAGGCTCCCCCCGCAAGGCCACTGAGATTTCATGCCTGGCGAGTCATTCCCATCCCTCGCTCATCCTCAACCCTCCAACCACCCGCTGCTGTTCGCTCCCAGTGGGAGCACCGGGACCGGGGAGCTCACCCCGCTGCAAGCCGGCACGGCGAGGCGCGACGGTGCTGGTGCTGCAGGTGCTGGAGCTGAGCACCCCCGCGGCTATGGAGGGAAAAGGAGCAGTGTCGCACTCTGAGTCTGGCATGTCGCTTTGCTGCGTAGTAAGAGGAAAATATTTTATGCATGAAAAATAATATTTTGGCAAGATCCTTCACACGCACTTGTAAGTGCTTATCTCCATGCGGGAAGCTGGATGTTATTGGCCTTTGGACTCGGATGGTTTTTATTCTTTGTACAAGGCCCTGTCTGATGTAGGTGCTACTGCAAAGGGAAAAATAAATACTAAACCAGGCGTAAATACCCTGTTGTCTGCTGCACCCACCAAACTGTTTCTGTTCTTAAAATAATTGTATATGTGTTAAATGCCGACTAATTAATGTGCACATATTTAGAGGAGGATTAACAGCAATGTAATCAATGCAGATCTATTATGGCTAATTACATATGTGTATCTATTACATACCTCCTAATCTTCTATAAATATGGTTTTTATAATCACTTCGTTAGCAGGTATCTAAAGTAACGCAAAGAATTTGCAACACAAGTTAGATCCTGGCTCCATTCCAGCTCAGGTAATTACACCCTGGTCTCACTCAATCCCTCTGCAGCTTCCCCTGGGAACATATTTATTTTTAACTTCCTACCCCAAAATGTCTGACAGCATCACTGAAAACGGTGTGCCATCTTGCACCCCAAAGGGCACCGTGGCATCGCAGCAGAGGGTGGGATGAGGCATCTCTCTGGAGTGAACCTCAGAACATGCTGTGTATGTTTAGTCCATCAAAAACTGAGATTAGGTTATTATTAGTCTCCACAGAATATCAGTCACAGCTTTCTAGTCTGGGGAAAAGACGCTGTTAAGTAACGAGGAGGATCCGAGAGGCTTGTTGGATGAAATCTATCAACCTGTCTGTCTGGGCTCGCACACCACACTCATCGCGGCACTCCGCTGCCTTCCTCCAGGGACCGATGCTCAAATCCTGCTTACGTCACAGCTCGCGCTGGCTCTGGTCCACCCCGACACCGCAGCCGCGCGTAGAGGAGAGGTTTGGACGCACTGGGACCCCGACGAAAGCCCAGGTCCGGGGGTGCTGGGTTGCCCAGCCGTGGAGCTGCGGGAAGGCGACGGGCAGGGGCAGCGGGAGCCCGGCGGAGCCCGGCAGGACTCACTGGTCCGGGCTGGGAGGAGGAAGACCGCGGCCCGGCAGCAGGAAGGCTGGCAGCTGGGTGGCGAGCGGTTCCTGTCCACTGCTGCCCAAGCTGCTGTGCTGCCTCTGGGTTTTGCAAGCACCAGTCTCCGCTGGCTTTTTTATTTTTTCCTTTTTTTTTTTTGAGCAATGACCTTGGGAAGAGCATGCTGGGGTGAGATCTGTCATGCACTGCAAATGGTAAAGAGGTGGCAGCTGCATAAACGTCAGGCTGTCCGGAGGGCTCAGGAAGCAAAAAACAACATACATGTTTCACCACAAGTCCAATTACACTGGGGTTAAGTTTGGCACTTCAGTAGTCAAAACATCTTTCAAATGTCTCCTCAGGCTGGAAAACCCCCTCCAATAGCCACAGAAAGGAGGAAGCGTAACCCAATCTGCTGCTCCATATTATTCAGCGTTCAGCCATGTAATGGAGATTAATCACTTCTCCCTGTGATGCCCAGAAATACCTTTCACGTCTGGAACACTCTTCCCCATTCCGAGAGACTTGAACTTTGATACTTGCAGGGCAATGGAAGTGGAGGAGGAGAGGGGAAGGTGGGGATCCATCAGCCAGGCAGGCACCAGCACACGCGTCAGCAAAGCGAGTCCTTGCCAAGTGTCCTGGGCTGGTCCGCACGGCGAGCGCTGCTTGGGCAAGTGCCTGGAGGAAGCAGCTTCTCTGCCTCCATCCCATCGCGTTGTGCTTCATCCTCCCAGAGGCCCATGTCGCGACAGAGACAAATTATTTACCGGCTAATTGGCAAGCCCATCTCCTGTGAGCTTTCCAGGTTCTGCAGTAGCACCAAGCCAGGCGTGAACCATCCCTGTGTGCTCCTGCACAGGGGAGAGCAGGTTCTGCTCCCTGCCTTCCACTGGGAAGCTCTGGGAAGGTGAGGAATCCTCTCAGATGCTGGGGGTAAATAAGGTCACTTCTTTCAGTAGCGTGAGCGAAGCACTGCACTGCAGACATATAGGTTTTCTCTTACAATTCTCTAGGACTTGGTAACATAGATGTGCAATAGCCTGAAAAGCTGCAGTGGTTTCCCAGCCCCGAAGAGATGGGAAACTCCCTTTAGTCTTCACAAGAAAAGTATGTGTGACCTTGCTTGCTTTCTCCTTCGTGCTGCTATCTGTTGGGGCTGGTGGTTTTGAAGCACGCCCAGCAAAAAGGGGCAGAAAAGAAAGGTGCCCAGACCCAGGCAGTCTGGGTTGGGTGTTAAGAACATACCAACCCTACGGATGGCGTCACCGCAGGGACACGGTGCACATCCCAGGACATGGGACTGGTGAAAGCAGCCCGGTCAGGGTGAGGAGCCGAGGTGTGATGGTGAGAGGAGCCTGGGTTCCTGTGCAAAAAAAGGGTTGTGGAGGTGCTGGGCTGTGCAGCGGGTTGTGCTGCCGGCACAGGCATGCGTGCAAGCTTTGCTTTTCCATTTTAACCTAAAGACCCTAAAATATTGTGTTCCAGCTGACAACTAATAAAATCTGTCGTGTCCTGTATCACAGCAAACATCTGCCAGCGGTATGGCTCCCAGCGGGATAAAAGCTCCAACAGGAGTTCAAGGTCTTTTTTGGAGCTTGCTGAAAGAGAGCAGAGGGAGAAGCAGGAGTGCGTAAGTCAGGGCTTTGCCTCCGAACAGAGGTGCTCCTCAGCTCCTCTCAGCCAGCCACGTAGGAAGAGCAGCTTCGGATGAAGACGGGTCAGACCCCAGGGAGACTGTCCAAAGGTCAGCAGCATCCCAACCGCAGGAGATGTGGGACACCCGCTGCCTGGGTAACTTGAGGAGGAGTTAGCTAAGCTGTTGTAAGACACAGATTTAACGGCATTTCTTCCCCTGCATTAGGTAGGCCGCTATACGTTTATTGGTTCTGCTCTCAGGACGGGATAAGCTTGCACTTCACCGGAGCTTGCACAGAGCCTCAGAGCCCCTTCTTGGCATCGGCAGTGCTCGGCCTTCCGTGTGCTTTAAAGCTGAGCACACGCGTGTTGACACGAGCAGAGCCTCGGCAGACAAGCGCCGTAAGCGATGATGGGAGGGAGGGAGGTGCTCAGAGCTGTGCCCTTGCGTTTTATAAATAAACGCCGGTGAAGCAAACCACCGCCCGTCCCTCCGCCTGCTCTTGCGGAGGGCCGTGCCGGAGCGCGCGGGACGGTCGCGGGGCAGGAGCGCTGGGGAAAGGCGGCTGCGAGAGGAGGGCTGGAGGCCGGGCAGCACGCTGCGCCGGGGCGGCTGCGGTGCTCCGCACGGCTCGGGACGCCGCGGCCCGCGGGGGTGGCACGGTGGCTCTGTCCTGCTCCCGGAGGACTCGCACGGGGCTGCGCGACCACCAGCGCAACGCGGAGGGAGGTACACGGTACCGGGAGAACGAGGGAAACCCAAACAAAAGCCGTGTGTGGCAGCGCGGCAACTGCGTGTGAAGGAAAGGAGTAAAGACCCTACAGGAGTCGCTAACGGCTTCCGCCGTGCGCCTCTGTCTCTTACGAGGTCTTCACTGTGCTAGTTTGGACACATCCCATATCCCACAGACCCTCATTATCCTACTTGTGTTCACCGCAGTTCGCCATAAATATTTTATGAGCATCCTCTTTGCAAGCCTTTCGTTTGGATTTGCCCGGTGAAACCGTCTGCATGGAAAGGAGAAGAGAAGAGAGGGGAAATGAATAACAAGAATGATCACGGAAAAGAGGGGGGGGAGTGGAGGGAAAAGAAACCTCTATCTTTCCTCGATAACTAGGTTGTCTTGCCTCTGCTGTCATCTGGTAATGGGAGAGCAGCTGCGTCCCTTACCCGGGGATCCTTGCAGAGGGCTTGTTTTCAGGAGCGCTGCTCAGCCGCCTCTCGCGTTGCGCAGGGGGACAGACCCCAGCCGCCCCACGTCGTCCCGGAGCAGGAGAAGAGGAGAGCAAGGAGAGGAAGCACAGCCCCAGCATCTTCCCTCCTCCCTCACAGAGACACCTCCACCTGCTGCGCTGTACGTGGCTGTGAGGTTTTTCTGGCCAAGAGCTGCTTCGCAGACCCCAAGCAGCCCCGGCAGATGATTTAAGCACACCTAATATTGCACACGCCAGCCTGAGCGTGAGCCCCCCGCCGAGCAGGGCTTCGGGCGCGCGGTCCCCGCACCCAGCATCCTCCGCAGCCCAGAGGGCAGGGGTTCACCCCGGTCCTTCCCCGGGCCAGCGTGCAGGCGGGGATACCCCTCACCGGTGCAATCTGCTCCTCCGCCTGGCTCGGGCACACGTGCCGTGGCCCCGGTTTGCCTTCGGGAGCTGCCCCCCCTCCTCTCCCGTCGCTGGGTGCTGCGGCCCCGGCCGAGGGCTTTCTCTGCTGTGGTTTCCGAGGCGCAGTCCGAGCCCTTTCCACCACTGCCTCCGCCAAGGGAGAGCCTTCTGCAGCATGCCTATCCTTCTACTTCACCAGCTTCAAGCCAGGGCTGGCTGGGAAGCAAGAATTCCGTTTAGAGGAAAAAAAAAAAACCCTGAGGTTTGGAAATTGGTTTTCATCGTCATCTCAAAGAGAGAGCGAACTGTTGATGACTACAAGGCAGAAAGGGAGACGCTGGCACCGCTCTCCCCACGGCCCGTGGCCGTGGCCGTGCATGCCACCCTGGGGCATGAGCCCTGCGGCCGGTCCTGCGTCTCCGCAGATGTAGGACCCGGGGCAGATCTCGAACCGCTCCTGGCTCCCTCCAGAGCGCTTCCGCTACGGACCCCATCAATCTTCTCAGCCGAAGTGCTGGCCCACGAGATAACATTCCTGTCCTGCTGGAGAAGCTGTATTGCAAATTCCTCATCGGCTGAAGCGTTTCCCAGAAAGGGGCGAGCTGGGGCTGACAGCGGGGGGGGGGGGGGGGACGGCAAGGGGTGATGGGGGGGTTGGAGCTGCCCCATCGGACCAGACCGGTGGTTCTCTGCATCCACAGCCTCAAGCTCAAGCGGGACTCGAGGGTCGCTGCGGCCCCTCTGTCACTGAAAGATGTCTCTAGCGAAGGAGGTAAACGCCATAGGTGTCTTCCAGAAAAATAATGTTATCTAGGACCCTTAGCATCCTAGTTATCTAGGAACCCCGCTTCCATCCTATGGCCATGGAACCCACACACTCCTGAAGGCTTGTAAAGAGATGTTTATTTCCTAGAGTTTTCCTTTATAAGATGCTTTTTTGAGGTATGTGTTTAATGAACAAGGAGTTGGACTTCCACCCTTTCCTTTGCAAAAATACAGGGCTTGCCGTTGGGGAATTTTTCCTGCTGAGGTACATTCCTAAATAAATAAATAAAGCAGTTAAATAATTTCCTGTCTAATTGGTAAGAGGATGAAATAAGTGACCTAATCAGCCTTTTCTGTCTCTAATTTCTGCCTTACTCTGACATTACTTGCCCCAGCTTGATAGTACAGTAAGCCCAGTGTGTGTGGTGGAGTTATTCCCATTTACGCTGGAGCAATTGCGGGAAGTGTCAAGCTCGTAGGCTCTAAGCTTTCCTCAGCTCATTTTAATTCTATCAAACCTTACCTGGAGCTGCAGAGGCCATAAAGCGTTTCTGTGCATCCCTGTTCTCCCTGTACAGTTGTCAGGAAGCAGGCCAGCCCGGATTCTTGTAAAGATGCCCACGCCAAGCTAAAAAAGTACCAGACTACCCAAAACAAAACTTGTCTCCTGTGACCCACCGCAGCCAATGCTGGCTGCCAAAGCACGTGGTCAGCGTCCGATCCCAGCCAGCACAAGGAAAACCGCTCCAAGATTTATTTGTTACTGAGACAGATGAAAAATGACTAACACCCTCCTAAGGGCTGGGTTGGGTCCCATCACCTGCCCAGTCTCAGCAAGCAGAAGCAGAACCAGAATTAGACTTCATCACTGCTAGGTAGGAATTTGGTATTTCACAACAACCGTCTCCCTTGTGCCTTCACTCCCACGACCACTGAAGGGCTGCACCTTTACTGTACACTTTTTGTAACTTAAAATTATCTCTCCGTGCCATAGAAAGATGGTCTCATCTCTTCCCATAGATGAGTTTCTCGCTCCTCTGCCTCTCTCTGTTGGATTATTTCCCTGAAATTTATCACCTGTTTTCCTTTCCTCAATCCCATCTTCCTAATTGCACATTCCTCTACCTTTCTAAATCATTCTCCTCCCTCTTGCTTGCTGACACCCTTTAAACTAGTTGAGGGTCAATGGCATGACACTTCTCCCTTGCTTTTCTGCCTCCACCACCCCAACACACATAGGATGCAGCCTTCAGACTTTCCCCCTGGTGTGTTCCCCACTATAAAACTGATTTTTCCCTCCTGGTTTCATGGCTGGTCCTCCCAGCACCCAGCTGACAGGCACGAACCAAAAAAGCCATGAGATGAATTTCTCATCCACACAGAGCAGAGGTTTCCCAGCAAGGGGGACAGCAGTCACGCTGAGATGTCTGCAGACAATCTCCGCAGGTGAGAACATCTGCCAAACCACCCAGATGGTCATCCTCCTCCTCTTCCTCCTCCTCCTCTCCAGACCTCCTCACGCGATGCTCCTTGGGCTTTCTGCTTTCCCTCTACCTGTCCTCTCTCCCTCATGCTCAACGGCCAAATTCTTCTGCATCGGCTGGTTTTTTTGCGGTGTGGGACCAGGGTCCTGGTTGCACACAGGCAGGTCTGGCTCCCGGGGGAAGGCACGCAGCGAGGGCTCTGTGCTGGGGAGGGACGTGTGCTCCACCAGCGCTGCGGGCTGCGCTGCCCGGGTTGCAGCCCCCAGTGAAATTCGTCAAGTTAATGCCGTTTGGACATTGCTAACTTCTGCATCCTCCCCCAACCACCACCTTTCCCTCTTTCGGTGCCTCGTGCCGTGACTCCCCCAGACGGCTGGCTTATCTACATGCCATTTATTATGCGTCTTGCATCCACAGTCTGTTTGTTGCTGCATGAGACAGGAAAATAAAGTCAATTCTGGCCTCGAGGGACCCTGTGCTCTGAAAGGAGAGGTACACAGCGGCAAGAGATGCTGGCGACTCAGGAACAGTGGTAACTCGGGACTTTTTAACCGTGGTTTACCTTACCAGCTCATTTCCTATGGATATCACAGACGGAATAAGAGTGAGAGCAACTGGCGTGAGCCAGTGGATGCAGAGGAGGGTGTCTGCAAGGGGCAGCACGGGAAAGCCGGTCCCCCAGCTGCCCTGGGCCACGCTCACGGTGCCTGCACGGCCATGGGCAGGTCCAAGGGGCTCTTCTCTGACCCACACCAGAGATTAAGGGTTATCCTATTTATTTTTTGCCAACGGTATATAGCAAGGCTAGCACAGGAAGAAGCTGCTGTGAAAGCTCCCCCGCCTCGGTCCAGGACGTGCACCTCTGTGCGTGGGTCTGTGCGAGGTGCTGGGTGCTGGCGATGTGGCGGCGAGCCCTTGCTGAGCCGCTGCTGCTTGGGGGGGGGTCCGGTTTTCCCCCGGACTGGGAGCTCACCCCTCGTCCCGCTGCATGGCTGTGCTGTCGAGGTGCACAAACGCAGCTGCGGGAAAGGCTGAGCCGGGGGCACATCTCGGGGCTGACGCGCAGCCCCCAACTCCAGAAGCCGCATCCTTGATGCCGCAGCGCGAGATGCCCGGGCAGGAGCCGCGCAGGGTACCTCGGGCGCTGGACTTGTGGTTGGAGATCAAACCGCCCCAGTGCCTCTCCTGCAACTGCCTCTCCCACCCCTTGGCTGCGGGGGGCTGCGGGGACACGGGGGCTTTTGGCTGCGGAGGTAGGAGAGAGCCGCTGCCGCGGGAGGGGGGGCAGCGGGGGTCGCCCCCCAGCCCCACGGTCTGGCGCTGCTCACCCGTCTCTCACGAAGATGAATTTCAGAGGAGGGACCGTGCATCACGCGTCATACCTGTATTTATTTTGGTTCGGTCTTTAAGCGTTTTTGCTTTTGCCAATCTGCTTTGTGCTCGGCAGAGATGAGCGGGGGGGGTGAAAGCGTGGGGCCAGGCTGAGGGCCCCATCCGTCACGCCGCACGGCACCGGGGCGGCCTCGCACGGTGCAGGGGCGAGAGGAAGGCTGGCGAGCTGGGGCCAGGTTGTTCTTGCCAGGACCGAAGGTGAACAGACCTGCCGCCTCCTCTTGAGCGCTTCCATCCCACTTAATATTTCCGCCAAGGGGTAAAGGCCTAGGGCAGCTTTTAGTATTATCCTTAATAGGACAAACTTAAGACTAAGGATGGGTGCAAACTGGAAAACAAATTCCCCAAAAATAGGCCAGGCCGCAAAGACAAAACAAGCAAGTGACATTTTCTCTTCTCTGAGAAGTTCACATTTTTTCAATGAAAAAAAAACTAAAACAAACAAGTTTTGAGGCTTTTGTTTGTTCGGGTTTTGTTACGGCTTTTGTGTGCGCCTGAATGTGCGTGTGTGTATGTGCATGCGTGGAATCTCTCGCTCCAGTTTTTTTCCCAAGGGAAGCCAAAGTAGGGAAATAAAACCTAAAGTGTTTTTTTATCATTGCTGTTCAGAAACTAAACAATTTCAGCTATGCAAGGATCCTTACAGAAGAAGGTAATTGAGATCACAAAGGCTTTTTCATCACACAGGCATTTTGATGAATACTTTTTGATCCGCCAGTTTTAAGTACTTTATTTTTAAATTTTTTTTTTTTTTTTTTTTGCTATATGGCAAAAACGTTTCCCCCAGACCCGAGTTCTGCGGTACCCGTTCCCTCCTGCCCAGCCTTTCCTCCGGGACCAGGGATGTGCTAACCCAGGTGACTTGGGTTCAGCCTGTGCCACAGCCCCGCGTCAGGGAGGATGCATCAAAGCCGCTGAAGCGGCATCGTGCGGCTTGCGATCCGGCTGCCGGCGGAGAGGAACAGAAAGCGAGCTTGGCCAAAAAGTGTAAATAAACAACGACATATGGTTCGCGGGACCCAGGCAGGGAAACCTCTAATCAGCTTCTATTTAACAAATTGCCTAACTAACACTGTGAGCTCATGCCTCAGAGACGTGGTAACCGGCCCAGCCCCTCGAGGCCGATCCAGGCGCTTAATAAAAGCACAAAAAGGCCCGAGAGCCTTCGCAGATCCCGGCGGCACCGCGTGCCGGGGCAGCCGAAACCCGCCGCGCCGGGGACCTCGCGGGTGCCCACCCCGGCACCGCTCCCTTCCCACCCCACTGCTCGCTCTGTGGCCGCATTCGGCCCAGTCCAGAAGCCGACCTGGCTGAAAATGGATGTGTGGGCATTAATTTTCTCGCCTGTCCCGGGGCTGGCTCACCCCGCTACCCCGAGCTATGCGGGGTTGGAGCGGGGCTCCTCGGCAGCGGGAGGAGGGGGCAGAAGCAGCACCCTAATCCCTCCATGCCACCCTGCTCCCGACACTTTTTTTGTATGTATCCTGCTTATCCCAGGGACCAGAGCCGCAGACGGGCCACAGGACGCGGGGAGAGATAAGGCTCTTCTCATGTTACCCGAAGCTGCCTTTCCGCCACCTGATAGCATTAATTATGACTTATTCTAATATAAAAGAAACCCTTCAGAAAGTTTCGCCCTCCTTTGCTTCTATCCCCATGTCCATTATGGGGACCCCCCCACCCCTCCCAGCTCCCCTTCCATAAGCCCACGGGACTTCCCAGTTTTCAGCAATATGAGATACAGGAGTTTCTTTGAAAATGCTGCGCGCTGGCAACTTTCCCACCTAAGTTTCAAATCTCACTGGATAATATTCTCCATATTCCTTTATGGAAACCAGAAATTCTGGCTTTTCTGTGTGCTCGACATGGCGTCGCTCACCGACTTGCAGCATCCATGGGCTTAAAAGGGAGCGGGGCGAAGGCAGCTTCGTCAGCGGGCGCAGTCCTCGTTAGCAGCCATCGAATAAAGATGTGGGCTGCAACGCTGGGGGAAACTTTTCTGTCAGGGAGTTTGTTTGCTAAAAAGTGCAGTTGCAGGTCAACCGAGACAATCCACTAAATGGCAATGATATTGTACCCCCCAAAAAGAAAAAAATATCAGATAAAATCAGCAAGGTTGAAACATTTTGTTATGATGGTTTTCCAGGGAAGCTTTCTGGATTGTTTTGTTTTGCTCTGAAACCATGTTTTCAGCAAAATTTGCCTATGTTTAATTCAAACCCACTTAAGAAGCTTAAAAATAGGAAAGCTTGCAAAAGCAAACGGACTGTTTGTTTTACGATTGAACAAAACATTTTGGTTGACTTGAAACAGGTTTTGGAGGGGGAATTTTTTATTTTGTTTTTCGTTTTGATGAGTGCAAGCTTGTTTTTTGTCAATGTCTCCAAAGTTTCCTATTACCCCTGTGGAAAGATGGGCTGCTGAGGGCTGTTAAAGCCACATGCCTCAGCGCTGGGATGGTTATTAAAATCATATAGTCCCTAGAATGGCCGTGTGCCTGCAAATAATCAGACGAGTTCTCCAGCTCTCAGGAATTTCCAGCCTAAGTAATAGGGGATTATCCTGAAAGGGCACGGTGCTGGGAAGGGCTCCATTGGGGCAGGAGGGGAACGCTCCGAGGCCATCCAGTTTTGGGGTCCTTGCAGAGAGGACTTCTTGGAAAACCTTAGCTGCAAATGCGATGAAACCAGGTTTTTCTCCTGGGATACCGGTACGGGAAAAACACCAATGTGATCTAACCTGGAGCTGCTGGCTGCACCCATGAGCATCTCCCTGAAGAATCGGGAGCACGGCACGTCCACCCCGCGAGCGGGTGGGAGAAAGGGGCCACTTACATTTCCATACAATTTATAAATGGGCCATGCGTGCATGCGTAGAGATAACCAGGTCTGATGGTCTCACGCATGGCAGGTAGGGACAGGCAGGGGAGCTATCCCGGAGGGAAAGCCATCCCGGAGGGAAAGCCATTGCCCTGAGCATGGCGGGAGGGGAGCGGAGCTGAGCACGGGGGCAGCGAGAGGGTAACGTGCCCCGCAATGTGAGGGCAGCCCCAGGGCTGGCTCCAGCGGGGCTGGATGGGGGCCGTCCCACCGCAGGGACCGGGACCAGCTGGAGGGAAGGGAATTGCATAGCGCAGAAAAGGACAATAAAGAGCCCTTAAACCCCTTCGAACCATCACAACTCCAGTCGGACTTGCGCAGAAGCTGCTTTGCAGCAGCCGAAATGGCAGCTGGGACTGGAAGGATCCTGCCCCAGGCCAGAAGGTGTAAAGCAGCCCTGGGAGAAGAGGGACGCGGCGCTGAGGTGGGACGGGTGCTGGGGCCGAGGTGCCCGTCAAACAGGTGCGTGCAAAGCGAATGTCAACTCAGCTAAATGGAAATGTTCCCTCCCAGCCCTCTGAAGTGTAACTGCCAGGCTTCCCGCTGCTCTTAATCTATATCACATTGAGTAGCTAAATATATTCACAGTATAGTACAGCAGGGCCTTACTAATCTGCCCTTCATCATTTGGACACACAAAAATGGCTCTCTCTGCATCTCAGCACAGGTTTAATAGCAGAGCCATCACACTGAAGGTCTCCTATTACCAAGACTTCATCGTTTTGGCAAGGGTGACTAGAGCGTGCTCAAGAGGACATTACAGAGGATGCACATTAGTAATTGAAACTAAACTGCAGTTGTCAAAATGAATGAGCGACGTGTGTTTCCTGCTGTCCTAACCTTGCCCTTTCCTGATTGCGTTTGTTTGGGAAACAAATTGCATTTGTTAATTTGCAAAACAATTCTCCCAGTCATTAGTGTGACTCAGGTCCTAATCCCAGGGGTATTTTCATTGTGGAAACTTGAATCCCCATCCCCGGCTGCGCGGGCTCTGTCTGGGTGGGATCCGGGCTGTTTGGGGAGCGATGCCGAGAGACCTCCTTGGGCTGGGTCTTCTGAGTCACTTTGGGGACAGCGTTCCTCTCCTCCTGCATGGGAAACCACAGGCTGCCCATCAGCCCCGGAGCGATTTCGCCTGAATCCCTGCTATAAAAGAGACGCACTGCAGGCTCCGGCAGCTGTCTCTGACCCCCACACCGAAAGATAACCGACTTTACCCAGCAAATCTGGGCCAGAAATGTTCTTTGTGGAGGCCGGCCGCAGGCTGGGAGCCCACCTTTGGCGCTCGCCTCGCGAGCAGAGCCCTGCCAGCCCTGCTACCACATTCCCGGGGGAAAAGGGGAGCCGGGGCCCCGCAGTGCCCGGGGGCTGGCTCAGGTGAGGGGGGAGTGGGTAGCCAAGTTGCTGAGTTGTGCTCGGCCACCCGTAGCCAGTCAGCCCCGTCTCCCACTCCCTGTGTATGCATTAGCATTCCCCAAATCCTTTTCATGCAGTGAATCTGATAAGGGGTCTGCCTGTATTGGATTTTTTTTTTTTTTTTTTTTTTTCCCCTTTGACACATAACCCAGCTGGCTGGGTGGCAGTTCGGGGAGGAATCAAACGTTCAGGAACAAATGAGTAAATCAAGTTACCATTTTACATCTCTTTAAGTTGTTTCCCTCTAAGAGCTCCCCAGATTTTATCTCAGGTAGCTTAATTCAAACAGGATAGCGAGGGCTCCTCGGAGTTCGGCTGGCTTACCAAGGGAAGGGCAGCCCCCACCAGGTAGAAGCAAGCTTTGCTCAGCAAAGCTAGCAGAAAGGACGGGGAAAGGCAAGGATAATTTATCGCGTCTTGTGGGAAGGTCCAGTAAACAGCCAGGAGTCCCCGAGTCCCGAGGCTGCGGAGGAGACAGCCCGGGAGCGGTTCCAGGCCAGCCCGCTGCGCGGAGGGGAGCCGAGACCCCGCGAGGAGGGCCAGCCGCCTTTCGGGGGGAGCTTCGCCGCCCCCCAGCCGTCGCGTGCGTGCAGGTGGCCGGTTTGCACGCTCGCCGTCCCCGGCCTTCTTCCGCGCACCCCGCAGTGCCCTCCCTGCCAGCAGATTTTGCTGAAGGCTTTCGTTCCCCCGTCTCCGGAGTTCAGAGAGGCCAAAGGGTGACTTCCCCGGGTTTCACCTTACCCAGTTCAGCCTCAGATTTTGTCATTCCCTGGGACCGGCTATTTGTAACCCACAAAGTCATAACGCCAGGGGATTCGTGCCTTGAAAGTAGAAGCTGCTCATCCAGGCGCGAGCTGAGCGGTTGGTGCCACTAAATAAGCACCTGTGGGCACGTGGCCACTCTCGGCGTCTTGTCCTAGGCTGCTCCATGCCTGCTACGGCCTCACATCATTTCCCCCGGGCTGTGAATCCTGTGTATATTCCCTCCATCCCAGGACCAGGAGGGCTGCTTGCGCACTCTGGTCTGAGTGTGCAGAAAGACATCTCCCTCCCGTGGGCAGAGATGCCCATTCCAGACGGGCATCTCTGTACTGGGAGAACTAGGCAGCCTCTGCGGCTGAGCTTTGCCATTTTCTTCTCCTGAAGTCCTTCTGTACAGAAATTCACCGAGATTTCCCTAATCTGAGAGATAATAACCTGAGGAATTTCTAGTCAGGCTTCATTGGCCATGGCATTTCACTGCTCTTTCAAAAATCCCTGATGTCTTCCTACCCCAAAACAGAGCAGAAACAAAAAACAAATCAATCCACATAACAACAGCATGATCAGCTTTTCTCCAGCCTGGGAGAGGGGAAGAGAGAAAGGGAGGAGAGGAGAGGAGAGATGGGGTGATAGGGAGAGAAGGGAGAGAAAGTGCAGGGATAAGGAGGGGCAGCATTTACGGACTCATTGGAAACCATCAATCACTGTTAGTGCAATAGGCTATTTAGAGCTGGTGAGTATTAAATTCCAGCAGAATTTGATGAATAACAGGAGGAAAAACATTCCCACTGCTGAAGAATAAAAACAAGAGTTCCCTCTTCCCCCATGCTGCAACCCCAAGCCAAACATCCCCAACCTGCGAGAAAGAGCCCTGGGAAAGGCTGCGCCCGAGCGAGGGGCCACGGAGGAGCCTCGGCCAAAGTGCCAGCAGATAGCGGGGGGCAGCGGGGGGGTGCGGGGCCAGAGCGATCATAATGGGAACCTTAAGGACCTCGTTTTCACAACCCAAACCTCCATCCGGGGCGGGGAGGATGGGGGATGGCTCATTTTGCCTTAATTATCACCCAGCCCCTTGCTAATTTTTAGCAGCTGGAGTGAGTCTGCTCAGATAAGATAAGGCTCCAGGGTCCTGTGCATCCTTTGGGGGTTTGGAGCTTTTTCTCCTGCCTGTGGCTGCCTGATGCTGAACCTGGCATCTCCCTGCCTGTAACATGGCTGCAAGCACAGGTCAGGGCTGCCTGCCCACCTCTGCTCCGAGGGTCCGGACCCCAAAAGCACAGACCTCGGTGCTTTCCACTCTGTGATGGAGACCGGCATTTGTTGCATCCCTGCTATTGCTCACCAAAAGCAGTCAGCGACAGCATCTCTCCTTAATTAGACAGGCTGGTAATGAGAGCTGAGGGCCCTAGAGGCTTGTCTGACATCATCAGGTAGTGCTGTCAAGCAGGCACAGAAAAATGCACTGAGATTCAGCCAGCACGTCCCCGGAATTAAGGAATTTGTCCTAAAAATGCACGGGCTGATGCTTTTTCTTTGGTGTCTCTCAATAATGGAGAGT
The DNA here is from genome assembly GCA_035590195.1 of Aviceda cuculoides. NCBI lineage: Eukaryota > Metazoa > Chordata > Aves > Accipitriformes > Accipitridae > Aviceda > Aviceda cuculoides. The sequence goes on from JAVJGG010000039.1 coordinate 23,600,599, forward strand.
GATGGGAAGGAGGAAAGGGAGGCATCTTAAACTAAGCTAATTCAGAAAACATCAAATAATTGCAATGGGGGCATTTGGTTTTATGATGAAGAATTAATTTGGCATGAGCATAAATGTGAAAGGGAAAGGCTGGTACAGCTCAGGTGACCTTTTCCTGGAGCCAGGCGGGTTGTCGCAGTGATGAATGGGACACCTGAGCGCTGGCACGAACAGGCATCACCCGAAGGTCACCTGGGTTTGCTAAACGAGAGGGCGGCTGCCCGTCAGGGCGAGAGCCCGGATCCCCAAGCTGCCACAGGACGGGGGACCGAGGCACCCCCGTATCTGGACGTGGGCCGGAATGGGCCATTTTGGAGCTGGCCAGAACCCCTCTGGCCCCATTTATCAACTCCCTTCTCCCAGCAGACAGGCAGAGAGCAGCTATGCACTGGTCCGCTTGGGTAGACGACCCAAACTGAAGGCCTAGAGACCGTGTCCGTTGTCATTCCCCGGTCCCACCGAGTGCCAGGCTCTGATGCACACTCCCTCCTGCCTCCAGAGATGCGGATGCTCCTGTGGGAGTGGGATGGCCAACGCAGAGGGTCTCCCTGAAGGCACCGTTCCACCAAGGCACGGCCAGCCGGCGAGCGGGCACGGGACGCACGGCACCCGGCACGGCACCCGCCTCGCGGCTGGGGCGGCGGTGGCACGGTGAGAGGCTGGAAGCGGGGGTCCCCGCGGGGCCCGGGTGCTGTGTCCCGCCGGGGCGCGCAGCCGGCACGCGGAGCGTGTCCCTGCCATGTGGCAGCCGGCCCAAGGACCGCTCCGATGGGAGAATGACTCACAGGGACTCCGCTGCGGGTGTGTTTCCTATTAGGGCCGTTAAAGTCTCCACAATTAGGAATGTAACTCAACCAGAGTGTGAATCCTTAATAGGAAACATCCCCCAGATGCGCATGAGAGGGCCCCGAGGAAGATGCCAGCCCTCGGAAAGGGCTCTGGGGTTTGTGTGCGAGAGCCGCCGGGATGGCTCCCACATGAGGCGGCATCAAAGGGGGAGGCTGCAGTCCCGGGGTCTCCTTGGCCACTTCTGCCAACTTTGATCAGGGTTTGTCTTCTGACTCCAAAACATTTTTTTCACACTTGTTTCCCAAGTGTGAAGAGCCTGAAGCCATGTTGGAAACTCTGAGACAATTTCGGATTCCTTTGCAACAAAGCCAAGGCCAGGACAATAGGACTTTGATGTTATTGACATATTGGTTCAGAGTTTCCTTGTTTCCATTTCCCAGCATTAGGACAGAGCATAGGGCTGCTTCTTTGCTCTGTTTAATTAGTTAATGTTTGTACAGTGCTTGGAGAATATAAAGTGCTCAGTAAGTGGAAAGCATTATCCTTATTATTATGCCTTCCCATATTCACCGGCTGCATTCGGTGGAGCTGCAAAAGCTTTAAAAGAAAAAAAATAAGGTCAAGCGAGTTTAGTTTATTTTATTTAAATGTAAAATAAAATTTTAGTGCTGAGCAGAGGTAATGGACTGGCGGACCTGGGGAGGGAAGGGCTCTGTTTACCACCAGAGCAGGGACAGCGTAGACTGTGCTAAAATGAGTCTCCTTGACGTTGCCGCACGCTGCCCCATCACTGTGTGTCTCAAGTCTGGCCTGGACAAACCCTTCGTGGAGGCAGAAGGACCCAGTTCAGCTCTTGGCCTCCCTGCCGAAAACTGCTACCAACGGAGTTAATTGGTGCCAGTCATTAGGGATGCTCATTTATCATGTGGACATCTGTCAGCTATGGATGGGACTGCTTCCACGCAGAGGCCACCACGCCACCGCCGGGCAGAGCTGGGTTGGAAACCGGTGTGCCTGGTCCAAACATTTGCCGCATCCACCAGCCAACTCCCCGCGGTGCTGCCGGGTCCCCAGGGCCCCACGGCTCACAGCCCGTGTGCCGGAGCAGCCAGCCCACGGCGCAGCATCCCTTACAGCCGCAGAGACCAGGAAAACATCCCAGTCTTGCTGTTGTTTATCCGTTTCTCATTGCTGGATGGTGAGGTGCTGTAAGAGGTCCTCGAGGATGTTCTGAGGAGGTGGGAATGGGAAACCCATTGGGAAACCCCAGCGAGCAATGCCAAGGCAGGGGCCCAGCCGCACAGCCCGGAGCAAGGCTGGGGGATGCTCCCACCAAGGACAGGACCAGTTGTGAGCAGGGCCCCAGCTTCGGGGTTGTCTGGGTCTCGTTGGGGTGGTTGTTCCCTTTTTCCTTCCCTTGAGTGAGGTTTACCCTCATTGTGATTCCTCTCCTTGCTGGCGATAAAATGTTTGACGAGCTGCGCTAAAGGCCCAGACTTCAGCAGCCCACACCAACCCTCCCGCCCCAGTCTCTCCCCCGCCAAATATGTTTGTATTTTTAACATTTTAGGCAACAATCTTAAACCAAAACAGATGTGACAATGAATATTTATCTGCAGCATCTCAGTATGGGATTTTCTCTTAAACTCGATAAAATAAACTGCTCATGATACAGAACAACATTTCTCCTAATATACAATACACAAGGGGCAGGAGGGGAATTAGCAGATGAACTCGGCGTTAAAGCCATTTAAAATCAAAAGAGCAGCAACATTTACATGCGAGGAGAACAGTTGGTTGCTTTCAGTAGGATCCTGGCGTGTTTTTTTTTTTTAATTCCTTGAGGCATGCAAACGCTATGCAGAAAGGTTATTGCGAATGCCGAGCAGGGCAGATAAGAAGGGGTCTCTCCCTGCAGGTGGGGAGGAGGCAAAAGCAGCCCCTCCGCTCCCGAGCGGAGCGGGGCACGGCTCGCTGCGGGGCGGCAGGAACAGCCGGCGAGATAAGGAGCAGGGGAAGGAGGGGAAGGGAGAAGGCAAGCACGGCTCGAGTGACAAGGAGGTCGCCATGTCTGAGTCCCAGCCTCCTGTCTTTCCCGCAGGCTGCGCCGGCATTGCTTTCCCCGTTCCTCTTGGGGCAAGCCAGCTTCATCCATGCTGACTTCATTTGGGTTTATTTCCATTCATCTGGCACGTGGGAGCCAGGGCGAAGCGTTCCCACCCACGCCGTTTCTGTGGTTGAGGGGTGTTGGATTTTACCTTGCTGGGACTGATGCCCACGGGATGCTCCAGGCTCCCTGGACTGGGACCTCTGGACTTCCAGGGGGGGACATTCCTTCGCCCGGCTCTTCGGCAGCTCCCTCTGGACCGGAGAGTGGGATGCTGTGGGGTCCCTCATGCCCAGGGGCTAATTGAGCTCCTGTCCCGCGGGGCAGCTGGATCTCAGCACGGCACAGCAGCACAGGACCAAGTCCTCTGCTCCGTCTGGCACTGTGAGCCCCTTCTCCCCTACTCTGCTGTTCCTCAGGGTCTTATGCCAAGGCCTTGGTTTTGGGGCTTAAAGTGAGGAGTGAATAAAAACTGCTCAAAGCTATGGGATGAAAGCCGGCAGCTCGTCCCGCCGCCACGCCGGACCCAGCGGATGCTGCAGAGCCATGCTGGAGGCAGCACGTTCTCCCCCGGGAGCTGGGGGGCATTTCCAACCTTGACAGGTTTTGCTCAAAGAGCCAGGCACATTTCTCCAACCTGCTGTCTCTGACGCAAATCCAGAACAATATGCGGATTAAAAATAACAACAACAACAACAAAAAAGCTCGACTACCAAGGCAAAGCACTCCAGCGCACACGTACCTCTCCCCCGAGGACGGAGCGAGGGAGCCGGCAGCACACGGCAGACGCGAGCCCAGGCGCCTGGTGCGCGGGTGGGAGGCTGCGAGGGGGCAGGAGGAGGATCCGGAGGGTCCGTCCCACCCTGTGTCTAGGGCTGAGAGGCCGATAAAGCGCCTTGTGCCCATTCAGTCCTCCACCGCTCTGCAAAGGGAGCGACTGGGTGTGACTGGGGAGAGTTGTGCGGTGGTGGTCAGCCTTTGCAATCGGTGCCCAGGTGAGCCAAGCCAGCGACCACAGCACCATGTGCTGTAACGTCTTGTTCCTCTTTGGCTTGGGACCATCTTCCCTCCTCCTTCTCTCCCAGAAAGGGATGCGTGTCTCGGGGAGGCACCTAGCACACTCCTGAGGGACCCCTAAATAGTAAGTCAAAAAGACAAGGTCTCCTTTGGTCTGCAGAGACCGCAAATAGGAGCCAGAAGAACTGCCGACCGAAAGAGCTCAGCAGCTTCCTGAGGAGAGAGAGGAATGACCTTAGCTGGTGTCAGAAATGGGATGTGGACTGTCTGAGCCCAGGAGGGACCACGTTTCTTGTGCTGGGAGAGCAGAGCACCGGCCAGCCTCACACAGGGGATGCTGCCGGTCACCAGCACGTGCCCTTGGGCCAGCACGGGGAACAGAGGGGTTTGCAGAGTCCCTGGGCTCCCTGTGCTTTTAAAGCAAAGCACGGAGAAGGTCCCAGAGCCCTGCCTGATCCCCCTGCCCAGCTTGCTCGGGACTTCATGGTCCTGTTGGTCCCAGTGAGCGCTGGGCTCTCAGCCCGCCCTGCCAGCTCCTGCCCAGCACACACCGCTCTACCGTGCACAAACGCGTTTATCCATTGCGCTTCGGACCCAGAGCTTGGCCAGGTCTGGGTTCCCCACGTGCTTTCCTGGGGTGCGGAGGAGAAAGGGTTTGATTTCCCGAGCTGTGCCAAGGCAGCGCTGCGGGGAGCAGCGTGACGTTACCAGCCCACGAGCTGTCCAGCATCCTGAGATAAGTTTGCTTCATTCCCCAAACTATATAAAAGTTGCCTGATGTTACGCTGTAGCCGCATAGCATTCCTTTGTAAGGAAATAAAGTGTCAGTGCCACAGCTGTGAAATATATGCACAGCTCGCTCTGATTCAGTAGCATGCACTGGGCAGAGAGAAGCGGTGGGTTCCTGTTTAGGTTTTCGGTTACTGTGTTTGTAAAATATTTATTTTTCTTGGTGTTTCTATCCTAGCCTTTTTAGAATCTAAATATTTGGACGATGGAGGAGCTGTGGCCAGATCCAGTGCGCTGGCCATGGCGTTGCTCTGCTCGCTGAATTGCGGCTTGTGTCAGGCATGCTGATGGTTTCCCCTGCACCCGCCTTCCAGCCAGCCCTTTGCTTTTTGCCTAAAGATCAGACAGTATTTAAATGCAGTCTCCAGGGGTGGAGAGGGTGGTATGAGGCATTGAAAGGCCTGGTAGAAGGGGAAAAAAAAAAAAAAGAAAAACAGAAAAAAAAGCAAGGCAGCAGTGTATAAATGAATAAATAATAGTAATAAAAAAGATCATTGGGAAGCAGAGACATTCTTTATGGTGCATTAATGTGTTTTCTCAGCTGCTCTCTTGACTCTCCACCAGCTCTCACAGTTCCTGTCCTCGGGACACTTTCTGCTGCGAGCGGTGGGCGCAGGAAGGTCTGGGCTCGCTGCTCCGCTCTCCCACCTCCCGCTGCCCCCGGGAGCTCCCCTTTCACACTGCTGGCACTGCGGAGGTCAGCTCTCCTGGGGAAGCCAGACCCTCCGCCTCACCCTTTCCCCACGGCCTTCATGCCCACCGGTGACTTGTGGGACTTGGCTCTCTGGGAGAACCCGTTGCTTGCACCAGAAAAGTCCTTCGGGTGGGAAATGCCAGCAGCAACATGGCGCGGTTTGGCTCCTCAGAGTCCCTCCTGGCTCTGCCCCCTCCCTCTCTCCCGCAGGTTCCCCGGGCAGACTCTTTCTTCCTCCCCCCATCGTCGCCAGCTTCGTGGGGAATGGATTCAGCCCAGATGCGCGTGGTGGGACATCAGTCGTACAAGGACCCGGTTCTTATCTGTCTGCTGACAGCACTGTCGTCACGCTGTGATGAGTGATGTGGATGCGGTCCCACCTGCTCCCGGCATTGATCACGGGGCGTTGCTGCTGCTATAGAAACACCCAAGTTCTTGCATTCGCCTCCTTTTTTCTTTCCCTCTTTTCTTTTTCCCTTTAGACCCTCAAAACCGCTTCTGAATTCCCTTACATTTTAAACCAAGAGCAATGGGCTCTTCACCAGTTATCTTCCTGCCAAGGCACAACATCCTGCTGCTGTGACAAGGTGCAATCGTACATTCCCACCTTACGGAGGGGAAACTCCTGAGAAACCTGCTTTCTGGGGGCAAGCCCTCTCCTGTTCACGATGGGGCAGCAGAATTCATCCCCCAATGTTTGCAATGCTCTGTGAGCTTATCAGCTGCTCCAGCAAAGCAAGACAAAGCACTCCGGTGATTTTATTTTGCTGGCTGCTCATCACCCATCTGCTTATTTTCTTGAGATTTACTTCTGCTAACCCACTTTGACACCTGCAACTCCGCTGATGAATTGACTTAAAAGCTAAGCTAACTTTGCAAAACTCTTTTATGCATGACCGTGGGGAGAGCAGATGGTTCGCACTTCAGCCTGGCTGCTAGGTCCCACATCAGGAGGGCAGAATCCTTCTCGTTTCTCGTTTGCAAAGCAGAGACACCCACATGGAAAACCAGTGTGTCCTCAAGTCACAGGGGTCCGGACATGTCCAGCTGCACCGTGATAAATGGACACTCATGGAGCATCTGGCAAATCCTTGCCAGGCTCCCTGCCCTCAGTGCGCTCAGCTGAGGTGGCTTTTTTTGTGTCTGTTGCTCTGGCCAGTCTTCTGCGAACATTCTGCGAATCAAATCAGCTCAGTGTAAGAACCAAGGAGACATTTATTAATGGGATTTGAGCTGAAATTCAACCTTTTCTCAAAAAAAAAAATATATATTCCTTCAAACCAAAAAATCCTAAACAAACCTCACTTGAGAGTTATTTAATACCATGTCAGCTTCCCTTCCCACTGCTCCTGAGCTCCGAGAGCTGGTGAGATGAGCCGTGTCCCTGCATGCAGGTCTCCAGCCACCCAGCAGGTCGGGGTCCCGCACTCCTTTGCCCGCTTGGAAAGGTGCAAACAAAACCTGAAGTGCAGATGCCAGACCTGCTGACCCAGAAAGATCATTCCGGAGCCCAGCTTTGTCTCGAGCCTTGGCTGAACGCCAAAACAGGTCATTTCCCAGGTCCCCCTTCCATTGCCTCTGTTGTGATTCTCTCTTCCCACCCGGAGCAGCCCAGCAGCCACGGGATGGCTGCTGCCTCCCGCCCAGCGCGGCTGGGGTTCAGAGGCACGCAACGGAGGTCCTGGGGATGGTTGGTCTGGGCGAGCGGCACCGATGGTGATGGACACCAAAGCAGAACAGACTTTCCAGCTTCGAGACTTGTAAAAGCTAGGCTGTCCCGGCTGTCGGTGTTTCTTCTGCCCTACAGTTCATGAGTGACCGTCCAGCTGCTCCTCTTCTCCGTGTGTGCTGAGCTGGAGAGTGTCCCGAAGGGCTCCCGAGCCTCACCGAGCTCTCCAGGCGATTTTGGCATGACCGCTCAGGGAGAATGGCCCTCGCACAACCTCACCGCCCTGCTCGGTGCATCAGCTTCCTCATCTCTAGAGCAGGGCTGGCGTTAGTCATCTACTGATGACTCAGCCACTATGGTTTAGGGAGCTGCTGAACGATGACACATGCAAAATGCTTCATCTGAATGTGCTTTCCGTAGTAAATCCCGTTCTCAGGCCTCTGCTACCACCGAGACAGCAAAGAAAAGCACCCAGTGGGATGGGTTTCCAGGAACCCCAACCATCTCCAGGTCCCTCTGCAGCTTTGCGTCTCCTTTCCTGCCTGTTGCCTGTTCTTCCTACTGGTCCGGTACTGTAAATAAATGGGGGGATAAAGGGGGGAAATCTCCCCCCCCAGCCCTATGATTTCTTACACCTTCAACAAATGCATGTGGAAGGAGCCCTCTGAAACCTAAATTTTGGTCTGGGGGGAAATAATTTTCCCTCTTTCTTTCCCGACATCATTGAAGAGGGGTGGGAGACTCCTGCGTGTGGGAGGAGCACTCTGGGGCACGCACAGCTCAGGCAGGGCTGGCTGGCACAAGGGGGGACACAACTCTGCACCCCCGGAGCATCGACCAGGGCTGTTCCCTGTCCCGATGGGCTTCCAGCAGCCCTGCCGCGCCAGCCCGTCCCTCCAGCCGGCTGGCAAAGGGCTCTCCAGCCAGCTCCCATTCTCCCTGCTGCTGTCACCACCCGCCCGGGGAGCAAACCAGTCGCTTCCCCACATCACTTGAGTCGCTTACAGCAGCTGGGGTTTGGCTCGGGTAGAAAACCCTTATGAAGAACTGGAGGGTGGAGATCTAGTCTGCATGGACTTGATCCTGACTGAAAACGAAGTACCCATAATGATGAACCACTAGGTCCATCCTTCCTCCCCTCCTCCTTTCTGCTTTGCCTTGATCTTTTTCTTTTTTTTCTTTTTCTTTTTCTTTTTTCTTTTTTCTTTTTCTTTTTCTTTTTCCCTTTCCTTTCCTCTCCTTTCCTTTCCTCTTTCTCCTTTCCTTTCCTCTTTCCTTTTCTCTTTCTCATTTCCTTTCCTTTCATTTCCTTTCCTTTCCTTTACTTT
>JAVJGG010000039.1:23609617-23624594 GCA_035590195.1 Aviceda cuculoides
CCTCCCGCCCCCCCCGGGCTCACCGCCCGCTCTCCTTAGGCGAGATCTACCCCTAGCGGCAGCGCGGCGGCAGGGCCCCCCCGGCGCCCCCCGGGATCGCTTCCATCGCACGGAGCAGCAGCGGCCGAGGGGGTTACGGAGGAGAAAGCCCCCGGGGGATCCCCCCGGCCTGGCGGGGAGGGGGGGGCATGAGCCGCCCCCCGAGCCCGGCGCTGCCCGGACGCTCCGCTCTGCCCGACCTGCTCGCAGCGCACGGGGGGGGGCGGGGGGGGAGATGTCAGGCTGCAGGAGCTGCTGGTGAAGGCAACCGATTTTTTTGCTTTTCCCAAGGGCAAAGAGCCACCCGGGGGCTCTCACCCCGCGAGCGACTTCCAGCCACGAAGATGCATCTTCAGAGCACCCCCCCTTCGGGGACCCCCCCACCCCGGCCGGGGAAGGCAGAGCCGGGGCCGACGGCCTCCGTGTCGCACTGCGCGGAGCTCCCAAAGACCTTCGGCTGGAGGTGGGGGTGACACCGGGGACCGGCTCTCCGGAACGGGAGCTGGTGGGAGCTGCCCGTGACCCACAACAGTCATTCAAGAAGCTTCTGGGGCTGGAGCTTCATCCCACCCCACTGCGTCCCCACGCTGGGACTGCTGGGGATGCCAGCAGAGACGGGACTGGAAGCCAAGGCCCCGGGCAGAGTCAGCCGCAGCAAAACGAAGAGGGAATAACCACGCAGCGACACACAGCTAATATCCCAGAAATTTCCTGTTTCGGCTGCGCTGCGCGGAGTTTCGCCCTGACCCCAGCCTGCCGGGAAGCCTGGCCCCGGGCTCGCAGGCAGCAGCCCCCCCCGACCAGCTCCCCGGCTCAGCGTGGGCTCCTGCGGCGGCCACGGGAACGGGATCCTGCCGGCTGCGGGGCATCCTCGCTGGAGACTGAAGGGAGAAAGGAGAGGGAGGGAAGGGGCAAGGAGAGGGAGATGGAAACAGAAAGAAGACTTAAAACCCCTGCTTTAAATGATGGAAAATACCCCAGCGGTGTTTGCTTTCAAGCCTTATTTTGCTATGCAGGAGCTTGAAAGGCATCTAACTCCCAAGCCCTTGTAGAGCAAGCATAGATTTCACATTATAAAATATAAATAACCTGGGTTTGCTGCTTGGCTTGGCCCAAGCCATTGCAATCTCTTCAGCTTTCTCTCTGCGGTGATTTGTTACAAACAGCCTGGAATACACAACTTAATAAACCCGAACTTCAGAAGAAGTGAGGTGAGGCCCCAGGTGCTCGGTCAGCAGGGGAGGAGGAGATGGGAAAGAACGGGGAGCAGCTGCACCCACCCACCCACCTCCCCTCCTCGCTCCCGCCCCCCGAAGGGCTGCGCAGAGGCGCTGCGGAGGTTTGGTGGGTGCTGCTGGGGCGGCAGAGGTGCTGGAGCCATCGCCAGCGCCCAGGCACGTGGCCCGGGAGGGAAACGCTCAACAGGTTTTGTAGTTTCGTGCATTTTGGGGTGGGTGATTTCCCCGCCCTGCGCGCTCGCAGGAGGAAGCGCGTTATGTGTTGGTCGATGTTCATCTGTTTCATGGTGCTCCAGTTCCCCGCGAAGGAGCAGGAGCGGTGCCATGTACGTGGTCGCGGACATCCGTGTTTGGGACCAGGACCGGAGCGAAGCGTGGATTGCAAGGACCGACCCGCAGAGAGTCAGACTGGGGCCAGATTTCCCAGCCGACCCCCCTGCAATGACCGCTGCCCCAAAACGCCCAACCTTTTACCCGTCAGGTTTCCACAGACGTGCAGCATGTCACGCTTCAGGTCGCTACCCACAATTCGGAGACACCGTAAGATGATGCCCGGTAAGAGAAGAAAGAAAGGTGGCTGCGATCCCGGGCTCGGACGAGAGAGCAGGGCACAGGAGATGCTCGGGGCCGCTGCGTGCAGCGTGGTCACACCACCCACACCAGTTGCTGTCCCAGACTGGGCCAGCCTGGCCTCGCAGCTCCCCACCGCCTCCTGTCTGGGACAGCCTCCTATCTCTGTTAGTAGTAAGCTGCAAGAAGTACTAAAAAGCTCTTAAAGGAAGTATTATGGGAAGCCCTTAAAGACTGTTTTATCTTAACCCCATAGGTTAGCGGTTGGCTTGTGTCCTGGAGCAGGAGGGCCGTGCACAGGAGGTGTTTATTCCTGCCTAGTGCCACTGTGGCTTTCTCATTATTTATAGAAATGTCCAGTGCTTTTCTGGGCTAAAATGGACCAGTCTGGCCTGGGCACGTTTTCTGAAACCCCAAGTGCTTCTGTGCCTGCCCAGAGCCTCGGCATAATGCATAGAGGTTCCCAAGCAGTGATGGCTCCCGCGTGGGGCAGACGGGCTGTCCGGAGTGGGCATCGGTGCCAGCGCTCCAGCCCACTGTGCAGGATGCGGCACAGCAGCATCTCAGCCATGGTCCTGGGTATTTCCCTGCCGGTGACTTTTCCCCGTGCCATCTCAGTGCCCAAAGCTCACGTCCCTGTGCCGGCAGGAGCCCGTGTCTCTGCCGGTGGAGAGCCGTGGCCACGCGCCTCGGTGGCAGCTTTCGCCTGCCCAGCCCCTTCGTGCAGATTCCAGTGCACGGCACCAGGCTGCATAATGCAGACCTGGCAGGATCTTGTGTTAGGGCCAAGCACAATGCAGAGATTTTTTTTTTTAAAAAAAAAAAAGAAGAAGAAACCACCAGCACAAACAAAAAACCCCAAACCCAACAGCAGAGACGCCTGTGCCCCCGGAGCAGCCCAGGGAACAGCCGGTGCTGCTGAGCGAGGTACGCGAGAGTCACCATGAAATAGGACAAGCAGAAACACAGTTACTATATCGGGAACTCAGCTGGAAGCTTTCTTTCCATTTTTTTGAGAGTCCCGGTTTCCTAAAGCATCATCTCAAAGCACCAAGGGCCCTGCAGGGCACCAGGCTGCCGGGGCCACGCAGCGGTTCCCATCCCGCCCCATCGGCACCTCGCGGCATCATCCCGGGGGGGCTGCGGCACCCAAGGGGAGCGCGGCAAAGCCACCGCTGCCGGCTGGTGCTCGGTGGCTGGCGCTGCCCCTGCGGCAGCATCGGCCCTCGGGGTAGCGGGTGAAGAGACCCAAAAAGCTGCCTGGGCATCCTCTGAGGTCCGGCAGCCCCGACAGAGGGAAGAGAAATGAGCTCAGAAGAAGAAAGTCTGGGCTTTCCTTTCCCCGCGGGGACAAAGGAAGGTAGGGATGTTGTGACAGAGCAAATCCACCCCGTTCACCGCCGGGGCTGATGCGCTTGGGCACGCTGCCATGCAAAGACACCCCGTTGCTGCTGCTCCCAGAGCTCACGTGCTTTCTGCTGGGGGGGGGGGGGGGGGGGGGGGGCGCCGCCTGGCACAGGCACCCCCCAGCCCCTGCACACCCTTAGGCACAAAGCCGGGATAAGGCCCCAGTCAGCGAGCCCTCCCCTGGCCCTGAGCGGTGCTGGGGGCAAGGGACGGACCTGCACAAGGAGCAGTAGGAGGATGAAGACATTAGAAGTGCTTTGGGGGGAAAGGAGGGAGAAGGACAAAGAGAAGCTGAGAAAAGGCTGTCCCCTGATGCATTTCAATAGGAAACAGTCTTGTCTTTTTTTTTTTTTTTCTAGACCCTGTTTTCCATTTCAAATCAGCCCTGACACTTTGGTTACTTTTTTTTTTTTTTTTTTAGTAAGCCAGGTTTGGACTTTAAAATCCAGTCAGCTGAGTGTCACAACCGATTTCAAATAAAAACAACACCTGGGGAGACGGAAGCCCCCCCAGTACCTTGGTGCCCATCAGCCTGCGCAGGGACGGCGGCAGGGGACCCGCTGGAGGACACCCAGCCGCCTGCCTCCCCCTCCACCGCGCCGCTGGCCGGCATGGATGTGCAAGCCCCGGGAGAGACATGCGGCTCAGGGCTCCTCTCCGCAGCCTCCACCCTCTCGCTGAAGGTCGGTGGGTGGAACAAATCCCGTCGGGAGCCACTGCTGTCGAGCCGGGTAGGCGAAGGGTGCGGGGAAGCAGCAGCGGACTTGGGGTGCCTTCAGCCTCCCTCGCTCCTCCTGGCTCCCCCCCAGCTCCGGGCAGCAGAGCTGCTGGAGCAAACCCGCTCTCTGGGGCGCTGCCAGGGGATTTCCAGCTCCTCCCGCCTGACCCCAGCGCAGAGTCCCCTTGGCGATGTTGGGAGAGCTTCCCAAAATCTCGCCCGAGGAGCCCTTCCCCGCTGGCAGCCAGCCTCTGCCCGTTCTCCATCCCCAGCCCGTGCTGAGCTCCCGCCCCGCCATCCCCGAGAGGCTGGGAGCGTGGGGGAAGGCAGATGGAGAGAAGATCTGGAAGAGGAGGCATCTTGGAGGAAGAAAGTAACAACCAGAAACACTGAGAAAGGGATGAGATGTGACAGAAAAGTTGGCCTGAGGGAAATAACGGCAGCTAAAAATAACCGTCCAAAGGCTGCAATGGGAGGGCGAAGGAAAAGCGCCGATGCGAAGGAGAGACGGGGTGACGCGCCGTCCCCCCGCCCGCGCTCCTGCTGAGCCCCCCAGCTTTGGCGGGGAGGGGGCTGGAGGGGGCCGTGGCAGAGACCTCCCGAACGCCGTCACAGCTGGGCCGCGGGCCGCGGGCCAGTCGGCTCCCAGGGGCAGGGGCCGGCAGGGTCCTGCGGGGAGGGGGCTGCTGCCTGCAGAGCTCCCTGCCCGCCCCAGCCGTGCGTGCCTGCGAGCCCATCGCCTTGATTACAGCTCTCGGTTTCCTTCCTGAGTCGAGCACAGAAAGCCTCTTTGCCATTCATTTACCCAGGGACTTCATTGGTATTTAATAAACTCGATTAAGCAAGCGCCTTAATTTGCTTTTGTAATGAAAACATAATTGTTTCTGCAGTTACAGTGCCGGGACTCTCCGCTGCAGGTGGTGGGTGCTAGGGAGCAGGATAATAAAACGCAGAAGAGCCCAGAACTCAGGAAGTTATTTGTTCTCCCCCTCAGGAAATAAACGTGTTATCACCTCGCCAGGGCACGGCTGGTACTGGGGAGGAGCAGGGAAGGAAGAGCCAGCGTTGTGCCATGGGGAGGTGGGCTGGCTGCCTGACTTAGGGCGATCCCGCTCCCCTCGTCCTGGTCACTCGTGCCGCCTCGCGTTCAGTCCCTCCTCGCAAAAACACGCGACCGCAGAGCGTGGGTAATTTTTTCAAATTCACTCACCTTGCAGCTCCGTCAGGCGTCCCGTGTCGGACGCGTGCATCCCATGCTCTGTGACCCCACGTAGGGATGCATGTGTGATAGAGCGGGGGCACACCTCTGAGCCTTCTCAGGCATAAATGCACATCGATGCGCACACATGCAAGCCAGGCTGTGGGTAGTTTGCAATTCTGTGCATGAGTGCCTGCATAACCCTTAGCGCTCAACTGTCTCAAAAGGAGCTGTGCGCATCAGCGCCCAGGAACATGTCTCGCAGCAGCCTTGGTGCAAATAAATGGGAAAAGAAGTTACTCTGCAAACAGTGAGTGTAAAGGCAAACCCCCCAAACTGAGAAACAAATTATCATCTGTATGGTTTGTATGTCATATGACGTCTCTATAGAGACCAAACAGAAAAAAAACCTGCTCATTATATACACTTTACATTGAGGTTATTTCTCATGATTGATGATTTAGAAAATACTGCAGCCACTGCAAGCATGGGTGAGCAGCGCAGAGGTCACCGTGGCCAGAAGGAGCTGGGCAAGACCGGAGCCCGTTCGTGCTCGCTGAGGAAGACTAAGGGGAGGAAGGACCCTCCATTTGCACTGAACAGCAGCATGACTTGTGCAGAGAGGAAAAACGGCAGTGAGGAAGAGACAGATGGTCCCATTTTGTATGAAAAGGCAGAGAGGGAAGATGCAACTTGGGAATCTCCCCAGAACAAACCATCTGCGAGGCGTAAGGCCTGTGCTGCTGCTGGTACAGCAAGGTAGCCAAAATACTGAAGCAGCAAAGGATGCTGTGCTTGGTATGGAGCAGAACTGCATTTCATTCCCTTTATTTGTGACTTGGAGGTCACAGGTAGCGTAAGGAAGAATTTAATCCTTTTTCTTTTTTATTTTTTTTCTGCAGTAATAGGTTCGTATTTTTCATTACCCCTGTCTGACACTAACCAGCATCTCTGGGAACTCTTGTGAGCCCGAGGCAATTCCCTCCCCAGACGTAAGGAACCCAAATAAATAAGTGTTGTGGACAAATGCTTTAAAATATTAGGCACTTTAAAATACTAGGAACTAGGGACTGGTCTGGAAACCTCATGAGCCAGACTGTGTTTCCCACTGAAGCTCCAGTGATCCATTTAGGAGCTGCTGGCATCGAGTGCAAAGTCCGGCGGAGCACTCAGCCCCCAGCACCCTCCCCTTCCCGGCAGGAGCAGCTGCTGGAGGAAAGTCCCGTCCCATCCCGTCCCGTCCGAGGCTCCGGATAGCCGTCACGGTGCATTGGCCACTGTGGGAAGTGAGGTCTGGGATGAGGTAAGCTCTTGGGTTATCTTCTTGAGACAGTTCGTATCTCTGGAGATTTCATTCCCTCTGGGAAGGACGTAGCAGCTTCCGTCCCTTCTGCAGTACGAGGCTGACCCAGCACCTCTCGGGGAGGGATTCCACCTCCGAGTGCATCACAGGCCAGCGATGTCCCCACGCCTGGCCCTGCTGGATTGTCAGCACAGCATTCCTGCCCCAGCCCCGGGCTGTCCCCGTCTCGCACTGGGAGCTGCGGGTAAGAGAGGTTGTCCTCCCGCGGCAACCTTCCCGCTGCGGGCTCCGCTGCTTCAAAGGCATCCTCCCCGCAGATGGCTTCCAACGCTGACAGATAAACGGGGGCATAAATCTGGGCAGGGTCACGCTCTAACTGAGAGCCCACCCATGCACAGGAATGCAAGAGACAGCGAAGGCAGAGGGAAGGGACCAGCTGATAACGCGCTGGCTGGCTTGCTGTGGGTAATGCCCAGTTATTTGATGTCGCCGCTGTTTCATTTATCAAGCCGTAAATCGGACGAGCCCCGGCACTCATTCGGCTGGGTGAGATGCCCCAGTGCTGCTGCACCAGGCCGCTGGGGCTTTCTGAACGGTCCTCGGCTCTGTCCCTCTGCGGCAGGCTGGGGACAACGCGCCGGCAGCTCCCTGCGCCCGTGCGGACTCCAGCAGGACAAAGCTGCAAAGGCGTAATCGAGGCAGGGATCTTTTCTTTTTTTGGAGGGGGTGGGCAGGAGAGAGAACGAAAGAAGGCTAAAAAAATAAAAGAGACCGCCCCTATAAATCACTAATATTAAAACAGCATGAAAGGGCTGGTGTCTTCAGACACAAATAAGCCCTGGGTGGGAGCGCAGGAGGCATTGCTGGCCCAGCCATTCAACTCTGCAAATATACATCAGGTCTTCCTGACACATCGTTATTAGCTTTCCTACGCTGAATTGCACAGGGATAAACTTGGGGCTGGGAGAAAAACCGCAGAGATTATTGTCAGCCCTAGCACTGCCACGCGCTGTGCTTTTTCTCCTTCCCCCCCCTCTGCCTTTTTCAACCAGGAACACAAAGGAAATTCATGGCATTTCTATGGCTAATACCGCAGGACGCGTTGGTGGGGTTGAAAGAGGCGAAAGAATTCGAGGGCTCATCCAGACCGGGGGAGGTGGGGGGCGACGGAGGCCGGTCCGCCCCCCCCGCCCCGCACGGTCCCTGAGCAGGGGCCACCTCGCCCCCCCAGCCGCAGGCTCGTCTGGTGGCAGCCTCCCCCCGTGGCCGCTGGCCAGGGAAGGGGATGTTTGGGCGATGAGTAACATCCTTCCTGGCCAGGCCTCTGCCCGCTCCTGGCAGCGCGCTGCGGGCACCGGGAAGCTCAGCCCCTTGGCCTGCCTCTTGCCCCGATCAGCTGGGGAAAGAAGCCAAGAGCAGGAGGCGACCTGGGGACGGGGCCAGGGCAAACGAACCCAGACGAAGCCCGCTGAATCGGCAGGAGGAGTCCCAGGTGCCAGGGAGAGGAGAGGGAGGATGCTGCGTGGCAAAGCAGGAGGCAGCCAGGAGGCACAGGTTGGGGGAGGCAGCCCAGGGCCCCCTCCGGAGCGGGGCTGGAAGCCAGAGCCTGGGTGAGCGCTGCCAGAAGCAGCTTATTTTGGAAAAGAGGCGTCTTGGCTGAGCGCTTGGTGCGTGGAGCTGCTGACGCTGGGGAACAGGACGGCTCTCAGAGAGCGGGTCCCAGCCATGCCTTGCGGGCCAACGCTGCTTGGCTTCAGCCTGCCGCTGACTCTGCCCCAGCACAACCAGGACTGGATCCCTAACTCCTGAGTCACCCACTGCAAAGGGGTTTGGACACCCCAGCCACAAGCCGGCACAATGCCCAGGGCCACAGCTCGCCCTGAATGCAAAAGGAGCTGCCTGGGATCCACCAAGCAGGATGCACAGAGCTCTTGCCAGCTCTGACCCACGGGGCTTGGTACAACCTCAAGCCTCGAACGGGGAAAAAGAGGCACACACAACCTGGTGGGGGCACTTTACCCCACCACTAGACCCTGCTCCCCCACCCTCAGCTCCCAAGAGCAGTACCAGCCCCACTATGCCAGCAGTGCAGCGAGCCTGGCCCAGACCCTCCCGCTGCTCAGATCGGGGGACTTGAGGCAGCCCTCTCGCAGGCAGCGGGGGTCTGGGCCAGAGCTGGAGCAGTGCTGGCAGCAGGCCACGGTGTTCAGCCATGACCAGGGCTAGTGAGGGCGGGAGGGATTGCAAACTTTGCAACAGAAACTGGACCTGCTTCACCTTCCCCATTGCCCTGCTGGCATCCACAGGGCCGAGGAGCCGGCACACGGGCAGCTCCCCGCCAGCATCCCCTGTCCTTCCAGAGAGGGGCCGGGGAGCACACACGGGGCAGGGGCTGGCTGCAGCTCACAGCCCCTCACCGTGTCCAGACACGGCGCAGGAGCTCCCTCCAACTGCAGGTGACTCATGGCTTTGCATGACATGAATTGGGTCAGGTCTCAGCCCCCTTCCCGCACAGGGGCACAGCTGTGAGCAGGCAGCCTCCTCTGCCTGGGGAAGGAGCAGCCGAGCTCCCCGCCGCGCACCAGGCTGCCCTGCCCTTCGGAGCCACACACTAGAGCATTGTGGCCCAGCTGGTTTTTCCAGAGATGCATCCAAGGGGCGAAATCAGATCTCAAGGGAAGGGAGCAGGCACGTTCCTGGCTGCACAAAGGAGCTGTCGAGGCAATGCCAGGAACTGGGGCAGCTGCTGGGCACCACAGCCTGGCCAGAGGAAAACCAAGCAGACAAGCTCCCAAACCTAGGCTGTGCCTTGCTGCCCCCGACTCCAGGAGCTGCTGCTCCTTTACAGACCTTCGTTTGCAAACCCTGCGGCAGAGGCACCTTGCCCTGGCACTTCCCACCAGCTATCAGATATTAAACAACCAGCCTGGAAGGCTGGGACAGGGAGAAGGACCATGCTGGGGGACCATGGAAGGGCTTGTGGGAGGAAAGCTCTCAAAGGAAAACAGAAAAGCAGCACGTGGCAAGGGAGTTCCCTCCGCACAGGGAAGGTATTTTTGGTCAGGGCTTGTCTAGACTGGAGTAACCCACACTGCGTAAGCGCATCAACACCACGCGAGCCTGGGGCGTGCGGAGCCTGCTGTTCCCGGCCAGGGCAGATCAGGCTGCACTGACCGAGGGCGAGCGAGAGGCTCTGGAGGCAGAGCTGACGCCAGCACTGGGGTGACCCCGGGTGCTCCCGGGCCCCGTCCCCCAGGCCTCGATACCCTGCAGAGCCCAGGATGTGCCTGGGTAGAGGGAGCTTACAGCACCCAGGACTCTGGGGGTCCAGCCGGGGTTCCCTGTGCCACGTCAGCAGCTCTGCCCACCTCCGGCAAGCTGTGGGCAGGACCCAAGCGGCCCCGAGCACTGCGGGCAGAGCTGGGAGACCCCCGTCGTGACCCGGACCCCAGAACTGGGCAGGGCTGTCGCTGACACCGTGGGTGACATGGAGGAGCAGACGCAGCCCCGGCTGACCCTTGAGCCTGGTCCAGCCTGGCCCTGCCACAGGGTGCTGCCTCCCAGTGCCCCCCCACCACTCCCCAGCAGGGCAGAAGGCCCTGTGCCCCCTGCCAGCTCCCCAGCCCGGGGCCACCGCCTTTCCCGCAGGAGGGAGGCAGGGTGGCTGTGCCAGGGCTCCCTCACCACCCTGCCTTCCCTCGGCTCTGGCTGCCAGAGCAGGCAGGGGAGCTGCAGGCGCAAAAACGTCACTTTTTCCGAGAGCTTCTCCCCGCCTTCCCTTCCCCCTCGCAGAGGCCGGCCGTGGTGCCGGGGAGCTCGGGAGGCTCCCGGGGTCAGGGTGAAGGCAGTGCCAGGACAGGACCCAGCTGGGACCCGGCGCTGGGCACAGCTCTCCTCGCCTCTCCAAGGCAGTATTTCCCAGGCAGTGGGGGCGAGGAGCGCCTGGCCAGCCCCACCGCTGCTGGGGCTCCCTCCCATGGGAGGGGGCTGCTCCCATCGGCCCCTCACTGTCCCATCAGCCCTGTTCGAGACCAGCTTTCCCAGCACAACTGGGAGAGGGGCTCAGCAGCCCTGACAAGCAAACCTCCCTGCTAGTGAGGGGCTTCAGACCTCTTTCCCTTGGAAAAGGAAACCCTAAACACTTAAGCCCATCCACTCCAAGGCCAGGAGCATCCATGGAGTAAGAGAACAGGCCTGACACATTCTTTAAGGATGATCTAATTTAAAAAACACATTTTTATAAAAACACATCATAATGAAAATGCATGTAGTTTAAAAAGAGGCCCACAGCGCTCCAGTGCCGGAGGCAGCTGTGTGTCGGTGATTGGACTGCTCTGTGGCCCACTCCCCACCATCCCAGGGCGTTCAGAGTCCTGTGTCCGGCTCCACCTCCCCTTTATTTTCCTTTACCACAGAAAGCTTCTCCCCGTTCCCCCACCCCCCCCGCCCCCCCAAAGAATCAGCTGAAGCTGCAGGAGAGACAAAGGCTCAAGCATCCCCCTCGCCCCAAGCCAGGTGCGAAGCAGGCAGGGTGCAAGAAGCCCTCACTTCCAGCACTGCAGCATCAGGCACCACTGGAGAACAGCCTGCCCACGTACCCTTTGCTAACACCAGCTGCTGGTGGCCAGGACTACTGCTTTTAAAGGTAATCAGGGAACAGAGAAGAGCTCTGGATTGCTTTGATCCTTTCCAAAAAAGTATTGTCAGCCCAGCAGCTGTCCTCCTCCCCCTGCGCTTGTGAGGATCTGTACTCATAAGGCTGGGTAATTTGACAGGGATAACACACACTCAGCACAAGCAACCTCAGACTTCCTGATGAGTTTGCTCTTGGCTTGGTGTGGTTTGCCAGCCCGATAAATCCACTCCCACGTGCCACCCTTCCCTCCTTCCCTTCACGCGGAGGGCTGGGACGGCAGCCTTGGAGCGTGACTCAGATGCACCGGGGAATCGAGGACCTCCCCTTCCCGCCGGCAGGGCGGTGGGATCGCCAGGCACGGGCAAGCACAGAGGCACTGCAGGCATGGGGAGCCGGGAGCCGCGGCACCGCGGGAGCGGGCATGGACAGGGCCATCCTGCAGGTACCTGCAGCAGCGAGAGGCACGGGAGCCGTGGAGCCAATGGTTAATACAGAGCCAGCGTCCCGTCCCTCGCGCCAGGAGCGGTGTGGAGCACAGCGAGGGGCAGGCGTGCAGTCCGGCGCGCGTGGCCCGCTCACGGGGCGCCCCGGTAGCTGTAGTGATTGCGATCGGGGTCGCTCATGGTGAGCGGCAGGCTGGGCTTGCGCTCCGGGTCTTTCTCGTCGCACTGCCGCGGGGGACGGTGCTTGAAGAAGTCGGAGACGTAGCGGACCTGGAAAAGACCGATGGGAAGAAGGGTTTGAGGACCCCTCTGACCCCTCCGGCAGGCTGAGCCGCAGCCAGCAGTAAACTGGCAGAGCATCAGGTGGGGCAGGGGACACTCACGATGAGGACGGCAATGAGAGCCCCTTGGAGCAGCCCCGCCAGCACATCGCTCCAGTGGTGCTTGTAGTCAGACACCCTGGTGTAGCCCACGTAGATGGCGAAGGTGATGAGGAAGAACTGGATGGTGGGGCGCAGCAGCCGGGCCCACTTCCCCACCAGCCGGGCTTGCACGTAGAGCTGGGCAGGGAAGGGGGAACAGTCACCCAGCGCAGGAGGCACCAACTGGGCTGAAGACGGGGTGCTCAGGGCACCGGTAAGCCCTGGGGGACGGGACCCACAGGGGCTCACCACCATCCTGCAGCACAGAGCGCCCAGAGCACAGCACTTACCGCCAGGAACATCATGCAGTACATCCCAAAGGAGGAGTGCCCAGAATAGAAGGACAGTCTGTGGGGCAAAAGGGACGAGTCAGGCCATGAGAGCGAGCCCCCAGTGCCCACGTGGTTCCCCACAAGCTCCCCACCTGCTCTGTGGGCTCTGCCCTGCAGCAGGAGAGCACCGATACCTGTCTGGGGCTGCCGCCAGACCGCAGGAGCCCAGCACCGCCAGGCCGGTGGAGGGGACATGTCCTGTGGCCCCACGGCTCACCTGGACTCTGTGATGTTCTGGCTCTCCCCCTGGCAGACGTTCTCCAGCTGCACGTAGATGGAGCAGTTCACCTTGGACCAGTCGGGATTGCAGACGGCCAGGAAGTTCGGCCGGAGACGGCCGATCATGTATTTGGCTAGGTCAGTCAGAGACTGGCTGATGGCCCCCCCAAAGAGGAAGGTCCCAACCACCTTGTAGAGAGCAGCCAGGTAGTTGTTGAACTCTGACTTGGAGTAGAGGCGCTCCGTGTAGACCAGGTACGCCTCCCCTGACGAGATCTACAGAGACCAAGGGGCAAGGGGTGAGGGTCTTGGGGCTACTGAGCAGCTCCCCAGCACCAGGGTTATGGGATGCTCTGGCTCTCAGGTCTGCAGCAGAGGCACCAGGAGCTCCTGGGGCCTCTCCCCCTCCCTGCAGGGAAGCAGCCCCCCAGGACACGGGTCTCGCTGCCCCAGAGGGAGCTCCTGACCCCCAGCAGAGCAGGGCTCAACCCGAGCGTCCTGTTGCCCTGCCGGGGGTCTGGAGGTGGGCTGTGCTGGGATCCAGCTCCCGGACACAATGTGCCAGGATGTCCCTAACCCAGAGGGAAGGGGATAGCACTTCCTTACAATGACAACAGTGCAGGTGATGGTGACCCCAGCCATGAGGCCATGGGTGATGGTATCCGCCTTGTAGGGGTAACGAATGGAGTCATCGTTGCAGTAGAAGCCCCGCTTGTACGGGGAGTTCACCAGCGTCAGGATGACGAAGGGCAGAGACGCTGCAAGGCAGAGAGAAGGTGAAGACTGGGGACACCTGCCTGCAGGCTCCACACAGGCACCCAGCATCACACGGCCTCCCCATCCCTCACCCCCAAGGTCTCTGCTCCCCGCTGCCAGGGAGGGATCCCCTCTGGGGATGCAGTCCCGAGCCACCCGCACCCAGGAGAGTAGGGCTTGCACCCGCCAGCACGCCGGCCCCACTGCTGATAGGGCCCTATCGGAGCTCACAGCTGCCTGCGGCGCCCAGATACCACACGAGATGGCCGCAACCGGGCACCTGCAGAGCCCCAAGGCTGCCCCACTCCTCCCCAGGCGCAGCAGTCGCAGGGCCTGGTGCAGGAGAGCGGGGCTAATCTTGTGCCCTCTCCTCACACTCCCTAGGGTCTTTCAGCCTAGGAGGATGGAGCTCATTAGAATTAACGAGTGCAGGCATCTTGCAAACCTGTTTTACAGCAGGGAAGGGCTCCCAGGCCCCAGATGGTCCTGGCAGAGCCCTCACACCAGCTCCAGGAGAGCCAGTGCCTGGAGATGCTGGTGTGCGATCCAGCCCAGGCACGGTCAGACCCCAGTGCACTTGTGTTCCCACCCTTGCTCCTGCCAGCCTCTCCTCTTCCCCAGCTCCTGGCAGGACTCCGGAGAGACACTGTGACCGGCTGGATCAGTCCAGGCGAGGAGGCTCTTCCACCTGGCGCTCCCCAGCCCTGGCCACAGGCATCTGGGAGCTTGTCCCTGGACGGGGCCGTCCCCAAGATCAAAAGGGGTTTTGGGGGGTCTCTGCCCCGTGCAGCAGGCATGCCAAATCCCCCGCTGAGAGGGGACCTCCTGCCACTGCGGCCGCCCTGACCCTGCCCAGGGGACGCTCCCTCGGGCAGCCCCGGGAGAAGCCCGGGCAGGGCCGAGGGCTGGAGGTGCCGCCGGCCCCGGGATGCTCTGCCCCGGGGAGAGGCCCCGGAGACCGCGGTCCTCCCCCGGCCCGCAGTCCACCTTAAGCCCGGGCTCCCCTCCCGGTTCCGCCTTTCCCGGCGGTTTCCGCCTCCCCTCGTTCCACAGTCTCCCGGGAACACGCACCTTTGTCCCCCGCCCGCACCCTCCTCCCCGGAGCGCAGCCGGAGGGGGGGGGTCTCTCCGCCGCCTCTTGCGCCCACCGAGCGAGCGGGGAAAACGATAACAAATTACCAGCCTGCAGCTCCCCGGCCTCGCCCCGCCGCCCCCCCCTGCTCCCCCCGAGCGCAGGCAGCAGCGGCCAGAAAACGCTGCCAGGGCGCTGGGAAGGAGCCCCAGCTTCGGGGGGCCGGCTGCGCGGTGCAGGGGTGTCTGCAGGCGCCTCCGTGTGCACCTCAAACCTTAATTTGCAGCTCGAGTTAGACGCCAATTTTCTTTCTGGGTAATTTCATCCTCCAAAAAAGCTCCCCTAAAAATAAAAGACACCGGCATACCGGAGCAACCCAAACAAAAACAGGAACCTGCCTCTCCCCACCGGTGCTTAGAGCCCAAGAAAGCAGCTCCCGGCCCGGGAGGTTCAGGCTGAAATTACGACCTGGGCCTTTATTTTTAGTCCATCTTAATTAGGTGCTTGTCAGCGTCAGATTTAGAAACGGGCGTTTGCCTGCACCGGGGGACAGGGCGGGGGGGATGTAACCGGGAAGGGGCACCCCGAACCCAGCCGCCCGGGGCTGCGGAGCCCCCCGGCCCC
>JAVJGG010000039.1:23624694-23634869 GCA_035590195.1 Aviceda cuculoides
TGAGAGCAGCTGATCTCAGTAAAATGATAGTTTGATGCATTGGTCGGGGGAAAAAAAGAAAATTCAATAAAACAAATTGAATTTAAATCCTTCGGTAAAGCCGGTTCCCAGCGAGTAAGCGCGGGGAATGGACGGCTTATGTTACACTTGTACACCCATGTGGCCTCTTGCTGCAGTTTGCTAACGAGGGTGCGGGGGGGGGGGGGGCTGGGGGTGCTGCCCGAGGCCGGTGGGGTTGAGGGGCAGCGAGGGGCCGGCAGTCACCCCGCTTGACGTCCACGCTCGCACGCTCTGGATCAGCGCAAGTCCCCCTGCGTCTTCCTCACACGTCGCAGGAATGCCGAAACGCTGCCAGGCAGTCGATCCTTCCCCCTTGCCCCTGCAGCTCCTGCCCAAACCCCCAAAACTCCGGGTCCCCCCCACCCCCGTTTCGGTTCATCCCAAGTCCCGGACCCCCTGGGCCATATCGCAAGCAGCCCCTTGCAGAAGCCCCGCTCTCGCCCTGCCTGGCTTTGTTGGCTTCAGTAGAGCAGCTCACCCTCCGGGTGCAGGGAAGGTAAAAGCAGACCCTTGGGAAGGGGAACTGGGATCGGGGGCTGCCCCCTCCGGAGCAGCCACCCATCTCAGAGCCGTCTCGGGGGAGCCGTCCTCCGTGGGAGGTCTCTGTGGTCCTGCCCGGGCACCGGTGCCATCCCCGCCCCAGGCTGCCCATCAGCTCCAATTGCGTGATGATCCGTGGAGGTCAATGGACTAAGAGGAGGATCCGCCATGCTCGTTTTCACTTGTCATAAACAGGGTTTGATGTCAGGTCTCTGGAGAGGTGAAAGCCTTCTGCCTTAACTCCCCTGCTGCCAAGTTAACTGCCCATAACATTAAAGATACAATCAGCAATAAAGCCTAAAAATAGCCCAAAGCAATTGTCAGCAGTGTAAATAAAGATTGGTGAGCGTTGTGGAGCGGGGATAAATGCAGAAGATTCATGGTCCGTCTCTCTCGCATGGGCAGATGATCGTGCCTACAGGGGTTATCTAGGAGCATCTGCAACTTCCACGAGCTGTCCAGAGACCTGGGCTCTGCCTGACCCCTGGGAAGCCATGAGGTGGCATTTCTGCAGCCCCTCACAGTTTCGGTGAATAATCAGGCAATTCTTGTAAATAATAGCTTATCTAAGAATGGCTCCAAACCCGGACTGGGCCCATGCAAACGCTAAGTAATCTCTGGCAAGTAATCTCCCTCACCACCTCCAAGCACTTTCTGCAGGGAATATTTCCCTGGGCAGCAGGGTGAGAGCATGCAGCTTAAGCTCCTGGTAGGAAGGATTAAAGATCTGAGTCAAGACTACGCTTAGCGGATTGGCCTGGCGAGAGGTTGGTTTGCAGTCTGCATCCACTTGCTGCGCTTTCCGATTTAATGAGACAAACCGATCTGCTGTCACAGCACCTCCCGCCCAGGGTGGGGAAAGGGCTCTGGGACAAAATCCTGCTGGTTGCAGCCAGTTGCACAGGATCCTGCCTGAAACAGGAGCGTGTGGGTGGGCTGGCAGCGGGTGGGGGGGGGGGATGGCTGTGCAGATGCGATGGGCAAAGAGAGCCGCGGGCGCTGCGCCTGCCAGCAGGGATGCTAAAGCACCGGGTCAGCAGTGAAGGACACGGGGCAGAGCTGGAAGGGGAGCAGAAACGGGACGGGGCAGAAAGGGAGGCTGCAGGGCCAGGGCCCGGGGGGGCAAAGCTGCACAGCACAAGGGAGCCCGCCGGGGCTCTCGTGTGCCCCAGGCTGGTGGGGTGGGCAGCTCTGACCCCATTGCTATGTGAGGCTCGGGTCTCCTTCCCGGACCCACCAGGCTCCCGCCACGCTGGAAGCTCCCACCTTTCAGGGTGGGTGTTTATTCAAGCAGGAGGGACCCCTGTGTCCTTTGAAGCCAGCCCCCGGGAGCGAGCAGGCAGCACCCTTCTCCTCTCCCTGGGGCTGCCGGAGCTGCCGGATTGTCGTGGCACGGGGAGAAATCTGGAAGCTATTGCGCCGGTGCGCCTCTCCAGCGGGAACGCCGTGCCCAGTTCATTTCCTTTAAGGAAACACAACCCGAGGGGATAATTAGAGCTTCTTTGCGTACACAATCCCATATTGTTTATCCAACACAAATTAAAAAACGTGGTCCTCAGGAACATGGAGCTGGGGAGATAAAGAAGCGTTCGGCTCCCAGACGGGTTTCATTACTGCCCCGACACACCGGGCCCCTGAAACCACTTTGTGCTTCAGGACAATGGCAGGAAAGCCGGGACCTTCGGAGCAGGAGCGGGCTCCAGAGATACACCCGGGGTGCTGTAAATAAACACACGGTGGAAAATCAGATTAATCTTTGCACCAGCATCCATCTCTCTGCCATGCTTTTGTGCCTCTTGTTTCATGCGTTCGGGTCCCGGGTGCACACAAACCACGTGAAAGCCTCGTTGGGGATGAGAAGTCGCTGAGGACTTTGCTGTGGCTCGGGCGGTGCTGAGGGCCAGGCTAACGGGGTGGTTTGTGCTCACCCCCCTGCTCTCCGGCGGGCAGGAGCAGAGGGTCCCCTCCAGGCGTGGTGGCTCTCCCAGCACCAGCTGTTAACGGGGAGCTTCGATGGACCCCGGAGATGTGGAGGGAGGCGAAGGCGGAGTAGGGAAAGGCTGTGGACCCCCATCCTCGGAGCCCCCAAAGCTGCAGCCACAGCTCGATTACAGCAGGTCTCGTTCCATCGTTGTGCTGCGGGCAGGCTGAACGGGGAAAAAAATGCCATCTGGGGTCTCACTTGAAAGAGGTTTTACAAGCAATGGGGTTTTATTACAAGAAGTCTAGTAATGGTGTGATTTCTGCGTCAGCCTGTGGTGGAAGGGTAGGGGCTGGGAGCAGGGATGCCCTCAGCATATCCCTGGGGACTGCTCCTGCTGCCAGACCCCCGGGCAGAGCCACCAAGCACCCCGCTGACGGCACCGGAGAAAATCCTTTGCCTCCGCTTGAAATCTGCTCCTACAAGATCCATTCCAGAGGCACACAGGCTGGATTCGAACGCTTTGCCCTGCGGTAAAACAATGGGAATGTGAGAGACCAAAACATCTGGGGACAAGTGGGAAGATGCCAGCGGCATCCCCCAGCGCCCACGGACCACGCTGTGGGGCTCAGAGGAATCCGCCCTGGGGATCTGGGAAGGGGCCATGGGCACTGCCTGATTGTGGGGTGCCGGGCCCTCGCCCCAAACCCGAGAGCACATGGCAGCGATGGCATCCTGTTTTAATCACCCCTTCTCCCCGCTCGAAGCCGGAGCTCATTATGGGCAACGCTGTTTGTTTGTTTTGTTAATCGACACCAAGAGGCCCCGTCTGGGCTTGCGCCGCTCAGCCTTGCTCTTCCAAGCCCCATCTCCGAGCCCCGACAGCACGTAATTCGAAGCGAATTTTCCAGTGTGGTTTCTGTGGCCTGGGAATGTATTTCAGGATCCTCATTTGGAGACCTCGATCAAAACCCTGCCATCGCTCTCCTTGCTCTCCATCGCTTCTCCCCCCATGCTGCCCGCAACCGAACTGCTCTCCTTGGGCCAGCTTCACACACCGTCCCCTTGCGAGCCCCTCCTGGGACCGTGTTACTGGGAGGAGGATGGAGGGCACCCGCCGGGTGACGCTGAGCATCCCCGGCCACCTCTGGGATGAGCACCTGCAGGAGGTGCCAACCAGAGCCGGGCTGCCGCTCGCCTTCACAGCAGCCCCTGCTCTGAAGAGGTGAAAAAAGGCTTCTTCAGAGTACAATGCAAAACCCACATCTCACCTACCACAGTGATTCGTTTGTTAAAAGTACCTGTGGATCAGGGCAACGCTGGGAGCAACAGCTGGGTACCAGCAAACCTGGCGGCAGTTATCATCCAGAGATCTCCTGTAGGCGTCAGTGGAGAAGCCACTTTTGAGGCTGCCTACTGGTCATTTTTCTGCCTTCTTTGGGGCACACCGGACCCAGCTGAGCTCTGTTGATGAGGCAACACAGAGAAACCAGAAAACAACGTGCTGCAGTCAGAGAGCGGCAGCCAAAGCAGAGCTCTTTGGCGGGGGCGATGCGCTGTGCGGGCAGGGACACCGGCAGGGACTCCTCTCCCCCGGGGAAGTTGTCACACTGGCAGCCGAGAGTGGATGCGACAAGAAGCTAATGTAAAGCCGCAGCGAGCATTTGCCCCGTAAGCCAGCAGAGAAGAGAAGCTGGATTGCTCCCATCTCCAGCCTCCCCTTTCTACCCCCATAACACCTCCCGCCTTTTGCTGGCACAAACGTTTTTTAGCCAAGCAATGAACAGATCTGGCTGGGAAAAGCCACATTTTAAACAAAAGCCGCCACTGCTTCTTTTGACTGGTTTCTGCTGGCTCCAAACGTGCACCAAGCGGCAGGCTGGCCCTCCTGGCCGTGCTTCATACAGCCCTGCTCTCCTCCACAGGTGGATGCTGTGGGAAGAAAAATAAAAGCCAATGAAACCTATCAGATGAGAAAACCTTTTTGGAGGATAAGAATGGAAAGAAAAGGCTTTTCTCAGCCTCCCCTCAGCCTCACTCCACACCCACGGCCAAGGGAGCATCTGTCCTGCTCCGTGTGATTTAGCGAGTGAGATGGGAAAAGCAAACATGGCACACGAAGGAGGGAAAGCCGTTGGCGTGTTGAGCATTCCTTCCTTCCTAATAACCTTGGGGGGAATCAGAGGCACAGGTAAAGGGGCACAGGGGTCTTGGGCTGGCCACTAACCCATCCACCAGTGACCTCAGCCGGCTTGCCACAGGGAGGTCCCACAGCCCAAGGATGGTTGTGCCCTGGCCCTGAATGCAATCCTCCCTACCAGGTGAGGAAGAGGATGAAACTCGGCACAGGGGGTTCAGAGACCCCAACATGCCCTTCCATTCTCTCCTAAGGCTCCATACAGCTTGGCTCCCCCTTCCTGCTCTCTGAGCTCAGGGAACATATGTCTAGCAGATTTTTATTAGCTGCGTAGCCTTCCCTTGCTTGCTTTCCGTCTCTTTTTTTCTTCTCCCTGCTTGCTTGACAGAATTTAGATTAGACAAAACATGAGATCATTTCTGCTTGCAAAAAAAGGAAACAGAAGAAAAGAAGAAATTGCCTCTCTCATCTGCACCCCTTCCTACCCCACCCCATCATCTCCACCTACCCCAGCCCCATCCCTCTCCCCCAGCCGGCAGCTTTTTGACTTTCCAGACGTGATGAAGACCCACAGCAGACCTGCTGCTCACCACCACCTCATCCTCAAACCATCCCTCTCCCTGCGCCTGACGGAGCTGTTTGCTCTCCTCTCCCTGCTGCGGGCCAGCCCAGACGGCTTCACGCTCCACGTTGCACGGAGCCAGCTCGGCCAGACTGCCGGCATCTCCCCGAGGTACCGTCCTGCCAGGGCAGAGGCTTTGCGAGGGTGCCTGGCAGTCGTACCCCAGGGCTCTGGTGGTCTCAGGCAGCACTGCACCTTCGTGCCCTAAGCTGAAGGTTTCCCCATCCTCGCTTCTCCCCACCCTCCTCCAGGAGTGGTGGCTTCCAGTGAAATGGGAGCAAGAGCCGAACCGGGGCGTGCTGGATGGGGCTTTGCAGCAGCAAAAGCCCCTTGGTGTTCACGGGGTGAAGGTGGGAGCCTGCTGCCCACCTGGAGGGTCTCCTGCTCCAGAGAGCCCCTGGCACAGCGCTGGGTGCCCCTGCCCTCTGCCAAGCTTCGCCCCTTCCCCAGGAAAAGCCGTGGGGAGCGGGTTCCGCTGTGGCTTCAGGTTTCTTCCTCACTGCTGCTCCCCTCTCCAACTGCTGCTCCCCTCTCCACGGAGGAATCTGCAGCTAGTTTTATGGACACCTGGAGGAGCTGGAAAAATGATCTA
Source organism: Aviceda cuculoides (assembly GCA_035590195.1). Lineage (NCBI taxonomy): Eukaryota > Metazoa > Chordata > Aves > Accipitriformes > Accipitridae > Aviceda > Aviceda cuculoides. The sequence goes on from JAVJGG010000039.1 coordinate 23,630,567, forward strand.
ACATCACCCAGGGACTTGCAGAAATGGAGGGAGGTGTGAGAGAGGGGGAGGAAGGCAGCTCTGTAGCCATGAGCCATGCGGGCAGCTGGGAGGTGGGAGGATTTTCCCCTGTTCCCTGGTTTCCAGAGAAACTTGCCTCTGGGTAGAGAAGAGGAGGTCCCAGCCTCCAGTTAGCATCAGAGCCCAAATGCTTGGGAATACCGAGATCACGGTATCATGGATAGGCTGTCTCCATCCTTGTGAGCCCTCTGTGGCTTCCCCAGATGGATCCTTCCCATATTTCTAGACCCAGGGCACCACATCCTCTTTAAACCCTCCAGCCCTGTTCACACCTCCCGGGGCATGCACCCCATCCAACGTGAGGGCAAAGAAAGGCAAAGAAATCCAGCCTGCCTGCCTGCCTTCCTTTTTCCCTCCATCCCCACAGCCGAGGAGAGCACCTCTGCCCGGCCGGCTGCCTTCAGAGCAGCACGGGAAGGTGCCGTTCCCTTTAACGGAGAAAATACCTATTTCAGCCTGTAAATGCATCCAGCAGCTGAGGATGGTACTCTGCCTGCTTCCAGCAGCTTTTGCCTGCCAGTCTCAGGAGTGGTATCCTCTTGCAACTAGCAAGGCTATAACATTTCATCTCAAGTCCCTAATAAAGACAAGACAATGGCTGCATTTTGTCTTCAGCAGCATCAGGAGCTCTTTGCAGCATTAAGCAACACGACGGGGAGCCGCGGGTTGGCAGGGCTGTGCCAGTCAGGTTTGGGTATTGAGAGATCCCGTTCTTGGCAAGGCGGGCGGCCGCTCAGCGTGTGCCACTGTGCCGGGGCTCAGCCGGGATGAGCCAGTGCCGAGCCCCAGCCCCTGTGCCGGGGGCTGCCAAGAGGAGCCGAGGGGCGAGAGGAGAGATGTCCGGGGTGTGCAAGGACATCAGCCACGTGCTCCGGCCCCAAAGGGGCCAGGAGGCTCCTGTTACTGCCCTTTTCCAGTGCTGGTCATGGTCGTGGCAGCACACACACGTGCTCACACACGCACACAAATTGCATTCTCCAAGCCTGCGGGTAACCAGGAGAAGTGTGCTTGCATCCCTGGGCACAGCAAAGGATGCATCTGTGTATCTCACAGGCTCTCTTTTGTTTCTCTCCCATTTCCTTTCCTCTCCCTGACCTTCCTCTTGGACAGGACACCTGTATGACTAACTGGAATTTAATGAAGACAATTGAATAAATAAACACCAGCCCAGATTGTAGCACTGACATCAGGCTATAACGTGACTGTGCCTCCCAAGCACCAGGCGATGTCCGGGGGCGGCTCTGAGGACCACATCCGAACGCCGCGCCTACTCCGGAAGAAGGAAAAAGCGCTGCAGGATTATTAATTGAGAAGCTCACAAACTTAGCAGCCCTGAAGTTTGCCGAGAAACATCTGACTCGCTTGTGCGTCCTATTTCCAGCACAGGTGACCTCAGAAAGAGGAAACCCAATGGTTGGCCCGGCCTGCAATAACACTCCTGAGGAAGCAGGGAGGCCCTGGTTTGGGTTAAAAGATTTTATTTAGTAACATCACAATGACAACGCGAGAGTTTAGAAGTCAAGGCTAACCAAAGAACAATTTGAAAGAAATCTTAACTTGCAACCCATGAGGTGGAGCAAGGATAATGGGGTTTCTTTTCTTGCCTTTCAGGGTGTTTTGGGTAAACCTTGCTCCTGTTTCTCAAGCTTTCTTTCCTTGTGGCCATGAGGATGTTTTTAAATGAAAGCCTTCATTTCAGGACCCTGCTTTGCCCAGGACCTGGAGCTTTAAGAAACAAAGCAAAACCTGTGGAGTATCTCAAGACATTACATGAACGCAGTTCTGACTGTCCTTTGGATCTCCTTCTTCTGGAGAAGAAGAGCCTAGTGGCTCCACGTACTGTTCATGAGGTGACACATCAACTCTGGGCAAGAAGAGGCTGCACTAGACCTCTAATTCCCATCCAAAATCCCCCACATGCTGAGAAATATCCTCACCCCAAGGACGAAGCTGTCCCGGGTCCCAGCGGAGCGGGTGGGACGTGCAGCTCAGGTTGCACGTGGAGGCACAGCTCGATGAGTTATGTCCCATCATGATGTCACAGCACGGAGAAATGCCAAGAGACTGGTACATCATCTCACCAATATAGCAGCGTGAGCTGTTCACGACAAGAGCAGAACATCTTGAATCCTGAAGTTTCCAATATGTTCCAGTTCTTTGGAAGCCCCGTAAAATGTCATCTGCTCGCTTGCAATGCAGTGGGACATTGCTGAATGGAAGCCAGCCCCAGCCCTGGTGAAAGCTGGTAGAGCCATCCCACAGCTGATGTTTGGGAGGATGCTGCAGCAATGGTAGGTGTTTTGTGAAAAGGCGGCATGTGTTGACATGTTGGCTTGGTGGAAAAGGAGAAGCAATCCCAACAATTTTCAAAGCACCAGATCCAGCTGGAAGAAAACTGCGGCACCCCACCAGAGCAGTGTCCCCCTTCCCACTGCCGCAGCGGGACCGTGGCCTTGCCTCCATTCTGGCCGTGGGATCTTCCTAAGGAGAGGCAGCGGAGGGTGGTGAGGAGCTCCCACCAGCCCAGCTCCCCAGGAGCCACAGGGAAGCACAGGCGTGTGCAGAGAACGCCCCAAGCTTTTTACTGGGGTATTTTACATCCTCCTCCTCCTCCTCCCTGCTGGGCTCCTGTGCCTCAGCATACGCTGCTGGAAGGAAAAGAAAAAAATCCCCTCCTGCCCAAAAGAGCACGACAAACTCAGCCCTTCGTGGTGTCGTGGCCCACCCCCCTACAACCCAGAGCCCCGTTCCCCCACGTACACCTCCTGGAGGCTTTGCTCCTTTGCAGAGCCTTGAAATCTACTTATTCCCGGCTGCTCATGTCCCTTTACCCCGTGTTTGCTGGCCAGGCACTCATCCTGCCCTGTGCCCACATCCACCAACATGGCCCCCACGCTCCAGCCCCCGTGTTTTTGGGGCGGGGGGGCCCCTGTGCAGCCCGGCGAGCTCCGGAGGCGCTCTCAGCGGCACACAAGTCTCCCATTATAGCTTATTAGAGGGCTATTATAGACGCACTCATTTAGAGAATTACTCATTTTTTAGGCCTTTCAGGAACTTTAATGAGTTGTTTTAAACACATGCAGCAGATGTGGCCTTGGGATGAGCTCCTTTGAAACCCTCCCTCCCCCAGCCCGTCAGGCGGCAGCAAGCACACAGCCGGGACCCGTCCCTGCTCCGGCGGGAGCGGGGCTGGGGGTCCCTCTGCGGCCGTCCTTGTCCTGTCCGTACCCCAGCATCTCCAGCCCACCTCCGCACCCGCTGCTCCTGCTGCAAAACTGGACACCGCAAACCAGCCCGACCAGGGCTCTCTGCTTGCTGTCTCACCGTTTTGCTGCATGGAGGACTCCCAGAGGATGCAGAAGAGGGGGAAAAAAACAGGGAAAATAGAAAGGGAGGGGAGGATAGGTGTGTTAGGGCTGCTTGGGGTCTGCCTATGGGACCTTCTTTTAGGAAGGGAAACAAGTGTCCACTGGCATGTCAGGATCAGCCATCAAACACTGCTCCAGAAAAGCCAGGAAGGCTCAAAAAACAGCCGGCAGTTTGGCGTGCCAGTTGGCTGATGATAGGTGCAAAAAACTCACATGGCTCCTTATTCCCACCCCTCTCCCTTCCCAACCTCACCCCTTCCCAGAGCCACCACAAAGGATTAAGTTGTAATTTGCTGAGCTGGTGGATGATGCAAGGCGCTGCCCCGTGAGAAAAGCAGCCTCCGAGAACATGCAGATACTCAGCCCTGGTCTCTGCCTCCTCCCAGAAATCTCCTCAGAGGTTTTTGTTCCTTTTTTCTCTTTTGGATAGTCAACAACGTATTCGCAAAACCTGGACCAAATTATAGCCCATTACCCAATCCAGCTCGTTCCAAATCCCCTGCATTACTGCAATCAATAAAGGGGAAGCCAGCTCATATCACAGCTGAGACCACGAGCCAAGTGTGCCGTTCCCAGCCCTGCTACAGGTTCCCTCTTACACACACAGACTCACCCCTGCTCCCTTGTGCAGCGCGGGACGGCTCATTTCTGCCAACCCACAGGCTGGAGGAATCAGGATGGAGTTTAACAAGGAAAAAAAATAAAGGAGAAGAAGAGAAAGGAGAAAGAAAAAGGAAACCAAAGGCTTTGGGCGTGGGGGAAATCTTCAGGCCGTGCTGGAATGTAGATTCTAATTAGTATGTATTTAAACACCCCCAGATTACAGGTTATAGGTGCAAACCGACCGCGCGTGCAGGAGGCGATCCCTGCAGAGA
>JAVJGG010000039.1:23642622-23662209 GCA_035590195.1 Aviceda cuculoides
AAAAGGAAAAGGAAAGGGAAAGGGAAAGGAAAAGGAAAAGGAAAAGGAAAAGGAAAAGGAAAAGGAAAAGGAAAGGGAAAGGGAAAGGGAAAGGGAAAGACAGAAGATCCCTGATAAGGTACTCGGCCCAAACAGACGTAAAAAGGGCAAGCTTTGAAACAGGCTTCGGCTCGCACGCGCGGGGCGGTGGCAGGAAGCCCCGGCCTGCCCTCCCGGCCTGCCGGGCTCTGCCCCCCGGGCGGTGCTGGGTGCTGTGCCCACCCCAGCACCCCGGGCACCTCCAGCCGTGGGCTGCAGGGTCCTGGTGCCGCGAGCAGCCGTGGGAGCCGGGGTCTTGGTGGGGGGAAAAGGCCTCTCCGTTCTCCTTACAAACAAATACAGCGATTTGTGAATCCACCCCGCGTTCTGCTGATGATCTGGGATCTCGGGCAGCTTTGTAAAAGTAATTACTTTATTTGGGGTAAAAGGCACGTGTGAAAAAAATCCTACAAGCAGAGAAAGCGTTTCCGTTGCACTCGCGGAGCATCTCCCCGAATGCAGAACACATCGGCGGCTGCTTTTATTTGCAGTTCTGATCCTGGCGCTTGTGGGAATTAATGGCTGTAGGTTTTGAAATGCAATTATAGGCTTTGCAGTGGTAATTTTGTTTTTATTTCCCACTGCGTTTGCTGTTGCTCTGCAGAGAGGAGAGGCTTTAGTTAAAACTCATGTAACACAAGCATACCGACAATTTGTTTGCTTTTTCTAGAAACTCTTTTCTTTCCCTTTGTGGACTGCTGGTCCATGGGATGTTTTCTTCTGTCTCAACACAAATAAATGTCCAGCTCCGCGATGGTTGGGACTGGTAATAGGATACAGAAGCTTTCACCTCGAGGTCATTTGCTTAAATCCAAAGCAACTCAGTGAAGACCAAAGGCTGTTGCCGTCTGACGGCTCAACAAAATGCTTTGGGTGGCTGACCCACGCTCACCACGGAGAGGGGCTGGCTTTTCACATAACCCCCCAGCAGCTTCCCGGGATCGGAGCGATGCTTCGGAGCACCCAGCAGCGGTGGGTCTGAAGCCTGCCTTCGTCCGCTGCCTGCGGCTGGCCACGGAATTATCCTTCTCTAGGAAGTGGATCAAGTTGTTTGATTTTTGGACAAGATTAATCAAAACCAAAACTATCTGGGAGAACATACTGGTTTCAGCACTTTTCCCAGTTAGTTTACTTGCTCCTTTGTACCACTTGAAAATAAACTTTTTATTCACAATTTCCTCACAAACCTGTCCTGGAGAAAAACAGAAAGAGCACCAAAAATGCTAGGAAGACCCAGAATGTTATGACGAAACAGAACTAAAAGGCTGCCATTCCTGAATGGCTTAAAAATCCATTGAGATGGTTTCTTTTGAGAAATCGAAGAAACAGTTGTTTCAGGTCCAAGAAACAGTTTTGGAACTATTAGGTCCAAACTTTGTGGCTTTGTGGTTGGTTAAGATTTCTACTTTTTCATCCTGCTTAAGGATGGGGAATATCTTCAACATTTTCCTCCAAATGTGATTGCAGTTAAGTAACCCTTGCCTGCTCAGCTTGGCATCTGCTACAGTGAGAGCATTTGGCGATCAGCACCAACTGGTGCCTTCACCGCAACTGGACCGAGACCTGCGGTCCAACAGCGGCAGCCCTTGTGTGCGACTAACCTGGCACCGGCTCAAGAGAGTCATCAGAAATAGACGTTGGAGCAGATCACAAGCTGAGAGCTGCAAGCTCGGGGGTTTTGCTTCTATTCAGGCAGAGGCTCAGCGTGGCCCATCGCTCGGAGCCCGTATCGCTTTCCACCGCGATGTCTCTGCGGCGGTTCTCACGGTCTCGCTCACTCAGCGAAACCCCGGGCTGCTGGAAAGCCCTGGGCGCACGGGGACCCCACGTAACCCGTCCCCCCACCCCGCACACCTCTGCTCTCCGAGCCGGGAGCAGGGCGGCCCCGTTCCCACACCTGGCCGGCGTTTCCCCTGCCGTCCCCCCCTTGGTAACTTGCCACGTTAACTGCTGGCCAGGCTTTCTGCAGCACCCCACCAACCGGCAGGTACTTTGTGCTGGGTTAATCATGCATCACCCAAGCAGTAATCCGTGATGGTATTGAACATGTCACAGCCCGGGGAGGCATTGAGAGCACAGCAACTTCATTATGTGTCTCCCCGGGTCGAGCGACACGGGCCGAATGGGAAAACTTCTCCCTCTTTGGTGAGTGCCGCTGCTCCCCTCGCCCAGGTGGAGACCCAGGAGAGGGAGGGAGCATGACAAGGCTCCAGCGGGATGGAGTCAGCAATAAAAGTTAATGCTTGCCTTAAAAGAAGAGCTTGAGCTTTTTTTAGGTTTGGGTTTTTGGGGGGTTTTTTAATTCAGCCGTTTTTATCTTTCCTTCTTTCAAGTGCCAGGCAGCCCCTGAGGTCCCTTCAGGTTTGGAGAAAGCCAAGAAAAAAAACCCACCAGGAAAAGAGGAGACGCGGGGCAATCCTACGGGCACCCCACGCCTCTCGAGGAGGGAGCGGTGCTGTGCCAGCATTCGAGCTGAATGCCAGAGGAATGAATTAGACAGGGAAAAGTGCATCCTCGGGAGACCGAGACAAGGAAAAACACAACTTCTTTGCACCTGATTAGACATCGTAGCTTTCATGGGGATAACTAGAGCGGAGCCGTCTTCAGCCGCTTGCAGGGAAGTGCAGATACAACACCAACAAGATGATAGCATTTAGTTTTTATGCACTACTAAACTGTAAAAACATCTGGTTTTATGCACTAGAAAACTGTAAAAACACCCATCACCTTGCACGGGACCTCGCAGTACCCTCCTGCAAGGCCTTCTCCATGCTCAGCGGCCAGAGGGTGCGATCCCCACAGAGGGGTACGCTGAGCACGAGCGTGAATGCATGAGGTCCCCTGTGGCACCTTTAAGCATTAGTAAAAAGAATATATATCTACAGAAAGTGGCAGCAACACATATCAAGTTGCAGCATGTAACAATGGGTTACAACATGCAACAGATTTCTATTGTGTATATATATAAAAAATATATATGTATAATGTATATATATATAAAATGAATTTTTTTTTTTTTTAACTAATGCTTAAACACTGAGGAGATGGTGTGCCTCAGTGTGCCTATGCTCTAGCCCTTGGTGGAGATTTCACAGGCTACGCCAAGGGCGCAGAGACCCACGTGGCCATTTAGGGTGGGAGTGAGAAGGTGCTGAAGAGATGGGAGCAACTTTACAAGGTCGTGGCCTCTTGCTTCCCACCTCACAGCTACTAAATAGTCTTGTCTTGTTAGTACTGTCTTGATAATGAAAAGCCAATATTATCCTTGTTTTGTACACCTCTGCTCTCTTAAGCGTGCCACATGGGCTGACACATCTGCTGCAAAATTCCCTGCCGGGATGCCCAGGCGAGGAGCACAGCAGCCACCGTGGCCCCGGGGGGGGACGGGGGCTCCGCACCGGGTCCGTGGGGGACCTGGTCCTTAGTTAGCGGGTAGAAACAATCAATACACATTTCTGCAGCCGGTGCGCTGCCCTCAACTGGTGGGTTTTTAAGGTTCAAAGGCCTTTTCTTTTCTCCTCTGCTGCTTAAAATAACAGGGTCAATGTATACACACTCCTCATAATAATGATAATGGGGGCTGCTGGAGAAACGCAGCCTCCAGATGAACTCAAGACACAGACAATCAACTGGAACTCAGGGGTAATTTTGGTTTCTGATCAATCTAAAATCATTTTGACCCAAGGTATAATTTAGAATGTTCCTACCTCAGTTATTATAGCCCCAGGGCACTCTTGGTTGTTTTCACGCATTCGCCCGCTTGTTCTCTCTCTCTCTGCTTATAAGATCCAAGGAACGGTTTAATGAAAAATGAGTGTGTGGCTGGAGGGGTCAATGGTTAGTCATTTTGGATCCTTTAAAAAAAAAATTGGGTAGGATTTGGTTGTGTTCTTTTAAACAGGGGGTTTCACACTGGAGCAGACTTGCGGAAAGAGAAAAGCATTTATTCACCAGTCAGCTCTTCTGGCCGCCTTCTTTCCTTGCTGTGTTTTGCTCTCTTTTTGTCCCCCCAAAGCATCGTGCCCTGGTACCTTATCTTGTCCCAAAGCTGTGGTCCCCGTGGGCAAGGAGCTGCAACCTTTTATAAGAAATGACCAAATCCCTGGGGTCCTGCCGAAGGACCAGCTGCTCCCCCTTTTTCTCTCCTACCCCAGCCAGCCCTGCCTTCCCGGGGAGCCTTTCTCCCGACGGGAAGGCACAGCTTGGTGGGAAATGGGAAGAAAAGGTAAAACAAGGATGTGGCTAACAGAAGCCAATAAAAAATGAATCAGCACAAAGCAGGCGGGCAGGCTGGCGCTGGGAGGGATGGTGGATGCTTGGTGGAGGCACAGAGGGTTTAAGGATGTCAGAGTGAGCAGTTGGCAGGATAATTATTGCAGGCGGAAAACAAAAGAGAGTGACAATTTTCCTGTGGATGGATTCAGCCCTCATGCTTCTTAATTCCCGTTGAACAAAGAGCTATAATTGTTCTCAATAGCGAGGAGGGGAAGAACCTAATTTCCAATGTGAGTCAGAGAAGCTTTCAAGCAGAGGGTGGGTGGAAACTATTTATAAAGGACCATTAGGGAAAATCAGATTTCTACGCACAGTAAACAGAACACAGGAAAAAAGCTATTTATATTGGAGTCTGGAAAGCATGTCCCATGCAGCACAATGTAACAACGGCCACAGTGCAGACCCCGAATGCTAACACTGAGGGTTTACTCCTTGGCGTCGCTGAAGGTTATGGTGTATTTCTGTCCTTTGGCGGAGCTGGCGGAACAATGCCTTCTTCCCAGGCGGGCGCTTCAGACAGGCAAACAAACGAAATGTGAATTTGCTCCGTCCTTTCTGTTTTGCCTTTAGAGAGAGAAAAAAATAATAATTGAACAATTGGTTTCATTTGGCCAAAAAGTTGTGGAAAGCAAATACCAAAATGACGTGCCAAAGTAATTGCAGGAGATGAGCTCCCAGTTTGCTCAACACTTGTTTGCACGGGTAAACTTGCATCCTTCTGCAGTCAGCATTCATGCAATATTTACAATTCTTTATTCCCAACATAGAAAAAAAAGCCCTTTAAAAACAAATTCTAGTAATGCTGAAGAATAGTTAGACCCCAGCCATTGGCTTGTGAGAGGAGAAGGTTGCAACACACGCAGAATGTTTCCCTGGTAATTGCCTGGTTCCCTGGACATGCATGTTAAAAGCATCGTACTCAAGTTGCAAGAGCCCTGTAGCAAAAGGGAACCTGCTCAAGGCGAGGCGGAGGGTCCTGGCTGTGACTCCAAGACAAGGCAAGCGCTGCTTTTGCCATCAGAAGACACATGAGATGGTGCCTGCAGCCCCAGGCAGGTTCCCCAGACCTGCACGCTCGGCGGGGCAGGAGCAGACTTTCCTGGGAAGAAATCCTAACCCTGGCGCCGGGCAAAGCCGTCAGGGCTGTGCTGTGGGGCAGAGCTGGACCACGGCTGCAGCCGGGAGCTCCCTGCTCCTCTGGGACCACGCTCCAGCTGATGGGCAAGCATCAAAGTGGCAACCAGCCCTCCGGAGGCAGCGGAACAAGGCAGCGGGAGTCACGGCAATACCGCAGATCTGGCTCCTCCAGATATTCCCTTCTGACACAAAAGGCGCCTGCCAGTGGGTGGGAAGTGCATCAAACCCGGGATGTTTATCTGTGACGTGACTCCACCGAGTCTCGCTAAGCCATGTGTGCACATTTCTGGGCTAGAAAGGGAATATATCACTGCGTAACATCTTAACTAGAAAGCAAAATGTAAGCAAGAAACATCCTTATGTCACACGTGAGCAATGTGGCCTTCCTCCCCCCCACGTCCCAAAGCAGGAATTGTCTCCCTGAGCCTAAATCCAGGCTGAGCAAGGTCTCAAGGCTTGGCTAGGATAACAAGGACATGAAATAACCTAAGTGATAATCTGCTGATTAGTACTAGCCAAGTATAATCTGTTAAGTATCAACTTAACAGATACCTGGCTCTTTTCCTCCATTACTTTTGGAGCACTAAACCAACTGGTTTAATGAATTTATTCCTATTCTATGGGTTAGCAAATGGAAACCAGTGAGCAGAAGTGACCAGTTATCCCATGAGCCTGTCCCCATGCTGAGGGCTGTGTTTGCCTGCGTCTCTGTCCTTCGTTCTGCCTTTTCCTTATGTTTCCATTATGTCCTTAATGTTTATGACTAGATGATACAGACTCTGTTTGTGGAGCAAACCCCAGCTAATGGGATGTCTGCCTTCACCATGGAGCTTGTGCTCCCCAGGCTTGGACCATGAAGGAGAGCTGTTCCCTATGCGATGTACTTTATGTGCATGCAGACCTGATTTATATCTCTTCCAACAAGCTGTTCTCTGCTATCATGAGCCAACAGGACCCATAGGGTGTTACAAGACATATTACATGCAGCCAAGAGCTTTAATCCCCCTGGGGGAGTGATTACAAACAACTACACACGTCCCAGAGTTGCTTAATCACTGTTAAGAAATTTCTTTATAATCTGAGTAAATTACTTTAATTACTTGCAACTACCAATTAGCGTTTGAATGCTTCCACTGAGAAGTTTGCAGGCATTAATCTGCTCCCTTGGAATGTTAAATCACCGGCTGGAAGATGGCTTTCGTCTATGCAGCAGGCAGCAATCTGCCAGGCCAGAGCGGAGGCAGCCAGCCCTTACCCGACATGCCCCTCTGCAGCTGCCTGGCCTGGGCTTTTATTTATTTAGTAGCTTGAAAGGAGAGTTCAGTCCTCCGGTGAGTTTTAGCAGCTGGATAAAACTGCCCGATCCTGGGAAAGGGAGCTCCCTCTTTAACCCCGCGGTGGGTGCGGAGGCTCTGCCTCCCGGAGGCAGGGTCAGCCCCCCCGCAGACCCGGGTAAAACATACGGTCCAAAAAACTCCCTACCTGGGAGCTTACACACACGGATGCACCAAATAGCCTCTTCACTCGCCTACCTATATTTGCAGACGCAGTTCATTTCCTAATCGACAGAGCGCCAGACACGTGTTTGCTCAAACACTGTGTGCTGGATGGGGCGGGCGTTTGCTAACTACCCGGCTCGAGCCCAACTTAATCTTCAGACGTGAATGCCGATGAGGTCTGGACAAGCATGGCTCCATTTCTCATTTTCCCACTAGTTCTGACTTAACAGTAACTCTCAAACCTTGAAAAGTTAGCATCAAGGTCTGAACTTGCTTTTCTGGCTGCTTTCTAGTCTTTGCTGGCATGGATTGGATTCAAACCACTTTTTTTCTTTGATATTTAGGCCCAGGGTGGCTGCACTCGTCTTCTTTTTCTCTGCTCATCATTAGGAGTGTGCTGGTGTGAGGAGTCTGGGCATGAAACCAAAATGCCCTCGCCTGCCCTGCTGACGGTGGAGAGCCAGAGCAGCTGCCGCAGCAGCGGGAGGCAGGTTCGCCAGGCAGGGATGCTGCGCGGAGCAGCGGTCCCAAGCAGAGCCCGTGCCTTTCTGTTAGCTCAACGTCGAGTCGGGATAGTTGGGACCAAGGCTCAGGAGGGCCGGGATACTTTTGAGCAGTGGGGAGGAGAGGTCGAGAGAAAGGGAGGCTGCAGCACTGCCGGAGTTGAGGAAGAGCATCAAGAAGAAAAGACTTCAAGTTAGAAAAGTGCCGCAAAGTCAGAGGGAAGGGCAGCAGGAGAGAAGACGGGCGCAAACTCTGTTTTCCTTCACCTTCTCCTAGATTGTGCTCTCTTCTGGAAGATGTCTCTCTGATTTCCACTGAAATCGATGAGAACAGGTTGTCCTCATAGCGGAAAACCCACTAAGTCAAATATGCATTAGCTGGGAGACCCTGCAGTTCCCACACCTTGACCTGGGATGTGCAAATCGTGTTGCCGGCTGGGTGTAATTTTAATTTTGTATAAAGCAACAGAGGTCCTGATAATTGCATAAATGCAATATCAGCGATACTGGTACCCACTAGCCTTGGTACTAAGACAGCGTTTTGGTTTCTTCTGTCTGCAAGCACCCGACACTGGAAGGAAACATGTAGGTCCATGGGAACCGACAAAGGCTGATTTCCTGCAGTTTGGGGTTCTGTCATCCTTTTTTTTTTTTTTTTGAGATTGGCCAATAACTTCCAAAAGTGCTGGGGAAAGAAACAGGGTGGGAGGCAGTAGATGATATCATGGCAGAGAACATGATTGCCTAAGCCTTCTTTTCATGGGAACACAGGCTAAAAACTGGAGTTCAGAGCCTGCAATAGGGGACTGGGAATCAAAACTGTGTTTTTTCTCTTATTCCATCTAGCATGACTCATGGTATGCTTTGAAGACAGTACTCATGCTTATACATTTCAGTTTCTCCACATATAAACTAGCATGCTGTCTCCCCACTTGATCAGACATTTTAAGCTCTCATATTGGAATTAGCACCACCAAAGCTGCAGGCTTAGACCACTTGCGTAGCCCATCACAAGCACTCCTTTTCTGTAGAGATCAGCTTCTGTTTAGGAACACAAATTCTTTTTTTTTCCTTTACAGAGACATGCATACACATATGTCCCAAATGTATGCATTTCATAGGTGATAAACAAATAAGCATCACCAGCCCTGAATAGGGAGAGTTGTTTTGCTTGTTTGGATTCAAATAAGGCTTTGCAGGAATGATCCATCTTGCGAGGATGTCATGCAAATCCCTTTCTGAGCCAAATCAATTGAACAGCAAGTGTCTGTTCAGCTTGCAAGGCATTTAAAGGCTGGCTGGGACTCCATCCCCGAACTGCCCCCAAGGCTGTGCAGGCAGGGCTGGTCCTGCCCGTGGAGGCCAGGGGCAGTGGGTCGCCCACCCGGCTGCACCTTCTGCCCAGCCCCACCTTTGCCTTACTGGTCCCTACTGGAGCCACTGTCATCCTCCCTCTGCAAACCCTGCTTGGGGTTTTCCCCTCCTTTGCTGCCGGAGACATGTGGAAAATGTCATGTGGTTGACGAGGTGAAGATTTTTCTGTGCAGATTATAAGGTCAGGAAGGTTCTTTCCAGCCCCTGGAGGACCTGAGTTGTTGCAGGAGGTTTTTTTCCTCGCCTCCAAAGCGTAGTCATCCATCATCCAGCTCTGTGGGCACCTTGCTTAGTGCCCCAGAGGCATTTCTCACCCAAGTGCCAGTTCGGTGTTCTGGGCACAGGTGAAGACCTGAGGATGCATCCTGCCGTGTCACCTACCAGTCACGGAGCACAGGGCTCCAGAGGCTTCGGCACGCTTGGACGAGGCGCTTACGTTTGTCCCTGCTGGGCAGCAGCGCCAGCCCCTGTCTGGGGAGAAGAGCTGTCTGCCGTGTTGACGAACACTTCCCTTGGCGGTGCAGGAAGGTTTAGATTGCCAGCCAATTCCAGGTCGCTAAAACCAGGGAAGTTTATGATCAAATTGTAGGAAATGGAAGGCAATGGCTGAAGTAATAGCACATACAAATGGAAATCTAGATTAAGTCCCTAGAGCCTTCTTTGCAACTGGGAAGAATGAATTCTTTTTTTTTTTTTTTTTCCCCTTTCTTTCTTTCTTGTTCTTTGAAGGAGACAACCAGTTATTTTGTGAAATTCAGGTGGGAGCAATAGTGGTTAAAAGTATGTTAGTGTAAAAAGCAGTCCGACCCTGCTTCCTAACATCCTCACTGGATCACAGCAGGGCCACTGTCTGTGCCTATGGCTTCCACCCCTCCGGACCAGGCACCCAGCTACTTACCAAGTCTTTACTGCTTAAATGTACAGATAAAGGTGATGGTGAGCCCCAACCCATTTCACTCATAGCCTAAACTAAGGCCACCATGTTCTTCCATCCCAATCCAACAGCCCTCCTAGCTCCATAACAGTCTGCATAGGAGAAAGGACTGTTTGTAAAATAACAAAATGAGGGGTGAACCTAATGCAGGATGTATGGATGTGCAAAAGCCAAGTAGAGTACACTGGAGTGCCTAAATGAGATGTGTTATAATCCCCTACTTGCGGACAAAGCTCTGCGGCTGGGAGCTCAGCAGCCGGCAGAAGCGCGAGGAAGCAGCTGGAGCTGGGACGGCAGATCCAGCTCTCCTTCCTGCCCGCAGCATTCCCGGCCTCCTGCTCACGGAACGGGGTGTGCAAAGCGGGTGGGAAGAGCTGTTACCTGATTACACGGGTGCCCTGCCTTCACCTCCATACCCCGAGCACTGAAAAGCAAACCAGAGATAGACTCGCCCTCGCCCGTGCCGGTGGCCAGGCTGGGGGTGCAGCATCTGGATGCTGGAGGAGCACTGGGGGAAGACGGGTCCCTCGCTGTTCAGGGGCTCCTTATCCCATCACCCCTTCACTCCTCTGCCTGTACCCACCAGCATCCTGCTGGCTAAGGGCTGGGGCAGCTACTGTGGGTCATGCGAAGGGGCAAAAATGTGAAGCAGCAGCACCTGAGAAATCCATTTCTTGCTCTCTGTCCAGGGGAGGGTTGAGAGCGGACAGTGCCGCTCCCCAAAAACGGGCAGGCAGGTCCCAAACAGACCCACAATCCCCATTTCCACTCCCCACAGCAGACTTGCAGGGCTAGCAGTGCGTGGCTGACAGGCATTTCAAATGCTGCATGGAAGAGGACTTTTCCATGACACGTGACAAGTCCATCCTCCCTGCCACCGCTGTGCAGCGCATCTTCCCGCACTGGAGCTCCCTTTGCTTTTGGTCTGTATGCCAGAGCCCTCCGCTCCTCTTCATGACTCTCAAATCCGTATCACTTGGAAAATGATATTCTTATTTCTTCAAATATACCCCTCAGGGTAGATGTCAAATTCATATCAGCTTATGAAGCAGTGGGTATAAGCATGGAGGCACACACCATCACATACAGCCTGTCTCCCTGACACATGTACACACGCACAGAGCTAAATTTACCCTTGGTGTATTCCCGGGAAAGGCTGACGCATCTCAGACACTATCAAGTATAATGCCCCTGCATGCCCAGACAGCACACGCGCACATGTGCGTGTACATATAATACAGGGTTGTGCATTTCTGGATCAAAACGTGTATGTGGGGGACAGACAGAGTCAAGCTGCCTGCCAGCCACTGGAAAACTTACTGCAAGTGTCAAGCATCAGTCTGGAGGAGCTGGGGAAAAGGAGGTGTGTGCCCATGTCCTCAGGCCTGCGGGGAGGTGGAGGGAGGAGAGCTGTCTTCCAAACTGAAATGTTAGCTTTAGGAGGTAAAAGAAGGATGGGGAGACTGCTCTCTTCCAAACGCAGCCGGGCAGCTGTCCATACTCTGCCTCCGACCATCTGGGAGCGGCCTCGGGTACCCCAGGGATGTGCCCCCCCCGCGCCTGCTCCAGCGGGGGACGGGCCACCTCGCACCTCACGGCCTTGGCACAGACCGTCCCTGCAGGACCCCCAGTGGGGACATCTCAGTGAAACACGGACCCGGCGAGCGTGGGCTCCCTGAGAAAAGGAATCACCAGGGAGGGGGCAGTGGTGCCACGGGGCTTTGCCGTTCCCATGGCCCGACGGTGCTGTTGTTTGCCCAGCCTGACCACAGCCCACACGTCCTGGAGAACCACGTTCGTCCTGCAAAGGCTGGACGTGGCTGATGAGGTGTAAATCCCACTGCCAATGCTCCCCCTGACCCGACTGGGCCCAAAGGCTGATGCTCTGGGAGCATCATTTGAAAGGACTAGCTCTCTTCCCTTCCACGTCAGGCTGCACCAGGGGCAGGAGGACTCATCAGAGTCGTTACCCTACGTACCGCAGCAAGCACAACTCTCCATAAACGAAGGCGTCACTTGCTTACACGGTTATTTCCCGTGGCACTGATACTGTCTTGGTTGTTCCCGACTTTGCGGGAAGCCCTCAGCAGCTTTTCTGCCCAAGCACTTGCTCGGCTAAAGAAACTTCCCTTACGCCGATCCCTGCCCCGCGGCAGCGAGCGGGACCTGAGAGGCGTCAGCAGGCGAGAAGCTATTTGTGTGCTGGTGTGGTGGCTCCTTACTCACTCCGACTCAAAGTTACGGTCTCCCGGTTTTGTAAGAGGTCCTGCCACAGTGTGGTCCATGGCACCAGCAAGCCGTGGCTTCGTTAGGCAGAGGCTGAGCTGGCCTTCCCGGCAAGGGTGAGGTGCGGCACGGGCTTCACAGCTCTCTCCCAGGTTGTGTTTATGCGTCGTGATACTTTCACATGAGAAACAAATAAAGGCTGATGATATCTCCTGGAAGAAAAAAAACAAGGTTACTCCCCTGACCTGATTAATGCAAATAAACTGAATGGAGTCCTGTCGCCCGGGGCTTGCAAATTTAATATCTGTTAAACTGATTCATTTCATGCTGCTTTAGCCTCTCGCCCTGTGACTGCAATTACCTCTGACGGTCTCACTGGGCAGTCGGTGCCTGCTTCCCCCCATGCCTCACGTGATGCAGTTTGGGTTGGTTCTGTTTGTTTGGTTGTTTTGATATTTTTCTTCTTGTGGTTTAATTTCCTTTGAGTTTATTAATTATGGCTGGGGAGTTGGGGCCAGGAATGTTTAGCTAATGCTTCCTCTTTGCATAGTGTGGCACTTCGGCCCTGTAATTCCCCCTTTATTGGATGCCCCGGGACGGGTCAGGGGGAGCGGATCCAGCCCCGGCTGCAGGGAGGCCGGGGCTGGGAACCTCTTTTTTCCCTTTCCTGCCTGTGAGCCCTGCGCCCATCTCCCTGCATCGCTCCCACCGTCTTGCCCCATGTTTCCTGCTGTCTTCACTCGCATGAAGCAACTGCTTTGCGGGAGGCTCGGGAAATGTGTCTCGAACGGTTTAATCAGAGCGTCGGGTCGGCGTGCCTCGGGCTGGCTCCCCGGAGAAAGCAGGCACAGCCGCACGCATTCCCGAGATGCTCCGGATCCAGCACCAGGCGCTACCAGCATGACCCTACGCAGGGCACGGAGCAGATTTTTATTGAAACACCACCTGCAACAGTTAGGACCTGCATTCATAAATCATTTGCACGGCAAAAGTCTTGTGAGAGCAACAGGTTGGGTTGTTTTGTGGAGACGGGATTTCTTCCCCCTGTCTCCCAAGAGCCACCAAGATGCTCTTCAGGAGCCCTCAGCCTGCAGCTCAGCTGCCCGGGCTGCTGCAGGGAAGCCCAGCTGAATGTCTTTTAGTTTCTCAGGCTGATGTGCCACAGGCTCACCCCCCCGGCAGCTGACGGCGCAGTCTGGGGGTGTCCGGAGGGGCAGGAGCCAGAGCCGGGAGGTTAAAAGCAGAGACCTCCCAAAGGGAGAAGGCGCGAGAGCGAATGTGCTTGCGAGTGTAAAAGATAAATAAGGCTAAGGACGTCAGCCGGGTTTCACTTCACTTTTCATCTAATTCAACAGTGAGAGAGCACTCAATGAAATTAAAAGGGAAGCCAGTTCAGGCAGACGAAGGACCTGGTATTTTAACAACACATAGGAAGTTCACCATTGCAGGATATTGCTTGAGCAAAGACTTTGTTGAAATGAATAAGGATGAGCTGCTCCGATGACAACCGTCGCCCGCAGTGAGGTGTTTAGCCAAGGTATCAAAGTGTCTGGGTGCCCCCCGTGTGCCGGCTCCCCGCGGGGGCACGGGGAAGAGGAGGCATTGTCCATCACGCGTGGGACGGCACAGGGACCTGGAGCTGGGGACAGAGCCGCTCCGCCCGGACTGCCCTGGTGTGGGAAGGTGAGGTCCATGCTCAGGATCCCTGGGGCTTTTCTGAGCCGTCTCACTCCCTAGGAGAAGAAAGATGACCAGATAGGCTCCACTTCTTTCTTTCCACCCCTAGGAAGTGTTCAGGCTGCAAATGTGCAGATAAAAGCCAAAATGCTAAGTGCCCTCTCTACAGGCTGGAAAGCCATAATGCAAAGAAAAGGGATTAATTTGTCTCCTTAAACAAACAATAACAACCTAATTGCCAAGCCACTGTCATAGTGGCCTCATTCAGGATGCTGGAGATCAGCAGCACCGGATTTCCCCCAAACCTCCAGTCATTCCATCTGCTCCTCTCTCTTGCTACAGGGCTGGGATGCTCCTCTCCGCACACAGCCTCCCCGGGGACTTCGCCTCTGCAGGGAGGATGGCCAGGGAGCAAAGCTCTGCCCTGTGCTGTGAGAGAAGGCTCTCGAGCGCGGATCTGAGATGTGATGAGAGGAAAGAGAGTAACCTGTGGGCTTCACTGCTTCCTCCGGTTTTTGGAGATGCCATTTGCAGCAAAACAAGTGTGGTGGGAGACCCTTCCTAGGCAGCATGGAGAGCAGTGGACGGCTCAACAACTCATACGCCTCATTCATAACATGTGCCCAAGCTCCAGAGCCTGTCTGGGCCGCTGCTGCAGCCTGCGCTGGCTGGGAAAAGATCTCCCAAGCAGCTAGCTCGAGCTGCACCCTGCAACCCTGCGCTGCAGCCTGCAACCCTGCGCTGCAGCCTGCAACCCTGCACTGCACCCTGCAACTCTGCGCTGCAGCCTGCAACCCTGCGCTGCAGCCTGCACTGCTCAGGCGAGTCCAGACCCGAGGTCCAGCCGGGTGCTGGTGCCCTGCTGGGATGCTGCTGCTGTGACAGGCAGGAGGTGCAGAGGGGAGGTTGCAACCCCTTCACCTGGGCCGTACCTGCGCCGAGGATAAACAGAGGGCTTCCGTCTCCGCGGCTGTCAGCCCGCCTTTCAGCAGCGCAAAATTCATTTAAAAGAGAATAAAAGCACGTCTATGAATGGCCCTTTATAATTCATGAACAGGACCACGAACGAAGGCTTGCACTCTTTCTGTTTGCTTACATCTCACTTCAAGTTCAGAGCTGTCAGGGGAAGTGAGAAGAGAAGAGATGCTGACTTCCCGAGCATGCACACACACACGCGAGCATGCTCACACACCCTTCAGTTTATTTTGCATTTCTTGTTTAGTTTCAGGCGCTGGAGCTGCCAATCTCGGTGTGTTTTTAGTGCCTCTGTGCTAAGTCTGTCATGATGCCTTAATGGCTGTATCACCTTGTGAAGCTCTCAGACATCCTTAGCTCCTTTCATCAGCGGTGGGAAACCTGCCAGCCTCTGACAGGTTCTTCCAAACAAATCACAGCGCGACTTAAAACGGGAGATGTGACCAGCGATTTGGCAAGCCGCCACGCGCCCACCTTGGCGCAATCCCTCCAGCAATGCCCGGCTTCGACTGGGACGGAGCTGGCCCGTGCCACGGGCTCCGCGCTCGTCCCCGCACGGCACCGAGCGGTTTTGGTCCACCTGCCCGCCTTGGGAAGGCAGCCGTGCTCAGGGAAACCAGCCGGCTGTGCTCCGCAGCACCCCGAGCTGCCCACGCCGCGGTGCCGCCAGGCCAGCACCGGTACCCGGCTATCCCGGCATGGTTGTGCCGGAGCCCCCGGTCCCTGCTGCAGCACTCTGCTTCTCTGCAGCCCTGCAAGACATAGGGCTTCCGAGGGGTTTCTCCAAGCCGATTTGGGCGCTCGGGATTGCCTAGCGTCAATCCCAAGAGACCGGGCTCTCCAAACCAGAGTTTTTTGGCTTTTTCTGAGCAGCCTGCGTCGCCGGCTGTGCGCGCCTTGAAACCGCGTCGCGGGGCTGGGGCTGGAGCTCGTGCGCTGTGCTCAAAGCAGGTCTGCATCGCTCTGGGCTCGGACCACTGGCAGCATCCCCAGCCGGCTACAGCCTCCCCGCCAACACCGATCCTGCTGCAAGAGACTGGCCTGGGGGTAGGATCTGCGGCGAGCCGAATGGAGTGTTTCTGGAAACAGTAAAGGACGTGGTATTTCATCATCTCGGGGCCTAGACTGTCTCCCCTGCACCAACAAGGGAACTATTTGTGTGGTTCAAAGACTTATTCATTCTGTTGTGTTTTTTTTTTTCCAAACCACCCACTTCAAGTTTTGGGTGAAGGTTCAATTTCATTTTTCTTATTCCCAGCTCATTTGCCCATCCCTAAAACAAACATATTAGAGCAAGCATGTGGGGGAGAGGGTATATTAATCAAACCAGAGGGTAGGTGAACTTAACGCAAACAGAGAATGACAATGCACCGTGTATTTGCATAATCCAGTGAGAAAGCTTTCTTGCTGAAAAGCCAAAGCTACTGGCATAGAAAAGTATAGGTCTGAACAGGAACTCCGGTCCTGAACAGTTACAGACATTGGGGGTAATAAATCAGGGATCTGGGTAAAAACGTAGCGGTTCCAGCATGCTTTCCAAACTTTGCATTTCATTTGCTTTGATAGAGGGCCCTATCCTGTGTGCTTTGAAGTTAATGGCCAAGCTGCCTTTGACTGCAGCAGAAACAAGCCCAGGCCTGAAGAACAGGTGCTCAAGTCGGAGTCGCAGTGGAGACTGAACTCATCAGCAATCAACGTTGGCTTTATGCAAATGCTTCCAAATGAGGAGAATTGTCTTGCCAGCTGATACAACCAGAACAAAGCCCCAAGCACCAGTAGAGGGTAACGTATGCAATTTCAGGGCTAAGAAGTCCAGGGAGGGATTTAATAGCAGTTGGCATTTTACAAAGAAAATAGCTATTTCTGCAAAGGGATGATTAGAGGTATATATTAAAGCGTGAGGTTTTTGAGGAGTGCACTGGCTGGCATTCCCCACTTCTAGGTGACCTTGGTCAAGTTGTTTCACCTTGCTGTTGCTTGGTTTTCTGCTGAGCTGCTTCCTCAGTGGGATAATTTTCCCTGCTCCACAGATGTGATGTGGCTGCATTTGTTGATATTTCTGAGTAGTTTGACATCCCCTAATGGAATATCTTAGAGGAAGGGAAGGAACATACATAAAGATCCAACTGGGATCCTGCCCTGGCAGGAGATGCAGAGGTGGCAAGGACCTTTAAGGGCTGAGTCGCCACCTGCACCAGTTGCCTGCTGGGGTGAGGAGGATGCAGGCAGTGTCAAGGAGGGAGCAGCGAGAGCCATTAGGAGGTCTCAGAAACACGGCCCGTGCTGAAAGGGTTGAGTCTCTTTAGTCGAGGGAGGATGGACCTGAGAGGAGATGAGATGGTGGTCTTCGAATACATAAACGGACGCTGAAGAAGAGAGGGAGTAAATCGTTCTATCCATTATGGACCTGGAAACACTGGGTTTAAGTGGCAGCAAGGGAAAATAAATGAGGGTAGAAACCGGGAAAGCCAAAACGGCTCGCAAAGCACAGGGACGCCTGCCTGGGGACGTGGAGGAGCTGCCGCTCGGGAGGGCTTCACCCCGGGCGCGGGCGAGCGGCGCCGGCTCGGCTGCCCTCGGACCAGAACAGCCCCGAAGCAGCAATTAGCCCCCGCACCGACCACCAGCTCCGGAGCGGCTCGGCGGGGGCTGCCGGGGGCCCGGAGCCGTGGGGCCGGCTGGCGGGGCGGGGGGAGGCTCTGCCTGCGCCCTGGGTGGGTGAAACCTGTGCGACCCGAGCCCGCGTCCCGGCGCTTGCTGGTTTCTGCAGGCGAACCACAGGCGCTGCTCGCACGGGTAAGCCCGAGCACATGCCTAAGCACTTCCAGCGCTGGAGGTATCTGTCCGGCCGGCACGCGGGAAAGCACAAGCGGGTAATACCATACGTTTCCTTCCCCTGCAATTTTATGGCTGAAGGTATTTGATCAGACCAGTTACGCACCAACCATCTGTCCCTTGCACAAATACAGCTGATTCTTGTTATAACTCTCTGATGGCAAATGCCCTTCTCCCGCACGCTCCAGGAACATGCTCAGGTTAACTGCGTTTCAGCCATTTCGGAAAATGCATCTCTTTTTAAGAGCTGGTGCTGTCAAGCATTCACATGAATGGCAGCCGATGTCTGCGCTGATTACAGTGGGAGGATATTTAAAGCCCATCCTGCAAATCAGTGCCTTGGATACTAATATAAGTAACTTTAAAAAAATAGAAAGAAAGGAAAGCTAGGAGATAAAACCCCCATCATTTACATTTCTAAGGAATATGAAATTGTGCTTTTGAAAAAAAGCAATTTGTAAACTTTAGATAGCAGCAAATTCCTTGTTTTTTGGATACAATACCAGCTTTGCATATGCACTGAAAGAAAGAGGGAGAGAAAATAACCCTGAAGCATCCTGCCCACTGCATTAGCTTTTAAAATAAAACCCATTTATATATAAATGTTGGCTTTTTTCCCAGTCTCTGTAGAAAAGCTTTTCTATATTAAATGCTACAATGAATTAAATTAACCATAATGATTTCTTTGTGAATGGAAACCCTTTTTCCTGTGTGACATGTTTTTGATCTTTTTTTTTCCCAGTTACAACAACCCATACTCCTATCAAGTTGAGGATTTTGTTTGTTCTGCTATTTGCACAATGCAATACAATTACTATTTGCACTTCTTGCTCTTAAGAAAAATAAAGCGCAGCTATTCCGTGCGCTCGCTCTCAGAGCAGAGGGGTGGGAGCCCTTTGCCAGACCCACTCTCACCTGCCGGCAGCAGGGTCACCACAGCCCTGTTATTCCCGTGGTCAGATGCCAAGAACAAGCAGGAGGAAATTGCCTCCCCTTTGCTCCCCCCCTGCACCCCCAACAGCCGAGCCAACAGCCGAAATCATTCACCTGTGACTCACGGCCCCCTCCTTCCCCTCTATTTGCCATGAAGGGACTTAGCAGAGTTCAATTTTTTTAATTTTTTTTTTTTTTTCCCCCTGCCTTGCTGGCTTCGGTGGCATTTGGCCATGCTCTCCCCGGGCATCGGGGGCTGCTTTGCTGCGGGCTTGCCCGTGCACAGGGCTGCCGGGTGCTGCAGGGGGCAGAATCAGGCTCCTGGCAGCTGGGGGGTCCCCAGGACCGACGGCCGGGCGGTGGCTGCTGGGCAGAGAGCTCCTGCTGGGGGGAGGCAGCCTGCACGTCGCTGGAAAGGAAAATTAGGTCACATTTCTGGTTTGAAGAGTCTGGATGGCGTCCCATTTATTTTGGATTTCTCCTAACAAGTGACTAGCTTCTATTTTCTTCCTACCTCCTTGTCTTTTTTTTTTTTTTTTAAAGCATTTCTCCCTTCACCTACCTCTTTTTCCTCAAAAACAGAAGCGGGGCGGGGGGACGACAAACCTAAGGAAAGCTTGAAGAGCGCACTGCTTTCTCTGCCTAGCTTGGGTCGATGCAGGCAGAGCTTTTCCTTGGCCCCGGGGCTGCGACCAGCCTTGTCTGCCTCCTGGGGCTGCTCTGTTGCAATTGCGAAGAGGCCTTCCAAAATCAGTTACAGCAGCAGGAAAAAAAGGGAAAAAAAAAAAAAAATCCCTTACACATCCGTCTGTCCATTCGCCCTGGTAAAAGTCATCTCGTGCCCTCTCTAGCAGAACTGCTGTGTTACCGAAGTCAGCCAGCGAGCCCCAGTCTCCCCGGCTGACGCGTAGCCGCAGTGTTGGCAGCCTGAAATCTCGAGCAGCGACGCTTTAACGATGCCGGGAGTCGGGCAGGTTTGGCCGGACGCTGGGGTCCCCAGCAGCCCAGGCATCTTATGGTGCGAGAGATCCGTCCTGCTGCTGCTTCTGAGCGTCCTCGTCTGCGCCGAGCCGAGCCGAGCCGAGCCGAGCCGAGCCGAGCCGAGCCGAGCCGAGCCGAGCCGAGCCGAGCCGAGCCGAGC
>JAVJGG010000039.1:23662309-23694248 GCA_035590195.1 Aviceda cuculoides
GCCGAGCCGAGCCGAGCCGAGCCGAGCCGAGCCGAGCCGAGCCGAGCCGAGCCGAGCCGAGCCGAGCCGAGCCGAGCGGGCAGCGGCAGACCCAGGGACACCCGAGCCCTGCTGTTGAAGAGATCTGCAGATTGCAAAGGGCGCAGGGGCTCTCGGCTTTGGCCAGGGAAGCCCGAAGCCACTGTTAAATTGTTCCCTGTTGTCCGAGGCAGCCCATGGCACAGTTTGTCCCTGATTCATCTGGGAAACAGTTCCAGTTCAACGAGAATCATAGGAAAGATTTTTTTTTTTTTTTTTTCCCCCTTACATTCATTCCTAATTCGCTTTTGCTGGATTTAATTTCACCAGTCCTCTCCAAGCCCCTTGAGCAACCCCTCTCTTTTCTCACTTCGTGTCATCAGACGTTCTTGGGCAACGGCGAAACCCTTGTCCCTCCACCCGCCTGCAGAGACTCTTCCCAGCCAGGAGACCTCCAGGGCAACTACGTCTCCCTGTGGCTCAGCACAGCCGATGGCTCCATACCTAATAAATCAAACTCTGGATTACAAATTAAGCAAAAAGCAGTCAAAGATGGAGGTATTTAATTTTTTTTTTTCGTTTGTGAACTGGCGCTTGCTGCAGAAGCCTGTCTTACTGAGCAAAGACAGAAGAAATTGGTTTCAGAGGTGCTGCCACCTCCATCCATGTTACATGTGCACGGTGCCCCTTTCTCTGCAGAAACGTGAGCTGCAACGTCTGATATGTCATTGCAAAATCTGTGTTTCCTAGGTAATATTTTATCTCTCATCTCAGTGATCAGCATAATGAACATTTTTGTTCCTGCATAAATAGCACCTGAAAGAAACCCCATTTAGAAGAGAATTACCAAATTGAGGGAAAATGCCTGATACTGAGAATCCCCTTAGGACTTTCCCTCAAGATGGGGATTGGCCAACATTCCTGAAAGGACAGGCTTTCCAGCTTTTGCAGGAGTAATAAGGTAATTGGGGAATGAGTAAGAAATGGTTGCATCAGTTCCTTGGGGGAGCTGTGGATTGCATAGATGGGAGTATTTTCAGTTTAGGGTCAGAGTTTCTGCTGCCCTTCACAAAGTCTGCGTGAACGTTCAGAAGTGAGCACAGCTTGTCCCTCAGAGAGGAGGGAGATAAATACTCCTGATTTTGAAATTTGTTTAAAGGAGGGTTAGGTTTGACGTTACTGAAATTGTTTCTCACCTCGCTGCCAGAGGAGGGATGGGTCTGGGACACTGGAAGGAAAAGACAGCCACAAAGGGGGCTGCTGACTGGGGTTTCCCAGCGCAGCCCAGTTCTGACGGTTGTATCTCCAGGGGACCGTTTGCAGAGTTCATTGTTTCGCCGTTTTTCTCCCTGTGTGTGACCAGGTGCTCCCCGGCTCATCCCCTGCTTGCGGGGGGGAGCTGGCTCCAAGCTGCCGGTGGGCTCGTGCTCATCTTGCAGGAGCAGCCGCACGTAAAGCAAAAGGACACAGACAGACAGACAGACAGACAGACCGCCGCCCCCCCGCTATAGGGTCATTTCGGCGTAGTGCGGGTTACGGCAAGGGTAGTTCACCCTCCTGCAGAGTAAAGGATGTCCAAGGCACCAGCAGTAAAAAGCTCAACCTTATTGCAGTCGTTAGCGGTAGGCAAATGCAGGCAGGAAAGTGAAGGATCTTGTCACGGCTCACCAAATGAGACAAAGCCAGAAGATTCCTGCCACTCGGAGTGTGACAAGGACAACGTCGAACCCAGCTCAGGCTTCCACCAGCCTCCGTCGTTAAACTGCCAGGGTACAATATCCAAGAGATTTCTGCAGCTTCCCAAACCCACTCACTTCCCAGCTAACCCAAGAGAAATGGGTCCCTGCCGAAATTTGGCATCAGGGCTGAAAAAAACCCTGTGGTATTATGATTATTTGCTATGAGACTGTGGCACTGCACTGTCCTCAGAGCTTTAATTTAGATGATTTAGGGTCCTTTTATTTAGTTTTAGCCCATTTACAATTGTAAAGAGGCTGTGAACCAAGACGCTGGTCTCTGCACTTATTGACAGAGCTGATCAATTGCCGACTTCTGGGGGTATGATGTGGTTAGGCAGGAAAAAAAACATCTTTTTTCCCCTCCTAATTAGGTGCTTCATTTGGCTTTGCAGGCACACGTGTTTTTGGTGGCAGGGGTGACATTTTCAGCTCACCAGGGCGATGACAGGGGAAGCAGAGCATGCCGAGACCTGGGGAAGGCACAGAATTGGAAAAAAACCCCACATTTCCATACCACCCCAAATGTATTAATCCAAGACGCTATTTAACCGGAGCCTCGCGCTGGCAAGGAACCCTGCCGAAACCTCCCTGTGCTAGCAGCAGCCAACGTTTCACCTGATTTCTGGCACGGAAAGCACCGGGAGCCTGGACACTGACTAAGGTGGTGGTGTCGGAGAAGGCGGTGGAGGTGGTGGGAACTGGCCGGCCGCGGCTCCTGCTCCCCTTGCAGCCCTCCGAGCGCTTGCCGTCACGCTAGGGGGGGAGCCAAGGGGGGAAAATCAGAAGAGGAGGCAGGTGGGGACTGGGCTGGGAAGATGAAAGCGCAGGGAAGGGATGGAGAGCTCCAGCGTGTGCTGGGACCTGACCTGGAAACAGGCAGGGAGGAATCTGTGCATCAGCAAGCAGGCAAAAATAATCCTGCACCAAAGGAACGCCTGAGCAGCAAGAATGCAATGGGAGGTGAGAGGCAAAACCACCAACGCCAGCAAGTCACTTCCATTATTCTCCCCTCCAGACTACCTTACCATTGCCTGCGCGTCTTTAATTAATTCAGCCGCTTTTGGACGCAGGATCTAGAGATCTCCTCATCCATCAGCCTGGGCGCCGGCTGCAGCAGGCAGAGCCCGGCAGCCCCGGGCGGCTCTTCCATCTCTTGGCTGGGCGGCTGGGCCGACCCCCAGCGCTGTGCCCGGGGGTCTGCGGGAGAGCCGGGGCCGTGCTTGGCCACCGCTGCTGGGGCTGGGATGGGGGTCCAGGGCCTTCGGGTACCTCTGAAACGCTGGTGTCGGCTTCTGACCTGCGCTGCGCACTTGCAGTAGTTTTCTTTGTGCCTTTCTCTGCTGGGTTTTAAATATGAAGTGTAGATCTAAGTACTGACATCCTTACTGCTGCTGGTTAGAGCAACCAGAGCCTTTCTCCCATTTGCACAGACTTGAGGGATCTGTTTTAATCTGTTCTGGAATTCCACCTCCCATGCAAGCAGACCCAGAGCTCCTGGTGCTTTTACCAAGTGAGCCCACTGAGTTGGTTCTCCAGGCATCCCCTGTGCAGCGGAAAGAGGGACTCGCATCCCAGTGAGATTGCATGGATTGCAGCCTGGGCAGGAGGTATGCAGAGGCAAATCCACTTCTTTGGAGTTGGGATTGGGATGTACAAGCGTTGGAATCTGTCTGCAATTCCCTGTCTAACTAAACATGGACCTAGCAGTGGCTTTAGCTTTGGGAATTAGAAATCTTCAGAAAAAGTTTTAAGGCCCTCAGCCAGGACCTCAGAGGAAGTTTTCAGTCCAGCAGGAGTTCATTACAGCACGGCAGGCTCCGTGATGGAGCCCTGTCATCCAAATGCACGAAGGAATATGTTTGTAGAGCAACCGGGTATCGCGCTGCTGCCCATGGGGAGACAGACTGCTAATCCCTTCCAGCCCCAGCCCTGTGAAAACTTGGAGACCTGATTTCAACCAGGGCTGGAATAACTTTGGGCAAGGATGCTGTCCTGAGGTTATGGACATCTGAGCCTCCCAGAAGCCAACTGCTCAAGGACCGAGCTTACAGCGTGGCTTTCCAAGGTCATCCCCCTTTGGGAACTGGCTACTCCAAGGCTGTGTTCTGTAAATAGAAGGACATGGTGGGAAGCTGGAGGCTCTGCTGCCTTCAGCCATCACAAAGTAAGTCATCCTTGCAGGTAAAATTCAGTGTCTGTGACCCACTATGGCACAGTTAGAAAAGTTAGCATTGCAAAGTGTTAGAGTCAGCAGAGCCGAAGTGTTATCTGTCTTGTGCTGAAATCTCCCTGGCGATTATTCTGGCTTTATGCAATAACAGAAGCTTTTTGCTAAGTAGTACCAAATGCACCAGAATCTCACAGCCCCACTGCAGACTGCCGTTAGCCCGGGCTTCTGGCACCCGCCGGGGAAATGCGTGGGGTCAAGGCAAGGGGAGCACTATCATCCCCCCAACTGCGATCCGGTGGTGAGATACGCTAAAAGGTAGCACACAAGAAGCTGCTGGTAGTGTTGTTCTTGGTTTCCTCTGGTTTTTTTTTACCATCTTCCAGATGCTGCAGAATCCCCAGATGCAGCCACAACAAAGATCTTGCATTTTTAACTTTAAAAAACATAATTGGGTAACTGAGAATAATGACTAAACAATGCAATAAATCATGTCTACACCTGGCCTGGAAATGGGGGGAGGGCAGTTCAGGGAGAAGTGTTTCTTCCCTCATTAATGAACAGAGCTGAAACATCGACACAAAACGCTCCCAGAGTCAGCAAATCTCTTCCAGCCTCCACCAGCGAGCCCTGGCGGGTCTCGGTGCTCCGGCCCCGGGGACCCCAGGGCAGGAGTCACCGTCCCCAGGGCTGGGGCTGAACCGCCCGGGCGAGAGGGGGCTTGTGGTGCTAAACCCTAAAGCCTTCCCTCTGGCCTGGGCGGAATGGCAAACTTAAATAGAAATGTCACTGCTTTAATGGCTGAAGACATTTTTATGCCCTGGTAATAATTTTTGACTGCACGGTGCCACTCACCTTTTCTGCTGTATAAACACAGTAAATAACCATTGCTACACACAAACCGCAGTAATTATCTGGGACAGGAAACTGCAATAACTGTGCTGAAGTTGTTAATGTTCATTTTATTTGCTCATTTATACAGCTAGCAAGACCTGCAAACCTGCCCCCAGCACAGAAATCCCCCGTCAGCTGAAGGAGCCGGTGCAGACGTGACAGACCGTGGCCCTGCTAGGACTGGAGGGCAGAGGAGCACAGGGAAATGCCAGATTTTCCCTCTCTGTCCGTGTCATGTTCCCATGGCTGGGCTGGGGTCTCAGCAGCCCACCCCTCACCGCACCTCTGCTGGTGTGCGGGGCAAAACGAGGGATTTTTTTGTTTGTTTTGTTTCTTCCCAGCAGCTTTCAAAAGGAGATGGCGGGAGGGTGGGAGATGCTCCTGCTGCAGACTCAGTGCTGCTTCTTGCTGATAAAGTCCCAGACTGAGCAGCTCCAAACGGAGAAGGACACAAATGGTATCAGCACCGTAGTTTTTCTCCCAAATATGACTTTTGACTTTTACGCACAGAGCATGTGATGGGAGAGGGGAGGGAGGTGAGAGCCGGAGGCAGGACAGGACGGGACAAGCGAGGAGAGCCGTGACACCCCTGTGGTGCTCAGAGCTTGCCCTCCGTCCCGTCGAGGGGAAGGGGTGGGAACGACGGTGCTGGCTCGCACGGGTCATCTGCGCAGGGCACTGCGTGACGGCCCGTGGGCGCTTCTCCGAGGAGACGTCCGTACGGGCAGGCTCTGGGCCAGGCTTGCTCGGGTGCTCCGGCGATATGTCCTTCTGAGCTGGTAGGTTTATCTGCTAGTTCAAAGCGAGATGCTTATCTCTTTGAGGCTCTTGAAGTTGGCAGGTGCTCTTATCTCTGCTGCTCTGAGTGCTGCAGAGGCTGGGGAGTTTGTGGCATAAATGGCAAGAAAAAGTTATGGGTTTGGGAGCCTAAGCCTGAGGTGGCTTTTGAGGTCTTTATCTCTCATTCTTCGTTGTTCAACCCCGTCGGCCCAGAGCCTTCAAGGAACTCGTGGCCATTTCTGTGTTATACAGACATGGGAGCGGAGGCCTTTTCCAGCAGCCTTTGCCCATCGTGGGACATACTCACCCACGCCGCAGCCGGGGCAGGAGCATGGTCCATGGGCACACGGAGGCCATAAGGTGATCGGCACTGTAAGGCCAATTAGACACATGACTAAAAAAACTGCAATGAAAACTCGAAGTTTGGCTGATGGTCACTTAAAGGCCCCTTCATCCACCCTTACAATTAAATATTTTGTTCTTTGTCAGCTCTGATGTTAGCCTAAGCTCTCCAACTTCTGTGGCTTTGTCTCCTGACCTTCTCCATCCTCGTGCAAACAGCAAAGGGTGCTCAAGAGGCTGAGTGCATGTGCCCACGTGCAATTCCTGAAAACTTATAATAACGTTGATGAGAGAGTTTTCTCCTTGGCCCGCCATTAATCGTCAGGAAATAAATACCTTTATGGCCCCTGTAATTATGGCCTAAATACAACTGAGAGAAAATTTCTATCATTAAACATATCCTCAAAGACATCATGCCTCCACCTGCACCCCTTAAAACACCACTTTCCCAGACTTTATCCACGCAGCAGATGCAGAAGCAACTTTCCAAGACACAAGCATCACCTCTAACCTCAAAAAAGTTGAAATTTTCCTGGTTCCTCAGCAGCGCTTTGCCCCATTAAGTCTGCCTCGTACCTCTGTGTTGCCCCGAAGCATCCTCCGTGTCGGGGCAAGCTGGCCTCCCCATCTGCCCGGCACGACCTGCGCACCCATGTGTCCTCCACCTTTCCAGCCGGGATTCTCGGAGCTCGGAGGAGGAAGCGTTTTCATGGCACATCTCCAAACATCGTGGTCTCGCCCAGCTTCCCAGCTGTAGGAAGAAGAGATGCCACTTCACCGACCCGCAGAGCAGTGAGAGCCATGGCTAATTCGACATTTTCTGAAGTGGCTTGAGACCCTTCAGCAACGGCGCTCTCGGAGAGCAACTTGTTGCTGTATCTATTGTATTTATAAGCTTGTTAGTTGATTAACCACACTTGAATGCTGGCAGACCGATTGTTTCGCTGAGTGGCTTCAATAAGAGTCTGGAACAATAAGATGCACACAGACAAAGGTTTTAATGGATAATTAATTGTTCCAGCGTGTAAAATTTCTGTGCAAAGATCCTGGTGAATCAGAGTTTCCGATTTCCACCCCCTTTACAATATGGCTAAACAGTAACACAGAAATCATGGACTGGATCAGAGGTTTTTTTTTAAAAAGAGAGGGCCAGAAATGAGGGAACCATAAGGTCTGGATGCAGGGACTGACGTGCAAGGAAACAGGGGACAGTAGCAGCAGCAGCACAGGTCCGGGGCGGGAGGGGTGTCAGTGCCAGGAATGGAAGAACATTTTGCAATGCTTGTCTCCCCTGAATCTTTACACCCCATTAGTTCATTCTCCCACCTCCAGCTTCCTATTTGCAGTAATACTGAGAATGGCCGAAGCGGCACTTTTCAGCTCTGAAACCTGAGTTGCGAGTACAGGATGGTGGTAACAGAGAATTTATCAGCGCCTTGGGACAGGTTGGGTGTAACGCCAGACCTTACAGCATTTATGGTTTTCAGAGAGCTCCTGCCAGTGTCTCCTGGACAGTCTCAGCAGCCAGTTGCTTGGGAGAAGGGCGTTAATGGCTGCGGGCAGAGGAACATGGTTTGGGCTGGGTTTTTCTTGCCATTCTCCCTGCCTTGCTATCACTCGGCGGGATGATTTGAGATTTCTCTGCACCGCTCCCCAGGGATGGCCAGAGCGAAGGCAAGGTCCCACAAGCTCCCGGGCGTGTTTGCTCTCTGCCTGGTGAGCCTGCAGAAATCGTGTGGGATTTACCTCCGGGGGTGGGATGGGGCCGCTGGCTCCCGCCGGCTGCAGGAGCAGGGAAGCTGTAACCAGCCCTACATTGAGCTTGCGGGATGATTTTGCCACGGAGCAATTTTTTTCCTGCTCTCCAACGATAAAAAAGGAAAGGTGGCAAAGCAGGCAAAGCAGCGCGCCTGCGGACGGCCACGCATCCGCTGCGGAGTCTCTAATCCCTGCTTGGGAACGGGCTCCTCGCAGAAGGTGGGAGCTGATATCACTGCATCTTCTGAAGTGGTTGGAGTCGGTGCCGGGAATGTGATTGACCCCATAAGCTCGTTTGGTGCGGGGCATCCTGGTGCGTGCCACTGCAGCTCTGTAATCGCCTCCTAATCCAAAAGCAGGCTCAGGGCATCTTGCACGCTCGGAGAAGGTGCCTCTTCAAGGAAGTTCGATACAGCAAAATGAAAGAGAAGGGACAGTCGGGGCTGCACAGCCCGGCGGGGGGGCTGCTGCCAGCCGTTGCAAAGCGCCAGAGGGAGCGGCCACGGGGCTCGTCACCGGCGCTGCCTGCGAGGACCCGGCACGGCAGCATCCCCGCGCCAGCAGATCTGCAGGGACGGGAAAGAAACCGTCTTCCCCACCGGCACGGGAACCGCGCGCTGCCACGAGACGGGCGGACTGGAGACGCGCCCAAACCACGCTCAGGCGCCCTTGACGGGCCGACGGGCGTGCCTCGTGTTCGCGTCCGCGCGGCCCCGATCTCCGCACTGAAATTCCTGCCCGTTCCTCTCCGTTTGCTGGGGGCATTTTGACACCGGGCAAGGGCACGCCGGCAGCCCCAGCACAGCCAGGCGGCACGCTCGCAGGCGCGGATGCGTAGCCCCCAAGCGACTGGTGCACATGCACATGCTCACACATACATTATCGGCGGACACATGCTAAGCGCACACACGCGCACATGCATATTAATCACTTTTCTCTGTCTGTCTCCCCCTCTCTCTTTTCTAAGCTGTGCTCAAAGCCAGAGAGATTAGCTGATCACAGCCAAATGCATGGTACAAAGCAGACTTCAATGGAGTCCGAGCATAATGGTAGATTACATTAGAGAGAACAGACAGACGTGTCCTTGTCATCCCAGGTTAATATGACTATAGATTAATGCTGTAGCTGTTGATTGTTATGGAAATCCCCCCATTTAGCTCGTTCCTAAAGCATTGACAGTTCTAGCCTTGAATTCGGAGCAGGGGTGGAACTTGTTAATGGATTTCATTTTCCTGCAGGAAGCCAAAGCATTTAAAGGGAGAGGGAGAGCATATCTGCTGACTTTCTGGAAATATTCCAGTGTGCATTGAGTCAGCGTGGACATTTAATCCCTTGTTCAGATGCAAAGCAATGCAAAGAGCCATGTTGGTCTTGCCTCTCTAGGAAAAAGGAGGAATTTAGGCTTGGGGAAGTAGACGTTCATGGGGTTGTCGCCTCTTGAAACCTCTCCTGACCTGGGTACCGAATGTCTCGGGCACATCCCCACTCCCCGTACGCAGACACGCATGTCACCGCACCTGCAGCAGGGATGGTTCTGCCGAGGTTGGTTGGTCGATGCCAACTCGGGGACCGTAGCTGCTGCCACCCCTCTGCTTTGTTGTCAACTTGCAGTTGCTGGGTTTGTTTGCTTGCTCCCCCCCGGCTGGGTGGGAAGGCTCCACGTCCCAGCAGTGCGGCTCAGCCGTGCCGCTCTCTCCCTTTATAGCGTTCCTCCTCTTTCATTGCTTTGTTGCTGTCCCCCTGAGCAATAGGAGAATATCCAACTGCTTCTGAGCAAACCCGGAATCTCTCCATACAACCCTACCCTAATGAATTATTTAGGTTTCAAATGGTGATTCATGGGGCAGCAGACACACACTCTCCAAAACGCTGAGTGGAGAAGGGCTCTGACACCAGCATGCAGAGAGCAGAGGGATTGCTGGGGCACAGCCACCTTGAATTAAGGTTTGCTTTACAGATATTTCTGTTATGTTTAATACCAGTGTCATCTCCCCCTTCCCTTCCCTGCTCCCTCTCACTAGGAGGGATAATTAGTCCTTGCAAGATTGTCCGAGGAGCAGAAAGTTGCTCTTTGACACTTTCGGCATTACTTTTACTGCCTGCTGGAGAAGTTCAGTGAAATTTCATCACCGACCAAAAGGTCACTGTTTCCTGCAGTAGGTGATGAAATCCCACCATCTCCCCCCGCCCCATTTTGCAGCAGCAAAACAAACAAAATAGAAATGAAGCCACAAGAAGCGGCATGGGTTTTTTCACAGTGCAGGTGGTCATTATCAGAGCTGAC
The DNA here is from genome assembly GCA_035590195.1 of Aviceda cuculoides. Classification (NCBI taxonomy): domain Eukaryota; kingdom Metazoa; phylum Chordata; class Aves; order Accipitriformes; family Accipitridae; genus Aviceda; species Aviceda cuculoides. The sequence goes on from JAVJGG010000039.1 coordinate 23,672,292, forward strand.
ACTCACATTTTAATACAGCCCTTGGGGGGGGTCAGAGCAGCAGTAGGAGGTGGCCGTGAGTCCCCAGCAGCAAAAAGAAATACGGGGGTTCTCGCCACTTGCTGAAATACTCCATCTTCTAGGGGAGCCTGCTGTAAATGGGAATTTACAGAAGCAAGGACCATGTTTTACAGCAATTTTATACATTCCCGGCATACAGGATGCCTGATCTTGACGGGAGCTTTGGGATGCTACTGTAGCACACGCGGTGCATAGTAATAATGCTAATGAATTCCCCCTTCCCTAATTGGTGCCGGTCCCGGGGGTTACATGTACCCACTGTCCCAGGCCCTGCTCAGTGCTGTCAAACTGGCTCTTCCCTGCGAACCCTGCTTGCCTCTGCCCCACGGCCGGGGGAAGGGGGGGGGGTTGCTGTGGAGATGCCTTGGGGGGTCCCACACTTTGGAGCCTGACTTCAGGTGGGGGAATAAGCAGCAGGAACAGCAGATGAGAGTCTGGAGAAACAAAGCTGCTCTTCTCATGCAAATGTCTCTGGTGGTGGACGGGAATGTAAGGGAGGGAAACATTGGGGCTCCTATAGCCGATAGAGATGCGGCATTGTTTCTAATTAATTAGCATGTTTTTCAAAGCTTTCCACGAAGCATCAGCAGCTTTTTAAGGGTGCTTTGCCAAAGAGCATTTAAATGGAAATCCCCCTGAGATACAGTATATTCTTTGCAGGGTCTCACTGGAAGGTAGATTCTTCCCAGGGGAAACCAGCCCCTAGCTCCTTGTTCAATTTGTGGGTTTATTTGGATCTCGGATCTGGGGGATTATGGCGTACTCCAGCGTGGGGCCGGCGTTCCCGACCGGCAGCCGCTCCGCAGCCCCAGGTCCTTCTCCTGCGGGGATGCAGGACGGGTGGCTGCTGCTCCCGTCCACCGCCCGTACCCACACGCTGCCACCCCCGGGTGACTCCCCGGCCTGGGTGCGGACACGCAGGGACTTTCCAGTGGAGCCAAAGTGCTCCTGCCCTTGTTGCAAGATGCTCGTGCTGCGGGTCTGTCTCTCTAGACGTGTGGCGTTGCCGTCTGCTGATGTCCCTCGGGCCTCCTCGGCGGTTCGTCGGGGCTCAGTGGCCCGAAAGCAAATCTGTCTGAAATCCCAGTTACCAGAGCGTTGCTGTCCCAGGCTCATCCCCTCCCCGCAGCGGCCGGAGGGAGCCGACGCCAGGAGAGGAGACCCGGTGGCTGCACAGTTTGGCCCACGCACCCAGACGGGAGGAGCTCGTTGCTCTGGGCGCTGGGTGGGTGGACGCGTTTGCCGCCTGCTCTCTTTAATTTGCCTCTGACCACTCTGACACGAAAGGTGTGAAATCAGCCGAGGCGGGAGGAGAGGTCCGGGCTGAGTCTGGAGCGGGACGGCGGGGCCGTCGCGAGCGTGAGCAGGAGCAGCAGCACCGTCCCAGCAGTGGCTGAAGAGAGCCCAGGGGTGGCTGGGGGTAGCTGGGGGGTAGCTGGGGGTAGCTGGGGGTTAGCTGGGGGTAGCTGGGGGTAGCTGGGGGCTAGCGGGGGGCAAGTCGGCCTTTGCAAGGCGGCAGGTCAGCCGCAAGGACATGTCCTGAAGATTTACAGGCTGAAGCCACCCACCAGCGTTTGATAGTCCCAGTTATCAAAACCAGGTCCCTAAATCAGCGTTTGGAGACACAAATAAAGTCGTCTGAGGGTCGGAAGCGAGGAGGACCCTGCAGCGCCACCCCACCGCTCCTCGATCCAAATGCAGATTCAGGCAGATACTTTCCCATACGCAGCTCGGAAAAGTGTGGACAGTGACTACAGGTCTTGGTGCTCATCTCAGGGATGGCCGGGCTGGATGCTCTTTCACTAGATTAAGATCATTCTGGAGTCTGACTTTGCCCTCGCCGCTTTCTTTTCCAACCATGTGGCAATTCTAACGTTCCTTTCCAAAAAAGATTACAACTTTCCAAGCTGAAGGTCTCAATGACATGCCTGAAACCAAATTGCTGTATCTGACTCAAACACGCACATTTTCCTATACAAAGGAAGTTGCAATTTTGCTACTTTCACCAAGGACAAGGAATTTCATATTGGTTTATTGTGCAGGCATGCGTCTGTGAGATTTTCATGGCCCTGTGATTTATGCCGGGCCCTGAGTTATAACTCACGTTTCTGTTTAAAAGCTAAACACTCTAATAGTGGTGGCTATTACTGTCATCACGTACCAGCCGCACTTCTGAGATTCAATCTAGCCAAAGCTGGCCTACGTGATATTATCTGTGTATTTGTCTGCCTGATGGAGCTGCCTTTATTTTTTCTCTTTCATATATTGCTGTCTCAAGGACTGTTTTCCAAGCAACAATTCATGTCTTCTTCAGTCATCAGTGAAAACAATCAAGCTCAATTTTATTTTTGGCAGAAATCAAATGCTAAATGAGATCTCAGAATCATAAACAAGAGTGATGTAGACAAATCAGAAGGAATTCAGAGAAGAACAGCATAGATGATTAAGGGGCAGGAGGAACTGGCTGATGGGGAAAGATTAAAATAAGTAAATACTTACAGCTAGGCTAAGAGAAGACTAATGGGGAACATAATAGCTGTCTAGGAATATCCGAAGGGTGTAAACATTGAAGAGGAAGAAATATTGTTCAGAATGGACCAAAAGCAGTGGAGCTAAGAGTAAGGGTGATGAAAATCAACAAAGCGAAATTCAGCCTCAACACTGGCATGGATTTTCTCTATCTCTGCAGCTATGCAGTGCCACAGACTTTCCCAAGGAAAGTGGGATAAACACTGTTGCTCCAGTGCTTTGAGCCTGCAGAGGAGAACATCCCTTAAATAAATAATTGGCACTGGAACATTTTCAGCTTTATGCTATCTTTCCTCGTAACTAGCCGAGATGAATGAATAATCCATGATGGATAGCTTACTCAAAGAATTTTGCCACTGACATTGCTCACAGTTTGCTGGTGAATGGATCACGCTCTCCTTCAATTCATCTAATACTTCAGGTTACCTGACCCATTTTTTTTTTGGCGAGCAGTTTTTCTCCGTGGGCTGCGTGCCCTCGGTGAGCTGCGAGCGCTCGGTGTGCAGCCCTGGGAGCCGCACTGGGCAGCGGTGGTGGGTCCTGTAAATCATCCTCCTGCTCCGAATTCAGGTGAACACAACTCCTCCGATCAGGAGGGCTGGAAGGAGGCCACCAGAGGTTTGACTCTGTCGGGAAGAGAGCCGTTTAGGGAAGGAGAGTAAATGAGCAGAAACAGAGTCTTTTACAAAGTGAAAGACCTTTTCCTTCTGGGTGATGCTGACCTTACTGAGCAAGTGGCGGGGGGGGGGGGTAACAAAACAACTAAAGGTACTGGCTAAACAAGCTGAATTGCTTCATTGCTCTCAGCGTTTGGAGAAAGACACATGGTTCTTGCTTTGGGGGTATGGCGATATCCTGCAAATGGGCTCCGGTGAGGAGCCTGGTACTCTGTCCTCCTTCGTTCGGAGGTCACGCCCCACCTACACAGTCTGCATGTGATGGCCCCTCGTTTTCCAAGTCATTGGAAGCGAATAATTGGATGTCAGCACACCTTCCATCCCTAGCAATGTAATGGGCTCTTGGGTCCTTCTCTGGCTTGCTTGCTCAGTTCTCTGTGAGGACTCTGGAATCTTGGAGAAATACTGTATCTGAGCTCAATTAATCAGCATCCCATAAAGGTACTGACTGCTTTGATTGCCTAGTAAAAAATGCAAGGTGGATAAAAGTAATCGTAATAGCAAGAGGTGGAGAAACATGACTGGCCCACAGATGTGTTAGGGCCCAAGGTGTTGCCCAGCCACTGCCTCTAGCAGGGTTTCTTCTTTCTAAATGCTCTTTTCCTGGTGCAGAACACACCAGCCGCAACAGGAAACAAATCTGGACAGAGCAGATTAAAGTTTAAATTCGGCTGCAGTCCCACGGATTTTTCCTCTCAGGCTTTGGTTAGTATAGCTAATTAAACGGCAGGCGCATGAGCTGGTGAACAATTAATGCGTGCTCTCTAAGTGCAGCCAAGAAGCAGCGCTCCCTCCGCCACACGCAGCCCTCCTTGGGGTAAGTCTGACGCTGTCGGGGACGTCTCAGCAACACCACAAAATGATTTGGGACAGCAAGTGAAGAAGAACCCGTTGTCCTATGGCAGGATGGAGCATGCAACATATTGCCATGGACTCCTGTATGACCACAGTGGTCGTAAACTCAGCTTTAACTCTGAAAAATGGTGCTGTGGCTGCTCGGCAGCCTCTGCTGCCCTGCCAGGCACTGGCTCGACAGTGAGTCGGGAGATGGACAGCCACCCAGTGTCATCAGCAATACCCCTTCCGTGCTCCTGTCCCTCGGAGCACCGACCCCGCTGGCCCTGGAGCCGAGCTGGTGGGACCAGGCAGCCTGGCTGGTGCGCAGGACACCCCACGTCTCTCTGAACTGGTACCCACGGCTGATCCCGGCTCCCTCCTCCCCACACGTTTCCCTTCATCCCACTTTGCTCTTCTGCTCCTTCTCCTCTTCAGAGAAAGAGAAACGCAGAGGGCAGGGGGAAAGCAGGGTTTTAAACACAAGCCAGCAGGAACAGCTTTGAGCTAGGCGCTAAAACATCCAGGAGAAACGCTTGTCTAGGGCTTTTCACTAGACCATTTCAAAGGAAATCGTAAGTTGCTGAGCTGTGGAAAGGCACCGCTTTGGAGAGGACAGGTCGTGATCTACTCTCCCGAACGCAGCTGTAAATCTGGAGCACCATGTCTGAAGTGAATGTAGTTCATTGGGATTTACCGCAGCGTGACAGTGAGCAGGACACTGCCCTGGCGCTCGCTGAACTAAACCCGCAAGGTCAACCCGCTCTGGGCAAAACCGGAGGATTTTCAGCAAAGCTGCCAGCGGTAGAAGCACTGATGTCCTTAGAAAAAGGAAAAGTCCCCTGTCCTCTGCCCCTACAATGCCCCCCCAGGACCCAGGGAGGCAGAGGGGAGGTTTATCTTTCGAAGGAAGGCTAGTCCTGGCCCCAGCTCACATTGCGTCAGGAGCTCCCGGATTTCGGGTCTGAGTGGGGATGTTCAGTCCATTGGCAAAGTGACAGCTCTTTGGATTATTTAAGAATTTGGAAACGGGCTGGTTACCTGGCTGTCTGCTGGTCAGCAGACAGCCAAAAACTCTTTGTCAAATAAACACCAGCCAGGATTCATCTGGAGTCCCGCTGAGATGTACAGAGACCTTCTGGACCAGTTGCTCCAGACAATAACACAGGCAGGTCCCTGGCCTGCCTCTCCTCCACGCCCTGCCCTCTGCTCCAGGCTGGGATGCCGTAAGCCTCTCCGTGGGCTTTGCAAAGAAGCTTCTTTGCCCCGCTTCACACTCCTGAGCCATCCCGTCCCTTTCCTTTCTCCCACCAGCTTTACCCTTGCCGGTGCCAGGGTGGCCGGCTTTGAACTTCAGCATCTGTTGCTCTTTCCCTGCCTGCGCGGGTGACCCTGCACCACCGCTTTTCTGTCCTACCACGAAAGAAGAAAAAGGAGAGCTGCTTCTTCTTGCCGACTGACTCCAGCTCCCCTGTCACTCAGTTTTCTTCCCCGAGTCAGGAGTCAAACTGAAGACCCGGGAACTGGAGACCACGAGCCGCCGCTGTGAGCGTCACCCATCCTGCTCCCACGCACCCCGGTGCAGGTCCCAGCCTGCCCCTGACGCCCGGGTGATCCCTCCCGACCTCCAGGCATCCGTGATGATTCGCACATTTTCCTGCTCGCTCCAGCCTCGGCTCTTTGCCGCGTGCCGCGCCGGCGCTGCGTGGGGGTGCAGATGCAGCTGTACGGTGTGTGCCAGGACCCCCGATCCCACCACGCTCCCTCGGCTCCCCGAGCGGATGAGCTGAAACTTTTCGGGGTAAAGAATAACAAAGAAGGAATAGTGAAAATTAAAACTGCCAGCCCGTCTTTTGGCCAAATAAACACCGGTGTAACGATGAATGGAACGGGTGGGGACCGTGGATCTTCTCGAGGACGAGCACGCGGTGCCCGTGTAGCTGCACCGGCAGTGCAGGATTCGGCCCTGCGGCCCCGGCTCTGCTCCAGGGGAGGGCTGCCTCTGCCTGGGGGGGTGCAGGGAGGCTCGTCAGCCCCACGGGCAGTGCCAAGGGGACGGCCACAGGGTCTGTCGCCTGTACCACTGTGGGGACACCCATGTGCCCACTGTGATGCTGCCCCAGCCACGGAGATGGCGCTGGGAAGACAGAGCTGTTTTCTCAGTGGTACAGGGCACTGCAGAGCTGTGCCAGGGGTGCAAGAGGAGAGACCAGAGCTGCTGGTAGACCAGAAGCAGATACTGCCTTTCCTTTACCATTCAGGGACTTTTTTTTTTCTTTTTCATGATAAATGGTTTTGTGCCAGAAGCAAGTTAGTTTTTATGTAGAAACGAATCACCATAAAGGTTCTCCTGCAGAGCCCCTCATTCCCTCTGACCCTATTTAAATAGGAGGATGAGAAGAGGACACCTCAGGATGGTCCTGCTGCTTTCATCTCTGCTGGTGAGGAAGGTTGCCTTTTTGCTCCTCAGTCATCCCCCTGCCCTAGCAGTGGTCCTGGAGGGACGCAGTTACCCTCCTCTGGCCCTAAAAAAAGAGACAAGAAGCCCTGGGAGCCACAGGAGGGCTGAAGCACCCAACACATTGGCGAGACGTGAAATGACAGCCTTTCCTCTCCGCCTGTTATTCCCCCGGCTCGGGGGGGTGCTGCCGGGTGGCACATCCAGCTCCTGCGCTGGGGATGCGGCGGGATGCTCCAAGCTGTCCCGTCCCCGGCCTCTCCCGTGCCCACAGAGGTGACAGCCCCTCCGTCACCTTTGCTTGAGCCCCAAAGCCCGCGGGGTGTCCCAGGGTGGGAAGGAGGGCTCCAGGGTTGCAAGTCCTGCCGCAGGCTGGCCCCGGCTGCTCGGCGTGGAAACCTAGAACAACACAAATAGGAACCACATTGGGGATTAGTGGGAGAGATAATAACAACAGACGGGGCCCGGCCTGGCCTTGATTACTGCAAAATCACAGCAATCGCTGCTGTTTATAATTCCAGCAGAAGCAATTCTTTTTTTATTGTATTTTCTTCTTGATTGTGTTTTGGGTTTTTACCCCTGTATCGTGGAGTAAAAGGGACCTTGACGTGTAGTTTAGGATCCAGTCTGGACCTGGGAGGGAATCACCGTAATCTGATTACACGGGAATGTCCCCTGGATCTGAAGCAAGTAATTGCTTTAATTACGCTTGACCTGTCCTAAAATTTTGTTCACTTATTTTTATTGAGCAAACAGAAATATTTCAGTCTAATATATCTTGAATTGTTATTAGTGAGATTACGGCCTTAGTCCTGCTGTTGCACCAGGAGCGTCTCATAGCAGAGGGCACTTCAGGAAAGCCATCCTCAGGTATGACAGTAATTTCGCCCGGGCAGTACCCACCGGTGGACAATTTGGGCAATAAAATCAGCAGGGCGATATCTGAAAGCACATTTACTCTGGCTGGGCGTGAGAGCTGACGTCGTGCCCAAGGACGGCTCTGCACGGCGGCAGGCACGTCCCGGCCCTCTGCCTGGAGCATCTGCCCTTCCCTCCGCGCCACCTTCTGCACATCCGCGCGTGCTCGTGTTTCCAGGCTCTTCTGAGGAAACGCTAACCATCGCTTGGGGAACCTGGTGATTTCTCAAAGGAGCTAAAAACTCTCCGAGCAATTAAGACAAGTCCCGGACAAGCTGGTGCTCACTGCGGAGAGCACCTTGGGGGCAGGCGCCGGTCAAGTGGCTCCGCAGGGGGCAGGCTCGGCCGTCTGCTGCGCTGCGGGACGGGACGGCGGGCACCGATGCTCGGCGATCCACTGAAGGCTCTTTTATTTGGCGAGCTGGCAGAGAGCCCGCAGCGAAGGCTGGGGATGCCAGCTGGGCCGGCAATCCCTAATGCAGCTGTGGCACTTGCGAACGTACCGAAGTGTCACGAGACGGTGAGGGTAGGGGGGCGTTCCATCGTTTCAGTTGCAGGACGGTTGTCTTCATATGAAAGTAGAAATAACGAGTGCTGTCCTTCTGGAAGAAACGGCCGTTACCTGTGCGTGGGGATCAGGCTGAAAGAAGAGGTCCCTCTGCTTTCTGCGCAGGAGTTCAGCCTAAGAAACAGAACCTTTCCTCATTGCCTCTCCAACCATCCCTTTTGTCCGTCTCAATCTATTTTGGTTTTCTGTTAGCTCGTCTCCACGTTCTTCTCCCCCCACCCCCCGCCTGTCAATTTTCGCTCTCCCTTCATACCTGGAAAGACTGAATTAGAGGGTTTTGAAAACCACTTTGAAAGACAGCCATCACCCATTGTTTTTCCAATGGCATATGGTGATAATAACAGTGCAGCAGCCCCAGACCTCCTGGCTTCAATTACTTTACAGGATCAGCTAATCCCAGTTAAAATTACCTATGTAACTGAAGAATAATTGTAAACCAGGCTCTCTCCTGGACTCTGGTTTTCTGAAAAATTGTTGCTGAGTTACTCCCTGTGCCAAGGCTGCAGAGGGATCAGTGGATGAGTAAGTGGCTCTGGGAGATGCTGTCCGAGAAGATTGGTGTCTTTTTCTTTTCAAAGCAAACACCAAACAGATGGCCACTTTCTTCCCTATGGCTCTATGGAGTGGACATGATTGAAGTGACGGAGGGAAGAGGAGACGTTTCACAAGTTTGTTTGCCTGGGTAGAGCTCCAAGGATTGAACTTCTCCCAGGATTGTTCCAGCTTGACAGACCCGCCACGAGGAGGCTGATGCAGAGGTTTGCTCAGCAGAGCTCTGCCGGTGCGATCCTGCCCTAAGGAGGTTCGGAGCAGTGTCCCCAGGGCAGGCGTGCCACCCACCCCGGTCCGACGGGACAAAACCAGAGCAGAGCCCCAAGTCCAAGTAAAGGCCACGTGAGGCTTCAGGTAGGATGGGGGATTGATTTTGTCCATCATCAATTTTATCTCCCTTTGTTGTTCTCAGCCACGGCAGGAACGGGGGAAGAAATTGTTTGAGACTTATAAATATGTAAAGACAGCCCATTTCTGGACGTGACATGATGTGGACTGGGTCCAGCACCCCCAGGAGCTCTCTTCTCTCGCCGGAGTCTCCCAGGGCTTTGTACCCGCTTTGCAGTCTCAGGACATCTCTCTGGTACTTCCACTCAGCAAATCTGCCCATTACCATGACAAGACGCGATTCTTCTTTAGATGGCAGATAAACCTCTCCCGAACCGCAGAGCTGTGTTCCGGTTTGATTGCTTTTACCCTTATAGTAACTTCCATGACAGTTTCTGCAAATTGTTCCTTTTAAATGTAAAATTTCCTGGATTTAACCCAGCTCTCGACAAGGTCACCTCCTCACCACCCATCCCTACTGCCAGCCTTGCCCTGGCTTTTGGCATCCTGCATTATTTCACCACCTGCCTCTGATGAGCAAATGTATTTTCCCTGGCAGTTTTGTTGTAGGCCGTGATGAAGGATCAGGCAGATGCTGATGGCTCAAAGACTCAATAAACTTTATTAACTCCTTGACAGGCCTAATAGACTCCTTGCAAAACTCCGTTATAGCCCCAGGTTTCAGAGGTTGCTTGGTGCATCCTGCAGAAAACCCTGGCCCTGACGCTGTTTGGCAAAACTTGTCAACAACTGCAGATCAGATCTCAAAAAAAAAAAAAAAAAAAAGAGTCAGGTATATTCCAAGAGATATCATCTGTTCAGGTGCCGCCAAGAATAGCACGCATTTAATGCATTTAATCCTAAGCACCACACATAATTCTTCCAGCCTGCTGTGGCAGATGCTCGCCACTCCCGAGCAGCAAGCTGCGGTGGGGCCGTGTCGCCGCTGCGATGCAGATACCATCGAAGCAGTTCTGGCTGCCCTCCGGCCTCCCAGCCCAATGGCTGAGAGCATCTCGACATGCTCGAGCGTGCTTCTGTACGGATGGCTATGTTGTTAAGCCAGAAAATCAGCTCTGCCAACCAGTTCTGGTAGTGAGGGCAGGGCGGCACGATTTGAGGCTGTTCTTAAGTACAGTGATGAGCAGCAGAGCCCCACCAGCAGCATCCCCCCCAGGTCCACCTTCCCTTGGGGCTCCGTTTTGCAGTCCGGGGTCTCTGGAGCATCAGCAGTGCCACGTGTCCTTGGGGCATCACAGCACGCCTTGGTGTCCTCTCTCCTTCTCCGGGGAAGAGCTTGCACGGTGTTAAAACTGCTCTGAAGCGAGTCCCGCTGCTGATGCAGGGGATGTTTTCAGGGCTGGCTCCTGGGTTTGCTCAGCAAGTGGCATCCAGTCCCTTTGTCACCACAGTTGCGATGCAGGAGGAAAGCATCTCTGCCCTGCTGCCCCTGGACTCGCCGTGTGTATGAGATTCACACTTCTCCCTCCCGAGACAAGGGTTTGCCAGTGCAGGGGAGGGGGGGAGAGGACTGCCCAAGCAATTTACCTAATTAAAATTAGGGTTATCTCTAAATAGCATACGCATACTTGAAATGTAAAGAGCGGCAATACAATATACAGCCTCTAATTGCACTGCATTTTAAATAAAGGTTTGTATTGTCTGGAGTTAGTCGAATACTTTCGCAAAGGAAGATAAAAATGGGAAAATAGTGGCATGATCAATGTTGCTATTTGGTCCTCCTCAAATTGTTTTTCTTCTGTAAGTGTAGCCCAGCATTTCTGTTACCATTATTACTCTCCCCTATTTTTCAGTCTGGTTTATGAAAGCTATTGATCTATCAGATGCTTGAAGATCCAGCTTCCCTGGCTGGGATGTCTCATCTGAGGCCATTACAGACTCTGCACACTGCAGTGGCTGAGGATCAATACAGTCCAAGGCGTGCTCACACGCTAGCTGAAGTGTGACTTAATTGATATGTTGGTTAGGAGATACTCAGGGATACTCGCAGGGCGGCCGGTGTATCTGAGGGAAGGCAGAGCGTGTGTCCGCTGGTTTGAATTGCTTTGCAAAGTGCAATTCTGACAGCCAGCATCCGGCTCTTAGCTGCTAGACTCGTCTTAATGATATTTGATTTGCCTCTTACCAGCAGATAAATAATTGCATAAGGCCAGGAGCTTGCTCAGAGGAAGGACGAGGGGGAAGGCAGAGTAATTTTCTGATTTCCAGGCACAAACTTGTGATGTTCTGGGAGAGGAGCGAGGCTGTGTCTGTGCTGGGGATGGTCTGCCGTCAGCCTGCCAGCCTGATCTTTGTTCTCGGCACCCATCACCGAGTAACTAGGATGTGCAGGTAATTGTAGGGGGGGCAGAGGGGATTTAGAAGATTTTCATAAGTTATATGGGATGGATTTATGTGAGTTTATTTTAAAGACAAACCCTGGTGTGTTTTAGCTAATTCTGGGCTGTGCTTTTAGTTCTGAACAAGCTGTAGCCAGTACAGGCTCTCAGGAGGGAGGGAAAGATGGCTTTGAGCCGTGTTCCCCTTGCAGTTAGCATGGGGGGCCTGGGGTAGGACTTGGGTTGGTCCCAATCCCACGGATCAGAATAACCCCGGGAGGATTACTGCCGGGTCCCTGGAGAGCTGGCCGTCTCCCACCCCCAGCCACACACTCTCCCCATGCAGGAACGCCTCTTGTCCCCCAGTGAGGCCAAATCCATACCGCCCAGAGCTTTTACAGTGTAGGGGCTGTGTCTCCAGCTGGTCAGGGTCAGGTGCCTGTCTTCATGCAGAAATTATTTTGTACAAGGGGAATAATTTGTCAAGAGATGGCATACAGCTCCTCTCCAAGTCCTGGACCACTCTTGCACAGATGAGCAGCTCTTCTCTCTTCCTTGCCTGTCTTCTGGTGTTCAGGACTCTCTGAGGTTTTTACAGACATTTCCTGCGAACATCTCTGTATTTTAAGTTGAAAAAAGAAATGACTTATGCACCGTCCCTTCCTGCCATCAGCAGGCACATGCTCTTGGCCAGGACTTTGGGACAAACAAAGCAAGACTTACCTAGGAAATACATCTCAGGTTTTCATTTGATCTCTCTGCACTGGGACACAAGACTGCGAGGTGCTTTATTTCAGACAGAGATTGATAGCCCAATCTGAGTCTGTGTGAGTAGCGAAGTGGATGGCAATCTACTTTCATTTTGGAATTAACATTAATTCCAAGCCGATGAGGCCAAGCAAGCCACACACTGCAGTTATTTGCACAGTAGATTGAAGGCTCGGTGACATGGAGACGTCGTTGAGCTTTAATTCCTGCTGCTGCTGCTGCCCTGGAAGAAGACATTGCCACCGGTGGGTCAAACAGAGGCAAGATAAATCTATGGCTTTGTCACCCTTTTGGTATCTGGGAGAGCTGACTGGCACCTTGGGAAGAACAGGGAGGAAGGGATTGCTTTACCTGGAAGAGATATTAAGAGCTCAGAAAGGCAGGAACCTCCCCCCGCCGCAGGATTTAGGAAGCTGGTAGCATTTCAAACATAAATGGTCTCTCATCTGCAGGGCCGTGTCGGTGCTCAGAGGAGCGTGGTATAAATACGAAGGCAGAGAGCTGGAATAACTTACCAAGACCTCCGTAGCTCCTCGCTGGCACAGAGGAGCTAATGCGTTTTTTGCCTGTGGACTGGCAATACTCTATTCACTGTTGGGGATTTCTAATGGGGTCCCCCTCAGTTCTGCTCCCAGCCTTTCAAACCAGCGCTGTCCTTTTGTTTGCAGAAACAGACAAGTGGCTCTGGAGAGAATGCACATTTGTAAGGATTTTTATCATCCTATTGTGTGTGTTCAGGGAGCCAGCAGGAAAAGTTGAAGAGTTTATGGAATTATGTTTTCGAGAGGATGTATGCCAAGAGGTGGCACCATATTCAGTCTCTGCCTGAAGGAAAGGGGAGGTGGGTCAAGGCAGGGACCTCTCTCATCCCTTCTACAGAAGTCATTTGAGATCCCAGTGGGTTTAGGGGGAGAGAGAAAAGGACAGACCTGTCTTCATTGCAGATTGGCTTGGTAGCTACATCATCACTGGTACAGGCAAGCAGCAATATTAGCACACTCATTAGCAAACAGATAGACAAGGGAGAAGAGAGCTTGGGAAGCTCCCGGGTATATATATCTCCTTCAGCTCTAGGAGCTCAGAGCACACGGAGCTCCACACGACAAGTACGCCGAATTAATTTCTTTTTCTCTCTTCCACTTGCGCACATAACACATATATTTTAGGTGTGCACTTATGTATGCACAAACAGCCCCTGGTGCCGGCAGCCCAGCAGCGGGCGACTCCAGAGGCTCCCGGGGCTGGGACGCTGGGCTGCGCCCGCGGGCACGGGGCACTGGGCTGCGCAGGCACGGGCTGCCGTCATGGTCGAGTTGGCTTTGGGTTGTTTCTTTCAAATATCCTCAGTTTGGGCATGCTAAATGAGAATATTCAAAGCCAAACCAAAGGTCTAACGTATTTTTGGCTGCAGCAGAAATAATTATCCCCTGTTCAGCCCAGCTTCTGAAGTCAGTAGCTTGTAACAGCTGCTGGAGGAATTAGTTCCAAATGCGGGAAGCTATATGGGCAGAGGATGGAGATTTTGCTCACCCAAACCACAATGCTATCCACCCGCCAAAGGAGCGAGAGGAACCTCTTTGCACAGAGAGGGTGTCCTGGCGTGGGATGGAGCTGGCAGCACCCCAGGTCAGAAGCATCTATTAGCAGGGCCTGAACCGATGTCAGGCAGGGACAGGGCTAATTCCCCTTTCTGAAACCCTGCTGGGTGCCTGCCCAAAATCCCTACCTTAGATAATCTGAAACGAATGTCAGACTTTATCCACAAATAAAAGAGCATACTTGCAGAAAGCCTAATTTGATTTCATTATAAAAAAGGGGGGGAAGTTGGGGTGGATTGCTCTTGCAGGAGAGCACCGTGACCCATGCAGGTCACCACACAGAGCATCACGAAGGGTGATGCCGATGCACACGGGGGTGGGCAGGCCCTGGAATGAGCCCCCCAGCCGAGGGGCAGAAGCAGTGCCCCATGGCTGGTGTGTGTGCCCAGGCAGAGCCGGCCCCTGCAGCCCGGCCACTACAGCCAGCGTTCGATATTCACACTGCTCAGGGACCGACCACGGGCCCAGATATTTTTTATTCTATGTTTTGAATTACATCACCAAAATCGAAAGCTGTTCAGAGGCAATTTTCAGTCTGAAACCAAGCAGAATTATTCTATTAAACAGGTTACTATGAATAATTCAATCATGCTGCAGAGGTGAAGGTGGCATCTATTATAAATATCAGACGGGTTTTGCTAAAGGGGCGAAAGTTTGAGCTATGATGGGAGATGAGTGCCCAGAGGGCCCGACCCGGGGGCACTGCTGGTGTCGGAGGCAAAATGTTTTCCCTAAACTGCTTGTAGAGATCAAAGTCCTATGGCACCTACAGCAGCCGATCATCCTCCGCCTCTGTCCTCTTGCCCGCCCACCGCTGCCCAGGGCAGCAGAGCTGGCGAGGAGCGCATCCCCATCCACCCCTGGCAAAGCAGTCAGACTTGGCCGGCCCGAGAGAACCTTCTTTCACAAGGTGGCAATTAAAATTTTATGCTCTGAGTTTTCCCTGAATGATTTTAAAACGTCTTTTCTGATGACTTCCTAGTAGCGAGTTGAGTAAATTAGAATCTGAGTGCAATCAACATCCTTAATTCAGACACCAGCCTGGGGTCCGTGGGGGAGGCTGCGTCTGAGCAAGTTCTGCCTGCCTAAGAAGGTCAAGGGCTGGGCGTCCTCAGAGGCTTTGTCCTTGGAGTATCGTCAGGGAGGAAAAGAAACATCAGAAAGTAGGACGCAGTCCCCCAAGTAGCACAAAAATCCCGCCCTGCTCAGCAAACTTTACTTCTTTCCCTCGTCTGTATGTTTTCTGTCACATCTTAGGAGATGTGACTTTGATGATATATGAATAAAGGAGCATCAGCCAGCAGCTGTAACAAAACCAGCCCGCTCCCGGGGAGCAGGGGAGAGGAGCGAAGCTCATCACCAGGCGGAGGAGCCAGGGCCGGTGTCAGGTCATTCCCGCCGGCGTCGGCGCCGGCAGCGGTCTGGCATCGAGAGCTGGTTCCTCGAGCCTGCTCGGTCTCCTCCTCCGCCACGGCATGCCCTGGCAGCGCCCACTGCTCCGGGTGGCTCCGTGCTCCTGTGTCCACCTGCAGCACCCGGTGACGTCTCTTGCGTGGGGAGGTGTATATGGGGGCTGTCAGTCTCCAGGTCCTCCACACTAACCCTGTGCGCTGCAGTGAGACACCGGGCACGATCCAGGTCCTGGATTTTGGGGCAGTGGAGCAAATCGGTCTATTCAACCCGCCATGCTTCACCCTGGTGTGAGCCTGTGCAGTGCTCAGCTGGGGCTCCGGAGACACCGCGGACCTGGAGAAGGACTCGTTCCTGGGCACAGGACCAGCAGAAGACGGAGGCTGCGGCATGGGCCACGTCTCCACGTGCACACGCGGACGTGCCTGGCTGCCAGCGCCGCGAGGATCCATCCCGGCGCCTTCGCAGACACGAAGCAGTTGTGAAAGTCCCCGGAGCGCAGCTCCGAGGAGAAACCTTTGGACGGAGGCAATCCCGTTACACGGGGAGAGGGGTGGGAGAGTTTTTCTTTCCAATTAAAAGCTCGGCAGCTCTGATACGCTGCAGCTGCAGAGAACTGGGGTTGTTTCCCCCTTCCCTGGTGCGCGCAGGCTGGGCTGGGATGGGCCCAGCCTTTAATAAATTACAGTGAAAACAGTGTACAGAGGTCAGGCCGGTGGCTGCCAGCAGCCTGGGCTCCTCAAAACGGCTTCACACGCCTTGTCGGTAAAACTCGGCTTTGCAACCTGCACCCCCGTGTGATAACAGGGATGGGACCCCCCCGCGGCAGCTGTGCTCGAGCTATCGGCCAGGCTGGGCATTTTCCTGCAGAGGAGGGAGCCGATCCGGAGGGAGGAGCTGGATCCTGGCCCAGGGGGAGCGTGGGGGTCCCCGGGGGGGAGAAGCTCGGCCATCCCAGGGCGGCGGGCGACGGGCACGTGGATGGGAGAGGCAACGTGGTGGGTACCACGGCCGGGGCTGTTCCATCTCCTGCGGTCCCCTCTGCTGAATGAAAGCTGGTTTTGTTTCACCTCCCGCCCCAGAGCCGGAGGTGTGTAAACAGGAAGAGTCGCTCCCTGCGCACCGGGAGCGAGGGGAAAAAATGAGGTGTTGAAAAGATGACAACCGGCTCTGCCGAGGAGTTTACCTGGTCAGGGAGGTGGGGAGTGGGAGAAGACGGGGAGACCGGGGAGGCGAGGGATGGGGAAGGTGGGGGGGATGCAGGAGAAGAGGAGAAGCTTGGAAAATTTCATCTTTTATTTCGGGAGCAGAAAAAATTCTCCATCACTTCCTGGCATCAAAGGTTTTTCACTTTATTCCACCTTGAAAAAATAAAGCCAGGACCGTCTGCCTGATGAGAGATGGAGGGGCAGCGGCGGAGCTGGGGCAGGCAGGAGGATGGGCAGGATGTAGCATATGAAAAGCGCTCTATGCAGCTCAATTCTCCTGTGGGCAATAAGGGCTGTTGAAAAGCCCAGAAAGAAGCTTTATCATGGAGTGTTTATCGCTGAGGTCATTTCTGCCCTCCCCACTTCCAGCCTCCTCTTCCCTCCTCTGCTTGCGGACCAGGCTCAGGGTTTCCCCATGAGAGAACCTGCCAAGTCCCAGGTCCTCCCAGTGTCCCCACAGCCCAGGTATCCTGTGGGCGCCTGTTTTGGGGACAGCCTTACTTGGGACACCACTCCGTCAGTGGAGCTGTCGGTCAAGGCAGGCACCATTGAAGCTCTCCACTCTGCACCACTGTCGCATGGTGCTCATGCAAAGCTCTTGTTCTCCAAGGGCCATTGGAGAAAATTGACATTTGGTGGCAGGATAAGATCCCTCCGTCCTTCGAAACAAGTCCGCGCCATCGCCGTGCAATACTCCAAGGAGGATTTATGCTCTGCCGCTGCTACCTGGAGATGGATGCCCCACCACATTTCTTTTCCACCCACCCATGGCTTAAGAGCAGCTGTCCGAGACTGGGTGGCGTTAGGGGACAGCCAGCTCCTGGTGACATCGCTGAGATACACGTTGTTACCACCTGGTGGCACCAGAAAAAGTTGTCAGAGGAAGAACTAATTAATACCAGTTGCAGTCTTTGGCTTCGGAATTTCTATGCAGTTTTTAGAATTGCTGTGGTTCGATGTGTGGTTGTTAAACACCGAGTCATGTTTTATAGCTGGAGGGTTAATGTTTGTGGGCTTCAGCCTCACAGCAGGCGATGGGTTTAGGCTCAGGCTGCACAGTAAAATAAAAGGGGGGGGGGGGGGTGCTCTGCCTGCAGAGCTCAACCCCCTGCACCCCCCAGCAGCCCTCCTCACCGGTGCTGGCACGGCCATGGCACCATGTCCTCCCTGGGACACAGGGTGACTGCTCAAGAGCAGGGCTTACTGCCTGTGTGATGGCAGGCAGGTGGTCCCGTGGGATCCTAAATCCTTTAGAGTAATCCCAAAGATGCCATGCTTGGGCTGATTTGTCCTCCCTCGTTTGGGCAAGGCAGGAGGGAGAGCCGGAGACGGCTGTTCGGAGCAGCTGTATCCCGATGCTTGTCAGCAGGAGAGCTTTGGGGCAGGGATGGGGCGGTGGGTGGGAAAAAACAGCAGAAATTCTTCCCCAGCCAGGAGGGAGGCTTCAACGCCACGGCCCCCGGGGGTAGGACCTCCAGGAGAAGAGGCCGAGTCCCTGCGGGGGCTGAGCTCGCCAGTTGTTGACAGCAGCTGGCTCTCAGGGAGCCTCGAAGCGACCCTAAAACTGTCCAAACAAACCCCGATCTCACAGCTTTTCTGGCCAATGTATAATCTATCACTGGGTCTGCTTTATTGCAGGCGGGGAAGGGTTGAGCACTGCAGGAACTCCACACAGCTGTGGTGTTCCCCTTCCTCCCAGGAGCTGCGGGGGCCACGGCACGGCCGATGTGGAGGGGGCTCGAGCTCCCCCCATGTCACAGCATCACACCAACACCCTCATCCGTCCCCGCAAAAGCCCTTCTTCATCCTCTGGGAATGGCACGGACAACCACCCGGGTGGGCTGAGGGGAGATGGTGGGACGGTGTCTGACAGACCCAAGTGGAGAAGACGGTGTCCTGCTCCGATGTGGGAGCAGGGTCTTAAAACAGACCGAGAAGCTGCACTGGAGCTGGACCCTTATCTGTACAGTGAGCATCACCAGTATCCCCAGCCAACACCCCCTCTGCTGCTGTCTTCCCACCCTGTAAATGCCCTCTGCTTTCCAAGCAGCCTTGCTTTCCTCCTTGCTGTGCATTGCACGAAGACCACCCCAGTTTGCAGGACACCTCTCCAGCTTTCTCACCAGCAGCTTTCCCCTTCCAGAGCCATGAGGTGACCCGCGGGCGAGGGCTGCTGCCAACGGTGATGGAGGCTGCAGGGATGGACCAGGGCGGTGGGTCTCGGCTGGGTTGTCTCTGCGCCACGTCCCACCCAGCCCTGCGCAAGGCTGCAGGAGCCTCCCACGTCCCTCCTTTCCCTGGGATATTGCTAAGAAGGAGGTAAATTGAAGGCAGGACATCTGATGAAAGAGAGTTTAATTGCTTCAGGTTTCATTCAAAAAACACAGCTTAAATAAAGGGGAGGGGGAGGTAGCAGCTCTTGATAGCTGGAGAGATTTATGTATCTCAGCTGCTCCCGATCAGCCCCAGTCACCTCCAGCTCCCCATTGCATGTTTTCCACCCTTCCAGGGTTGCCCCGTGTGTTGAAATGTTTGGGTGTCTCCAGAGGACTGAGCCTTGGCCCCCATTAATCCCCCCTTGCTAACCCGACAACAGGGAGGAAATTGGCTTCAATTAAATGTGTAAGGTCTCATTTCCATTTGAAGTGCAGAGCAGCACAAGAGGCTGCTCTGGGGAGGTCTGGAGAATAACCAGATAAAACTGGGCCCAAAAATCTTAAACCTGGGGAACTGTGAACTAGAGACTAGTCTAACCCCATGGAGCAGCCTAGTTTCTCTTTTGTCTCCCTCAGGAGAGTGCCCACGTTTCCAAAGCAGCGCCTGAGCAAGGAACAGCACAGCAGGGAGGGAAAGTGATCCAAAGATGCCAGAAGGACCAATGTTTTGGCACCAGCGTGAGGCCAGGGCAGGGCCACGCTGTGAAGGTCCTTTGCAGAAGGATCCATTTGCAACATTAGGCTTAGCATCCCCTAATCTGCTTCAGCCACCGTCCAAGGGAAGATAAACCTCCTCTGCTTGGGGACACTTGAGTTTGGGCTCATTTCCTTCAAGGATGTGGAGATGATACCTGGGCACAGACACCTCCAGAGAGGGGGAGTGAAGCCCCCACGTCCCCCTCTGCCTCGGATGGGTCTCCAGCCTGCGCAGCATCCTGGCAGGGCGTGTGGGTACGTGTGGAGCTGCTCTGCTGCCCCTCTCCTTCAGACCTGGCAGCTGCCAAGCGCAGGGAAGGTTTCGTCTGGCCTGGAGATACCCAATACGTGCTTGCTGAAATGAGATCTATAAGCACCCAGCCACATTTTCTGCATCTTCTGGCGCACTGTGGGAATAACAGATCACCAGCTACCGCCTGTCATCCATCCTGCTTATTTCCTGTGCAGGACCTGATTTATGCCTGCATCTCTTTCCTTTATGCCATCAGCGCATGCTGATAGATGGCCCCTCTCTCTGCTCTTGCTGTCCCCTTGTGCTACATCAAACCATTAATTCTTTGCCAATGTAAACCTGTCTCGCCTTCAAGACTTTAATTTTGCAAAAGCATAAACACCTTATAATCTGTCTGTCTCTATCTCGCTAGCTGGCTCCAGAGCTTTCCCTCCCCTTCCGTTGGCCATAGGTTATCTGGGGTGACGATGCAGCCATGGAGGTGAGGACAGCAGCAGCGAACGCAGCCAGTGGGGCTGCCCCAGTTTCAGCAGCCCGCGTCAGCTGGGAGGAAGAGTCACTCACTATCCTCATCGCTCCTCTGAAGCACGAAACAGCCTGTGCAAATTGCTGGAGAGGTGTGGGAGGTTCAGACAGGCCCAATAAGCCATTAAATATCCAAGTGTCAAGTGCTTGGCAGGCCAGTACGTGGCCTAAGCCCAGCTTCCAGGTCTCTGAATAATGCCCAGACCTTCTGTGCAGGGAGAGTTTTCATCCTGAACAAATCCTGGCATTTCTTGGGTTTTTAGTCCTCATGAAAGACTGAAAACGGAGCCGCGTGATGACCTGGGAACCGGACACTTGCTCGCTGCCCCATACTCCCTTTTGCTCTGCTCTTAGCCTGGCTTGCACCCGAGGTGTGGAGCTGATGAACAGGTCTGTGGGTGAGAGCTGGGACGTCTGCGGGCAGGGCTCGTGCTCACCGCTTGGAGGTACTTCAGGTTACGCGCAGGCGCCCCAGGGTTCCCTCCAGCAGTGGCCGTTTCACCTTGGCCAGAAAGAAGAAGACAACTCCAATGACATCGCAAAAGGAAGCCGCGTACGTCCCGGGGCTGCACCGAGAGACGTGTCTGTCGCCGCCCGGCCGTACGCTGGCGAACGTTTGTTCCAGGAGGAGGGATGTAACGCGGCAGTGCCCAGGCTGCAGCAGCCGACGTCCCTGCGGATGCCCCAGAGCAGAGCTCGGACCTGCGCGGCCCAGCGGGACGGCAGTGCCGCGGGCAGGGAATGCCGTCCCAGCCGGCAGGCCAGCTCCACTGCTGAGCACCGCCAGCACCGCCCAGCCTCCGCTGAGGCTCCGGAGCGTCCCTGCAGCGTTTTGTCCTTCCTTCCCTAACTTTCCTCTTTCCCCTCTTTGATTCTTATTTGAGTCATTTGTCCTGATCTTTGGCAATTCCTACAGCATATAAAAATATGTGCCATTTCTCCCTTTGGGGAATGACGTGAATTCGGTTCCATGGCTGTAATCCATTTAGTGCCAGGTTATTAAAATGAAGATATCTTTCAGCACTACAGGCCTGTTAATCAGGGGAATGGCTTCAGAGGGCTTTTGTGGGCTCTGTTAATTTGTGCTGCATTGAGCCACGTAGAGCTGAGAGGAGCATTAGGGACGGGAGTGAAGGGAATAAATCAATAAAGTGGATTGAAGAGTGCTCGGCTGGCTTGCTATTCTGCGGCTGCTGTGTTCTGACTTAAACGCTTTACATCCATCACAGCCTGCAGATGTAACTCTGGCTTGCAGGCAACAGGTTTTGTCCTTATCAGTTCACTGTGTGCTGTGCAGGTTTATCAGCATCTGGAGCAGCCCTGCACGGTGGCCCCTGCCTCGTCCAGCCGCCCGAGCTCCGTCCCACCACCCGTCAGCCTAGCAGGGTCTTCTCCAGGGGCTTCGCTCAGCAAAGTGGACAGAAAGTTCAGCTTGAAGCAGCGGCTGCAGGGTGCTGGGAAGGGACCGAGGCACCTTCCACTCCATGGCTGCTGCCTATTTGATGTGCAAACTGAAACATTGCTGCCGAAGGCTGTCAGTAATTCATACCGTATCGAGCCTCCTGTCCTGTCTCGGCCCTTATGCCGTGTCTGGGGGCTCTGAGCACTCGCCTGGTGCCCGCGGGCGTCCCACCTACCCCCTCCTGCTTTCTCAGCCCTTCTCTGCCCAGCTTGCAGGATGCTCACTGCTGATGTTCCTGCCCAGAAACAGCCTTTTCCTCCGTTCTGGCAGAAACCCCTGAGACCAGCAACGGGCTAGCATGGTACTCCATAACAGTCTGCACATGAATATGAAAATCTGCATTTCTGCCCACTTCATCCAAACCGGGTACCCGTGCCAGAGCTTCCTCTCCCTTCCAGTCGCTTGGAGAGCGTCTCCGTAAGGAGCAGCTCCTGAGATGCTGTGAGGGACTGCAAGAGTTAATGTCTCAAACACTGAGAGGAGCAAGTTCTGCTGAAGGACAAACTCTACATGAGAGGGAACCCTGCCCAGCACCAGGCTCCGATACCGCTGGTCTGAT
>JAVJGG010000039.1:23694858-23720103 GCA_035590195.1 Aviceda cuculoides
CACGTTACGCGGTTTACGGACGGAGTTTTATGCCACTTTTTGCTGCGAGCGTACCAGTTGTTGTGGTGAGCGTGCCAATTCTCGTCGTGAGGGAATAAAAGCTGAGTTTGTGAGTTAGAGGATCCCTGGTGTTTTTTCACCTTAATCCTGACCTGGGAATCGGCAAACCCGAGTCATCATCCTGAGAAACTGGGACATGACGGACGGGGAGATGAGGTCTGTGAGATTTCTGCTGCTTCTGCTCCGCTGCGGAGAGTGTAAAGGGAGAACCTGGGTCCTCCTTTCTGCCTGGCACGGCTCACCTGCTAGTAGAGAATTAAAGCGTTGAGTGGACACTCTGGGGGAAGAGGAACGCAGCCGAGGGCTTGGAGGTGAAAGCTGGCTGGTGCCATGTGGTGCAATGCTGTCAGCCCTACGGATGCCCTGGGAGGAAAAGTCCCTGCTCCCACGTTCCTTCTGGGCAGCTGCTCCTGGCAAGCATCTCTGATGTAAGCCCAGGGAGGGAGCAGTAATTCAAAATAATCATTAATAATTAGCATTGCTCCCCCTCCTAGCCTGTGCCAATAGGTTGACTTTTAGAAATTTGTAACTTCTAGTAATTGGGATTTTCCTTTTGCAGTAATGGCATTCTGGCAAACAAAAATGCATCACGCTACCTCCGCATTGCCTGTCTCCTCATGCTTCCAGCAGGAGAGTCTCCAGAGCTGTTGTAAATACAATGGGATTAAGCGAAAACCCTCTTTGCAGAAGTACAGTTAGTGTTCTTGCCTTTTGGCATGTCTGATCACTTGTGGTGTGCATGTCATTGTCCTCCTTTTGGCTAAGAGGGAGCTCTTGCTTCTGAAGGAAATATTGCATTTTCATTGTGTTTAATTCTTTAGGAAAAGAAATCATTCATGTCTCCTGACTTTGAAACCTGGAAGTCTTATCATCTTGCTATTAATAACATTCTTTTTTGCTGAAATGTTACAGAACAGCAGCTTTTAAGTCTTTGCTATGGTCAGACAATGGGAAGACGGCATCAGCTCCATGCCTGTGAGTGGCTTTAGGGGAATTTTAAGGGAGTTAGATGCTGGAAGTTAAGCATCAAGGAGATGGATTAGGATTGTTATCAACTTAATAGTGCTGCTTAGAATAAAATGTCATATAGAGTTATGACCTGCCTTCAGTAGTGGAGTTTTGGGTTTCCTACACAGAGGCGAGATGGGGAGTGAAAGCACCATGATTAGATGCAGAAAAGCCAGGTAGTTGTTGGGACCCCGGCATGAGCACAGGTGAGACGGAGTGATCAAGCAGGAGAAAAAAACTATTTGGCTTTAGGGATGGTGTAACACCCAGAGAGATAACCCCTAAAATTGCATGCTCCATTGATACCTGCTGGAGTTTGCAAGTCTCAAAGTTTTGCAACAGTAATCTATAATTAACAATCTCATTTTCCTAAAATGTGCTCACTGGCACTCGTTCACACTGACAACAACTGGAAAATGCATTTGCGGTGCCCAGACTGAGCTGGCTGAGCTGCAGCACTCCAAAATCGTATTATGAGGCTTTCCCCAATGCAACAAATCTCTCGGCTTTCAGACCCAAAAATCTCCAGGTTATCTTTATCTCTTTAACCTCAAACTTTGAAGCAAAAATACCCCAGCTGGAGGACATGACTGAGAGAGTTCAGGCCGGAAAGTCAGACTTCCAAGGAATTTGAAAGGTGTACCAACTGGGCTTACATGGAGAAATCAGCTCTTGCTGTTACCGGCAAGGCACCAGGACCAATCTCACAAGAAGTTAAATAAGTGAATAGCCCAGAAATCCTCCCTCTCTCCTGGCAGTTCGACATAAGAACAGATTACTTACCGTCTAGAATATATGGGTAGCTCAGGGAGTGATGGGCTGCTTTTAAGAGCCTCTTACCAAGAACAATTCGGCCTCACGCCTGCTCCTGGTATCTCACCGAACATTGCACTGGCTGCCCAGTGCCCTCGGCTGTGGACAAACAGATGGAAACGAAAAGTTTTGGTGGTCTTAGTGGGAATGACGTGACTGATGCTCACTGTGAGTTTAGGGGGCAAGTTTTAGCCTTCCGGACACAAATGACGCCACTGGCTGTTGCCTTGCCCGGGGCTGGGAGTTTTGCCCACTCCCACCAGTCTGTGCGAGCCGGCACAGCCCCTCGTGGGGCTGAACCCCGGTTGTCCCCAGGACCAAACCTTGCTGTGGGCCACCCAGGGGTGTCCCCAGTGAGAGGGAGCATGGCGAAGTGCCGGTTTGGGGGGGCCAGGGCTGCAGGTTGGGTCCTCCCGGGGGGTCCAGTTTTGTTCTCGCTTTGAGGATGCGATGGGCAAACCTCTGAAATTTGATTTGGGGTTTTGAGCAGTGAAGAAAGCTTGTGGTGCCTTTGGAAAAGACATCAATAGCTGGCATGCCTGCAGCCCTGCCCTCTGCCTCCCTCCCCCCGGCCACAAGAGAGGGAAGGCACAAGCACGAGGAGCTGGAACTGAGGTTGTGGAAAATGCTCTTTGTCAGAGGAGAAGAGATTTTCATGCATTCTGTGTACATTCCTTCTGGGCTGGCTCTTGCTTTGTATTTAAAAATCTCCTGGTAACTCTCTTTTTCTGTACTCTGCCTTTCAGCTTTGTGGGCTGCTTTTTTTTTTTTTTTTTTTTCTTTTTTTCTCTGCGGGTTGGTTGATCTTGCTTGGTTTTGGTCTCTCCCCTGCCCACCCCTCCACAGCTGCTCCTCATGCTCTCTGACGTGCCGGCATTGCCGTTAGCTATTTCAGAGGCAGCGGCTGGCCATGGCTCTCGGGTGCAGCCCTCCACCCTGCTCACCTAAGAAAAGGAGATGCCTTTGCCTGGGAGCAACAACACACGCTCCAGACTCACCAGGAGGCTGGAGAAATCTCTTAATTCCCGCAGACGTGCCGTGAATCCTCGATGCCTGTGCTCGGGCACGGGGCAGCCACGCTGGGCTGGGCGGTCAAGTACCGGGAAACGTCCCGGCTGTGGATGCGGAGACAAGGTTGGATTGCACGCAGGGCTGGAGTGGTGCTGCTGAGGCCGTGTAACAGGTCAGTGATGGAAAAGCAAGCTGAACATAGCAGTCTTTAAGCACAAGGTTAAACCACCTCCTCTGCAATGATGAATCTTCTTTTTCCCAGCTGTGGGACCCCAGGGGCTCTTCCTTGTGGCTTTTTTGATGGGCGGGTGGGAATCCCATGCAGTTTGCTTCCTACCTCATTCTGAATTCAGTTTGGCAAATATTTTGAAATTAAGAGTTGTCATGGGATATTAAATAAAAAAAAAAATCAACAACCTCCATTTTGGCCAGGTTACCAAAAAGTTTCTTTCTTCCTAAGAAAACTTAAATGGAGATAATGTCTTCCTGCAGAAAGGTCTGTTTTCAGTGAAATGGTGTTGGGAATGATATAAAACCTAGTTCAGGTACTCTATTTAAGTAAGAGGGGGGAGGAACCACAAAACCACTAGAGACCTAAATGTTTCTGTCAGGGAATCACTAGAGACCATAAGGCAGCCTGGGGACCGTTCAGGGCTTCAGCTTCTATCATCCTTCTGACCCCAAGACATTTCTTGCTCTTTCCCATTTCCTCTGTCCCAGCACAGTCTCAGTACTGGGTTTACTGGCAGGATTCAGACCCGGTGATGCCTGTACCACCAGAAAAACATGCCTTAATCTCTCCAGTACATCTTCTGCTTCATTTACCACATCCCTGCAGGAGCCTCTCATTCAGGGCTCTCTTTGAGGATGTTTGCAGCATGGCTTGTGTCTCCTATGATGTACCTCACTGAGGAACCCCACTGCTTCCCAGTCTGTGGGTAAAGAAAAAATGTTGAGTTTTGCTTCACCTCATAGGATTTTTTAGACTTGTCTTGTGGGCCCTTGACTCAGCTTCATCCATCCAAACTCTGCTTTTTTTTTTTTTTTTTTTTTTTTAAAAAAAAAGCAAATTCTGTTCATATATATGATAAATGCCACCCAAGACTTGGCCATTCTCTTCATGCCATTCACCAGACCGTAACACCAGGCTTGAGCTGCAAAATCCTCTCTGGGTGGTGGCAACCTAGAATTAGCCATGATGTATGAGAGTCTCCGAAGAGAGATACTGAAAGATAAGTTGCTCAAGAGGCTTAAAAAATGAGCTGTGAGGATTCAGGGTAAAGAACAAGCCAGTGTCTGCCAGAAGGGAGGCAAAACCCGGGCTGGTTTTAAGCAAGCCCTCTTCATTCAGCCTTTCGCTTCATCAACGCTAGTCTTAATGTCTGCACAGCGCTGAAAGGAAATTTTGATCAATTTGTGTCTCTTTTATGACTGCACATAGTGCACTTAATTTGTAGGTCTTATGCAAATAGCAGCCACTGTTTATTTGTTTTTAAATCCTTATCAGCAGTGATGTATTGTTTGTTTTTAAACAAAGGCAGGCAAGTGTTTGAGTGATATTTCTCACTAATTGGAACTTATTGTGTGGGACAGAGCAGAAAGGGAGTTTGCCTTTTAGCAGAGACCATATGTAAGTGTGCTCTCATTTTAATAAAACTGAATGCTGCTCGCTGCCAGCTCCTAATCTGAAAAAGCAAAGTAAATATTTCAGCATCTAACAGCCTTTTCCCCATGCTTCAGAGCTTTGAGGGGGAGAATACATTTTCGTAATTGTACTTCATGACAATGCATTTGAATATATTTGGGGTAAAAACCGAACAGGAGGCTCTGGGAGAGGCACGGGGGCTGCGGGAGCGTGCCGGGACCGCCTGGGCCCGTGGGATGCTCAGCCCGGGAGACAACTCGCGGTCCCAGAGGACGCGGTCGTCTCTTGCCAACGCAAGCGTCCAGTTCCCAACAGGCGACAGGGTCTCACAGCCTGTTTACAGCCCCAGGCAGGGCACAAATCCAAACCCTCGCCCAGCTCCCTGTTTTGGGAATGCCACTGTAAAAAAATCCCGAACTAGTAGGAAAGGAGGGTGGGTCAACGCATGCCTGCACCTTAAGAGGGTGATTCGAATTACTCCTTGCCGGGATGCGATGTGACGTTTTGCAAGAGGGAGGATTGCTGTGTCCCCTCCTCGGGGAAAGCTTTGAGACGCTGCACGAGAAACGAACGTGGGGAAGGTGCTGCTGAGGGGGAGTCAGCACCCGGCTGTCTGCGGGTGACTGGTCTCCGCCACAAACGGAGAGATTATCAAGCCAGAGTCCACCACAGCAAGACGTTAATGCTTCCAGGGCACGGACTGCAAAGTCCTCGATGTGAGGACAAGTCCGAGGAACGAGAAGCCCCGCAGCGTGCAAGGGCAATCTGCCGTCTCCGTGTCTGGGACCGGAGGGACCTTGGCAGGGCTTGAGCCGGGTAAGGGGACCCGCTCGCCTTCAGGGCCCTCCTGCAGCAGAAACGTTAGCTGAAGTCAGAAATGTTCAACCCCTCCCCTCCACTGGGTGTCACGATTTTAGGGGCTCGCTCAGAAGCCTGGCTGCTCCTGCCGTCCTGGGGAACAGCAAGAGCCCCGAGCTCATCTCTGTCAGCGGTCTTGTGGTTGAGGTACATCCCTTTTCACGCAGGTATCGTCTCGGCTGGTTCTCCCTGGGCTGCTGGGACTGTGTGACCATCTCTAGACCTCAAGCCATTTTTTTTTTTACTGCAGAAAACTTGATTCTAAAGTTATTTTTTTCCAGCCAACATAGCTCAGCCCAGTTCTATTAACTTGTAGGCCTTTTGTGAACTCATTAGATGTCTGGGGTCTTTCCCTTAAACTTTGAGGCCAGGGGAATAGTCTCATTAAATAAGATGGTATAATTTCAGCAGAGAAATTTTGCAGTTCGTGCCAATTAACAAATTCAATGATGCTTTCAGCTTTTCTTTTTTTGGTAGCCCAGAGACAGTGGGACAGGCATACGCTGTGGAGGCTTGTATGCATTTAGAAAGGGCTGGTTAATAACTAGAATAGCTGCTTCGATATTGGAAAGATTTTGAAGACCCAGGGAAGCTCTGAATGCAGAGGAGTATGGGTATGATGGAGGACACCCTGTGGAGAAAAAGGGAGTACTGGCCTGCAGGATATCCTGGGATGGGGAAGACTGACTGTCTGATGGCCTCTGTTGGAAATTATCATAAAATCTTTAAAGCAAATACAGTTCCCTAAAACTGAAAAGGTATTATTTGAATGCTCTCTGAAAGAAGAGGTTTGAACAGCATGATCTATTCTGTCTCCGAAATGTCAGGAAACATTTATACAGCTGCTCAGCTGGCATTAAAATCTAGGTCTTCTGCAGGAACATGGCAAACAGCTCCAGGTCACTGGGATAAGTCCAAGACCTCAGGCAAGAGCTGGCTGGGGATCACTGGCATTCGGCAGCTGCAGCGGGAGTGTCAGTCCAGCTCCTCCGGAGCGGATGACCCCACGGCCACAGGCAATGCCGTGCAGCCACCTCTCCTGATATTAGCAGAAGAGCCCAGGCTGGAAACCGGTTTCCCTACAGGATGCTGAGGACGGCTTCCTGAAATACCGTGTCCGGCGCAGTGAGTACTGAGAAGGATGGAGGAAAGAAACAAAAGGAGAGGGAGGTGCCGATATGGGCAGAGATGTCCCCTGTTCCCTTGGCTGTGAGGGTGGGAGAGGAGCTCCCTGACGAGCACGCAGCCTCTCCTGATGGTGGGAGTCGGGAAAACACCAACCAGTCATTTTCAGAGGGCTGGTTACATTGGCAGAAGGGCTGAGGCTCTTTGTCTGCTGATTATCTCCCCTCTCCACTTGTCCTCTTCCCTGCAGGCTGTCTAGCCTCCCTTCTCCCTCCTTCGCGTCCCGAGAGGCCGAACCACGCTGCAGACACGTGCAGGCTCCCTCCTGCCTCCTCTGCCTTTTGCTGTGTTCTGCCACCCAAGCCGCTCTGCTCCCGTGCCCGGAGGCAGCGACAGGCACTGCTGCCATCTCGGTAACCACCAAGAGGAGATGGGGAGGTGATGGGACACGAGATGGGAGAGTGATGGGACACGCTTATGTCTTCCCACCCCTTGGGATCTGCCCTGGGCGCTCACTAACAGCCTGCTGCCCCGTGCAAGCACCAGAGTCTTCCTTCAGCCCGAGTGCGAAAAGTCTGTGGCTTTGGGTGAATATACTGTCTTTGATCCTTTCTCAAGGCTGCGGTTCCCTGTTTACACAGACAACCACAGCTCTTTGTATCCACGCTCGTTAACTCTTCTGAAGCATTTTCTGATCACCAAGATAAGACTCCCAGTGTCTGAGCAGGGGCCGAGCCCACATCTCCGTGTTTCCGATCCTGCCCTGACAGATCCCTCTGAGCATCTCACCAGCGATTTGGGTATGTTGATGGTGGCAGCCGTCCCAGACAAACCCATGGGGGGATGGATCTCTCCTCCCCGGGCAAGCACGCCTTTTGTTCCCCAGAAGGCGAACGTAGGAGGAGACCCACCTCACGCAGGCTGCGCAACGGTGAGCCACGGGCGAGAGCCCCGTGGGCAGCGCTCCATGGAGGACATGCTTCAGTTACTCTGCTTCTCCTTCACGTGCATTAGGGGGTTTTAGTGTTGCCTGTTTTTTTTTTTTTTTTTTTGCTTGCTTGCTTTTATCCTCCTAGCCTTTCTGGCAGGCTTTTGAACATACATAATGACTTGGAAGGTGCAGCAAAGGTTCTGGCATCCGTAGAGTATGGCGGGAGCAGAGCCAAGACGCGGGGCCGCACAGTGGTTTCATCCCATTTGCAAACTATAAGGCTGCCTTTGAGCAGAGGGGGGCAGTGCGAAAGAACATGTGCTAAACATCATGTTGGGAAGCTTAGCGCATTAAGGGGAACAGCGTGCTGGCTACGGACAAATGGAAATGGTTTGCGATTTGTTATAGGAAAAGGGGAGGCAAGGAGCAGTCTCTTCTGATTTAGGGTTTAGTGAACAGCTCTGGCAGGGCAGGTAGGATGGTCTTTTCTAGGTGTTTTAGCCAAGCAAGTGTTAGAGTGGCATAAATCAGTTTTACCCATGTCTGTCAGCCCTTTGAGAGGAACTCCTTGGTATCTGAGAGCTCACGCACAAAGAGGAGTATAGACACAAGGTAAGGAGATGGAAAGAGAGCCCTCCAGAAAATAAAAACCCAGACAGCAACCTGCAACATGTGCTTCAAGCCTGGGCTCTGAAAAACTTCCCTCAGCCACCTGGGATGGCACACAGATGAGCTGCTCCTGCTCAGCACTGCTATGTCCTTAATGATCTCGCATGCAAGCGGTAGGTGTCTCCAATAGCTCCAGAGTAAATGAAAGACCGACTTGTTAGGCATTAATTTACCCATAGCGTTTGCATAGTTCCCTTCCTGCCACAACAGAGACCATGACATTTGATGTCCTGTGGTGGACCTTGGATGACCAGGCTGCTCTCAAAACCAAAATACCTGCAAGACTGAAAGACTTAATCCGTCATCGTGCTACTTGGGATGGTGGTACGGACGGAAGAATGAACTTCAGAGCTGGAGCTCTGGGTGCTGACTGATGGGATCGGTTAGGTCAGGTTCCCTGGGATTTGGGAGGAAGGTTCAAAGCTGCAGTTAAAAACTGAAATCTCCCCTTCAAAGGAATTCCTATCTGTCCCTTACTTTCTCCACCCCGAGCCTGCAGGAGACCGTTCAGTCAATGCTGGGACAGTGGGCGAGAGTCCGACGACAGCTGCAGCCAGACGAGAAGCCCCAAGGTCCTGCAGAAACAGAAGTGCTTTTCCAGACCTTTTTAAACACTGAGCATCCACAAAATGAAATGCCCAAGTACCAGTTTTGGGAAACAAAAAGGATCAAAGAAGCAGAAGGAAAGCTGAGAGTCTTCCAGCAGCTGGAGAAGGGATGCTCGCGCTACCAGGTGGAGGGCGAGCGTAAGCCTAGAAAGCTGCCCCGCGCAGCTCTCGCTGTGAACCGCAGCTCCTGTGCAGCCTTGCCTCAGAACATCTTCTGAGCCGGGCAGAAGGACCGGCGCTGGGGCTCCGGGCTGTGGTGCGCTGGACAAACCCCTGCGGTTTCCCACCTCAGCGACCAAGAAGCCGGTATGAAAGCACCCAGCCCCTTCCAGCTGCCCCAGAGCCCAACCGCACATTGGGGGGTCTGGATCTAGGGCTGGACTTGGCTCCCCTTTTCCTGGCCCCGCAGGTCTCCCCAGGGGTGCTCCACGCCACGGTGCACGGAGGAGGGGTCTTTGATGGCACCTCGGTGGCTGAGACGTTTCTCTGCTGCGGTCCCCTGCCACATGCTGAAGTAGTAGCAGGTCCCACACTGATGCTGCATCCCTGGGGGCTGGAGAGATGCTTTTCCCTGTGCTCGTACTCCACCCCAGCACGTGAATGAGGAGAGGTAACAACTACCCGTGAAACAAAGACTATTGCTTCTGTTATTTTTGTGGTACCCAGCACAACGGCTCGCCAACCTGCTTTGCAGTGCTACAGATATAAATGTTTAATAACCAATAACACAACACTGGCTGGGTGGTGACATACATCAAACTGCAAGGCATGCACCAGACTGTTCCTGAGCGGGGAAAGCTTCTTCCCTCTGCATCACTTACAGCTCTAATGGATATAGCAAATAAGTCACACCTGACAAGTATAAAAATGGCACTTTCCCCCTGTGATCTCACTGGGAGGCCAGAGACAGCAGTTCTGACATCACAGCTAATGAAATCAATTTTGCTTTGCAAGGAGGACCTGGTGCTGCCCCACGTGCTGGGCTGTGTAATGGGAGTCCCAGTCAAACATAGGCAGTGGGACATGGCTGAAGGTGCAGGCCAGCCTTGCTTTACCTCCTTTCCACCAGCAGCTCAAACACTCTGCTCCACTACTCACACCCCCCACACACCCCCCGCCTCTTCTTTTTCCATTTGTTTGTTCATTCCTTCTTTATTCTCTGCAATTGTCCTTAATGGAAACAGCATCTCAGCAGAAGTCACCCTGCAGGAAAGCTATAGCACAGAGGGATTTTTGTAGATGGCTTTAATAAAAACATTGAAGGTCTGTTGTTGTTATAGTGCTGTGTGATCCATTAAGTCTATTAAATACAACAGAGGAAAACTGTGAAAAAAGCCAGAGGAGGCCACGATGTCACAAAAAACAAATGAACTGGGGCTGCTTTCCTGGTCTTCTCCAGTTTGATGGTACCACCGCTCTGCCCTGTGCTTCACTGGCCATGCCAGCGGAGCATGGACCTGCATTTGCTTGCCCTTCGTTTGCCACGTGTGCAGATGTGTGTGTATTTGGGTTCCCATAAATGTGTAGTTTCTAGATATTAAATCCAGAGGATATTAAAGCTGAGGGCCCCGGGAGATCTGCTCTTCCCTGCTGTATACAGACTCCTCTACAGCACACGTGTGCTGGGTAATTGTTAGCTTGTGTGCACGCACAGGTGTCTCGGTGTATGTATGCTGATGGTTTTGGGTGGCCCACATCAGAAACAGGCGCCGGCTGTGCTCTCTCCTCCCCATAAAACACTCATCAGCCGCAGACAGAGATGGACCTGACGATACGTGTTCCTCCTCTGCCTGCCAAAGCTCAGGTCTGACTGCAGGCTTCAACCTGGAGCCTAAACTAGGCTGAAATCCAGCCTTAAGCTCAAGGACAGACTTTCCATCCTGCTCAGTACAAAGTGGCCGTAAAGGGGTGGAAGGACGATGTGCGCAGAGGGAAGTTTTCATTGCTGGGGAGTCGCCTGCACGGCGTGAAGCGCCTTCTGCAGCAAGGAGAGGCGGAAGGTGCAGCCGGGAAAGGGAAGGCTGAAAGCAGGCGGCGGAGTCACGGCGTGGGATCTCCCCGGTGCGAAACGCAGAGCTCCAGCTCTCCCCCACCACCCCGGGCACCTCGCCATCGCAAAACACTCCTCAAACGCAGAGGCTGGACCTCCCTGAGTGCTGGAGGTCTGATGTGCCCTCCGGCAAAGCCATGGGCATCACCACCTCTGGCAAAGCCATGGGCATCACCACCAAACCTCGCTTGACAATTGCAGTGGTGAACGACTGTCTGGAAAGTGCTTGGAGATCCTCTGGTGGAAGAGTATATGGATTACATTTGTATTTAGCTCTTTATCTTTGCATGGTTTTGTGCATCCTGGCTAGATCTTGCTCTGATCTAAGCCTTTATTCATAGAGAAGGGATTTAGCGAAGGCCAAAGCTGGGAGGCAGGGAAGCGGGGAGGCTGGAGGTCCGTGTTGTGCTGTGCACCCACACAGCAGGTAGGAGAAGGTGCTTGCAGGTACGTGCACAACATGAAGGACTGAAAAGTCCCCAGTTGCTTTAGCATGTAGCCAAATGTGTGCAGCCAGCCCACAGCCTGGGAAAATGATCTGGAGGCAGATTGCCCCACGAGCCCAAGGCAAATAGGGGGGCT
The DNA here is from genome assembly GCA_035590195.1 of Aviceda cuculoides. Classification (NCBI taxonomy): domain Eukaryota; kingdom Metazoa; phylum Chordata; class Aves; order Accipitriformes; family Accipitridae; genus Aviceda; species Aviceda cuculoides. The sequence goes on from JAVJGG010000039.1 coordinate 23,706,219, forward strand.
GGCTGGAGCCAGCCCCCCGTGGAAAACAAGCCCGGGCCCCCGGCAGCTTCGGGGAGCACCAGCAGCGGGCAGGCATTCCAGCAATTCCCTGTGCAAACAACACGGGATAATCCATCTATTCTGTTTATTTGCACAAGATAATTTTTTTTGTTGACATTCGAGAACCTTTTTTCCTCTATTCCCCCTTCCCTGATGTTGCTATAAAATGTTAACCCCCTGGTCTCACAGCAGCACACCAGACCCCTCCGAGTGTCAAACCAGGAAAGCTGATGGGACCTGGGCAGGCAGCATCCAGGAGCCGCCGGGGATGCGGCCACGCTGCCTTTTGAGTCCGGGTACGGTGAGCGGGGAGACCCGCCGCTGCCGCGCTCCCCGGCCGGGCACGGGTCTTGGCCACCCTCGCCCACCAGCGGCATCCCGTCCTCTCCGCAGGGACGCCCTGGCCCCGTTGCCGCTCTCCCCCCGGCCCCTGCCCTCCCACTCCCCTCTCCCCCGCGCCCGCAGCCGCCTGCCCTCCCTGCCAAAGACCCTTTGTGGACGACGTGGCTGTTAGGCAAAAATAGGGGGCCTGACCAAAGTGCATCGAGAGCAGCGCGATGTTCCCAGGCACCGCCAGATGTGGTTTCTCAGGGAAGAGCACACGGAATAAGTCATGGATAGAGTGACTTTATCCCTTGTGTATCCTCCCACGTTCTGCCAGGCCATGGTTTATACTTCTGGAGTTGCCTAATAACCTCTTTTGGACCTGCCTTCAAAGGAGGCATCTAATCCCTTCTGGAAACCTTTTAATACCTTTGGCTACTACACTACTTTGTGGCAATGAATTACTGTGTGACTGCCCAGTCCTTTCTCCTTGTCAGGCTTTCTGGCCATTTACCGTCCATGCTGACTTAAGAAGGGTACGCAGACTTCAAACAGAATCCCCAAAACTGTTATCCCTGTGCACCCACCACTCTAGTGACCAGCTATTGGAACTATAGTCAGTGGCTGTGGCGCTAGGAAGCTATAGACAGTATTTGGGAACAAAGCAGCAGAGAAGGTCTCTGTATGCAGGCTCCAGCATAGAAACAAGTTGTAATTCTTCTGCTGTTATTGTCCTGGTACACAAGGGAAACATCACTTTCCCAGGAAGTTGTGCCACAACGTATTCACAAATATCATCTTGGGCTTTTCAAGTAAAGAGAAATAAAAGTAAATATTTCAAAACAATGGATGCTCAAAACCTGCAATGCAAGCTTGGAAGCCTACTAATCAGACTGTGATTTTATACCCAAACACAAGGAATTAGACAAAGGGACCCTTCTCGTGTTTACTGGTTGTGCCTCTTTTGCTGGTTTTTCCCCTTAGGAGGGTTTTTTTAGCAGCCGTGCTCTCGTCGGTACAGCGGCAGGCCATGAGACGTGGGGATGTGCAGCATGACTGGCTGGTGTTAGCGTGAGACATTCGTCGAGAATCCAAACTGATTCACTTCCTGACTTCTCAGGGCTTCAGCTCTTAATCACAGCGTTAAATAGATGTCAGTGTTTTTATTTGAACACGGCACAGAAAGCTTTCCTCTCTCTCCAGGCCTGGCTGCATGGTAGCTGCGGACAGACACATCACTCACTGTATGAGTACTTCAAGGAAATGTTGGCCAGTCTATTTTTACTCAGTAAATTGAAAGGCTGGAGTGTCTAATTTTGTGCTAAATATACCCCGGAGCAGAGCCCGGGGATGGAGGGGCAGGTTTGGGCGGCCGGCGATGCCGCAGCCGGAGCGCCGGCTCTGGTCCCACCGGAGCCCAGCGTTCCCAGAGGGTCGTCGGCTCCTCCGGCCACCGCAGCCCCCCGGAATGCTCCGAGGAGTCCATGTCTGACAGCAAAGACCAGAAAGCAGAAAAAAAAACAACAAAAATTCCAGATCGGTCCCCAGGAATCAGCCCCACCTAGCCCCTGAAAACCCATTTTCAGTAGAAATATTGCTATTTCCTGTTCCTTTTTGAAGTTACCTGCAGAGCACGTATGGCTGCTTGGCTGGGTCTTAAACCTCAGATTAGGACCTTTTAAACTACAAGGTTTTTTTTCTTTTCCTTAAGCTCACTGCAGTGGACAAAATGCAGGTGTCTCTGCACAGTTCTGACTCAAAGCTAACTCAAGCAGGAGACTTCCTTTGCTGCAAAAGAGTGTTGCCAGAATTGGGTCTGGATAAAGAAGTCTGGTCTTGGAATAACAATATTCACAGCGATAGACTGCATTATATAATGTACTATAATAAAAGATATTACGGTATTACCAAGAGACAGGAATGCAGAGGGAAGGAAGGAACAGACGTGACAATGATAAATCAATCTGGAGAAGAAATACCAAATGCAATATATTCTTTGTCTCCTTTTGTTTGAGTCTCTGATAGATGTTTCCAGGTTCAAATAATAGAGCTCACAGGAACGCACTTCTGCTCCTACTCTCCTACTTACCCATTAAGCTGATTTTATTAAACCACTCAGTAAACAATCATTGCAATGCATCTTTCCAATTTCCCCCTGACATGTCTCTGGCAGCTGTTATACAGATGTCCACTGCTGTGGAACAGGAGTGGCTGCACTTATAGGTAAGATAATTCATCTTAAAATTGCTCCCGATGAAGATAATGCGGGACTTAAGGAAGCTGATAATAAAATTGGTTCTAAAGATAGTCAATTAGGGAGCAAATGGCAAAAGAGGCAAAAAGAGTCGGCGTCTCCCTGGCGAGGGCAGCCGGGAGGCTGCAGCCTGGCTGGGCTGGAGCAGGCAGCGGGGCTGGGGTGCAAACCTCCCCCCGCAGCGGACACCCCCGAACCAGAGCGCGCTGCCTTCTGCAGCCAAGGAAGAGAAAACTCTGCCTGTCTTGGAGACTGTTTTACTGCCACGGTTATAAGGTAATTTAACTTTTGAGGCCTCTGTTCAGCAAGGGGCTTAATCATCCGTCTAATTTCAAACACTTAAGTAAGTCCATTGACTTCAATGATTTTCTTCAAAGGAACAACCCAGATATTTAAAGTGGCAAGCCCTGCTGAATCAGGACCTTGGCTCTCTTCCCAAGTCTTTTCAGCTGGTCTTCAAATTGACCAATCGCTTTTATGTAGGCCTTTTTTTTATATATCTTTGATGCTGTTAATTTACTTTTCTTACGACTTTTAACCAGAGGGAACAAGAGGACGGCAATATTTTTTTTTAAACTGTGGAAATTAGGAGGAAAAAAAGGTGACCTGTGACTTCATCAAAAGGTATTAGGTTGCCATTTCTCATAACATATCCCGGAGTTTCACTTCATCTGTCATGCTGTTCTGGCCAGGCATTGTAATATCAGCACTAAGGAAAACGATGGGATAACTACCAGTGGTTGGAACCGCTATTTTAAGTAACATTAATCCAGCATTACTAAAGCATTCCAGGTGGATTTGGGGCTTCCTCGCAGTGTTTTAGGGTGCAGCCCAACGTGCGGCGGGGCCGGTGGGAAGCTGCGAGCTGCCCTGCTCCTGCCGAGGGCTCGGTGGGCAGCGCTGCCCGCTGCCTGCCCGCTGCCTGCCCGCTGCCTGCCCGTCCCTCCGCTGTCCCTCCTCCGTCATACAAACGGGCATTTCGGGGACAGCTGATGGATGGCAGCCTGGCTCAGACAATGAAGGCAAGTTAACACAGACAGCTCTCCTTTCTGGGATGGCGCTTGACCCCTGAAGGCTCTGGTGCGTAATTGCGATTAACAGGCTTTGGCTTTTCTTCTTCCTTATTTATCTTTACCAGAAAAACCAACCTTTCTTTCCTCATTTTTTAATGAGCCAGGGGAAAAGACGAAAGATTGCTGTGGCACCTCGCAGCTGGTCCCCCGCCGTGGTCATTCAGCAAGACAAGGAGCCAGAGCCCAGAGAAGCGGGTCCCTGCCGCTGCGCGGGCAGCGCCAGCACGGTGGTACCCGCCGGCCGAGCCCCCCCCGCACGGCCGGGGAGAGGAGCCGCAGCAGGAGGGGCAAAGAGATGGGCCGGGGCCCTGTGCCTCATGGATGCCGGTGCTTGCAGCGAGCGGGAACACTTCCCGCACCTCCCCAAACACCTCGACTCACCTAGGAGGATGCTCCTCCAGCTTTTCTCCTCCTCTCTGGGGGAGGAGAGCAAACCCCGCAGGGACGGGTGCCCCGGGACCCCTTCCCTCCGGCTCGGGCAGTGCAGTCGCCAACCACCCTCCCTTCTCTCTGCTCTTTTCTCTTTCTCTCCTTCTATTTCTGTTTCCACCATGACGTCCCCGCCATGTCACCTCTACGCATGCCCCCCCCCCCCTTTTTTTATCTCTGGATACCAAAGACGATTAGACTTTCTTTAATTACATATCTGTTTGTTGGTGGTGTCTCCAAGCTTCGCCTAAAAGCCATGTTGGCTCAGATGCTATTGCGTGCGGGCTTTCTGCTTGGTTACACTTGTTTATTACTCGTTCATTAGCTTTTTTACATTGCTGGAGATCTGAGCCACTCACATGGCAAAGGAGGCTCGAAGTGACAGCAGTAAAAGCCTCTGCTAGTGAGATTATAGCTGCTTGCTGGCTCGGATGGGAGAGATGGAGAGGGCAAGGGGAGAGCACTGCCTTTGTGCTCAGCTGAAAGGCCCCTGTCAGTGTGCGTCAGGCAGCCTCCTGGAAAAAAGGAACTTTCCAAAACCCCATGAGAACTGGTTAAATTAACCCTTTCCCTGGTGGCCACCCCCCAGGAGGCTGCGGGCAGAGGCCGGGGAGCTGCCTGCACCTGGTCCTGGGCCCCACGACGGGTGGTACGTGTGCCTTCGTGCTTGTTCTCAGCGCAAACCCTCTCCTCCCCATTATGAATAGGCTTATTTTTTTCACATCAGGACAGAAATTTCAAAATCTTGCAATAAGGAGATGATTATCAGTCCACTGTCAAAACAGCTCCGCCTTGTCCTTGTGGCATTAATTCCCCGAGCTCGCTGTACGTACGTGCAGGGCACCCAGCACCACAGACCCCTCTGCGCAGACCCAGCGGCCCATCGGATCCGCATCTCTGCAGCCACCCAACACGGTCCCTTCATTCTTTTCTGCCCTCATTCCTCCAAAAGCCTGTGGGAGAGGAGCGCTGAGGGGATGCCGAGCCTTGCCCCGCGTGTGGTCGGGTACTCGCTGCAGCTCCAAACGCTGGCGGTGGACAGCAATGGAGCATGTTTCGATTAAAACCAAATTCTATTTAATTGCAGAGGAATCCTGAAATAATGGAGCAGAGGAAACTAGGTGGTGAAGAGGCCAAATGGCCCTAGCCGGCTGCTCCGCAGCAGACTGTAGGAGCGATGTGTAGCCAGCCCAAGGACGGCCGGCTGCTGCGCAGAGCAATGGCACCCACTGGAGAAACGCACCCCCGGCCTCGGCATCCCCGGGCTCCCCGCTGAGCACAGCCATGGAAAGGCGACGCTCGTCTCTGAAGGTTGCACTTCGCCGACTTGCACCCGGGGTGTGCTGCAGCCGTGTAATTCCTTAGGGCGCTCGGCGGGTTTGCAGGCAGCTCCAGTGGTCCTGTAGACACCGGAGGAAAGATCCCAGACATGCCGGGTAGCATTGCAAATCACCCGGAGCCCTTCTCCTGGGAAAGGGGCTCACTGCTACCGTGGCAGGGGTGTTTACACTTAAGACTGACAGATGAGGCTGGGCTGCGGCTGTTTATACAGCATCTCCGAGAGGCAACCAGAAGGCCCCCGCAAGCTCCCGGCAAGCGCTCGCCTCTCCGCTCCCAGCCAGACTTCTCGGCTCAGAGCTCCGTGAGCGGGGCAGCACCGTGACGGGGCTGCCGGTGCCCTCCAAACACCTCCTCGGCTCGTCCCTCCCCATCCAACACCGCCGGCAGCATCACTGCGGGGCCGTCAGGTGTCACCGCTGCCTGCAGAGTCCCCAGTAACCATCACCTGAGGTATCTCCAAACCCCTGGGGTTCGCGTGGGGCAGAAAGCCCTGGCAGGTGGGGAACAACCCGGATCCTACCGCCAGCTCCCCCAAAAAGCCGTCCCCGCAGAGCGGGTCAGGCACGAGTGTCACCATGGGCCGGAGCAGGAGGACATTGGTCCCCACGGCCAGCAGCGCTGCCCACAGCCTGGGGAGGGAGCGCGGGCGATGGCTCAGGGGACGTGCCTGCGGCTGGGACCCTCGGCGTGAGGGGCGATAAATCCCAGCAGAAGCAGCGGGCTCTGTGCTTTGAGCAGGTCCCACGTGGCGCGGTGTGGCGTGGCATGGTCCCACGTGGCGTGGCGAGGTCCCACGTGGCGTGGCGAGGTCCCACGTGGCGTGGTGCGTGACAGAGGATGGCGCGGCATGGTCCCATACGCTGTGGCACGGTGCCCCATGGAGCGGCACGGCATGGTGTGCCACGGTGCCAGAACCAAGCCGCGGTGCAGGCAGGAGCAGCTCTTGGGGCGATGGGCTCCCTGCTCGCTGCCAGCCCCGAGCCCCCCCCGACGCAGCAGAGGCTCCTGCGAGGCTGACCGCCACGGCACAGGCTGCTGTCACACACATCCAGTGCCCGTCCCCGAGACAAGCCCTCTGCAAAAAGCCACGCGAACTGGCAGGCTTCTCCGTGCCCACCTCGGCGGCCAAGGACCTTTCCCTTCAGTAAAAGAGAAGAAAGGTGCCAAGAGCGCACGACGACAGGCCCTGACATTTTGTTTCCCGAAGAAACGTTTTGCGCAGCGTCCTGCCCTTCCCCAGCAGCAGCTCTAATGAACGCACCCACTAATGGGCTGGAAGGGTTTTAATTGCTTCCCCACCACCCCCGCTGCCAGAGCCGGCGCTCCGGGGCACACGCGTGAGAAAGGTTTCCTTTCACAATTTGCATTGTTCCGAAGGAAGCACATTTTTTCCCAACTCCTAATGAATATTGCAAATTCCAAGGGCCTGAGGAGATGAATCCTGCCAGGCCGGATCGCGCTCTGCAGAAACACTTTGTCACTAGCTGTTCTCATCATGTGCTCTTTAAAAGCCCGATAAAGTCTAACTCATGATTATGGACAGCTAATGTCTTCAAAGCCCGCACCGACAGAGTCTCCGGTTTCAGGTCATGGAAATGCCACTGTCACTTCAATGTCTGAATGTCCCAAACACGTTGTCAATAGGGATGTGAAATGCCCTGAGTCAAGGGAAAGGGAGACAAAGGGAGCGGGGCGGTCAGCTGCTCCCCAGCGCAGCCGGCCAAGCTTTCCCTGACTGCACTGGCGCTCACCTTCCCGGCCCCCAAACTGGGAAAGCTCAGCGGACCCCGCGGGCACCCGCTCCTCAGCCTTACCCAAAAAAAAGGAAAAGAAAAACCCCTTAGCTGTGCAGCACAGGCGCGCGTGGCTCCACCAAAGGACAGGGACGTGTCCCAGTGCTGCTTCTCCCCCGACGGTATTTCGGTGTGTCTGGTGCCCGTGCACAGGCGTGTGCACGCGAGCTGCCGGCGGGCACCCGGCACGCCGCTGCGATGCACTAGGATTTGGAAATTTTTCTGTCCTCTGGCCTGTGCAGTGACAGTCAGAAGTCAGGGTGATGGGCAGCGTCCCGGGAAGCTGTTTAATCTGCACGAGCACGCTAATTGCCTGGGTGGGATATGAACATAGACACAGCAGTGTAGTAGTAACAAGCATACATCTAGAACTGGAAGAACAACTTCTGGCCGAGTTAGCGTGATTTTAAGGAAAGCCGAAATGGAGCTGGCAGCGCATCGGAGTCCTGTTAAATTAACCACTAGCTGACTTTGCTGCCTCTTTTTTAGCTGAGCTAAATAATAATATCGCTTCATTTCCAGCGGTAAGACGTTTCTCTCCAGAGAAGGGATGCGAAGGAAGAAGCCCGTTGCTCCTCAGGGAAAGGTCAGGATTTACGTGACCCGAGCGGGGCTGCCCCGGGGCCGCTGCCGGCTGGCAGAGCACAAGCCCTGCTGACGAGGAGGCTCCGGGCTGGCACTGACCCCGGCAGCGGACGCTTCTGCGGGCGTGCGGGGAAGTGGGGAAGGAAGGAGAGCTGGCTGCAAACGGAGAGCACCGGGCAGGGCAGGGCTGGCACCGGCCGCGGTGGGAAGCACCACGGGCTCGGCATCCCCGCGGTCTCGGCATCCCCGCGGCGCCTGTACTGGGACAGACGCGCCCGTCTCTGCGCCGGGCCATTTAGATAACGCTGGTAGCACCTGGGTAATTTTTATTGATAGCACTAAGTTAATACTTTTCTCTTTCATAGTGTCAAGGCGTCACATTTTATGACAAATCATTACAATATTTGCCGTGAGCATAATCTTTGTTGTACTCATTTAAATACAATGTATTTGCAAATACCAACTGAGCATTAAAGTACCTGGTAACACACTCCACGTGGCTGGAGGGTGCCCGTATGTTGCCGCTGATATTTACTAGTAACGTCTACAAATATTTAAACAAGTAAGTCAAACTCCGGCCCAGCGAACCAAAACGTTTTGCCATTGCCAAAAGAAACATGGAAGAAGACACAAGCTGTTGAGGGTGAGCACCTCTGCATAGTGGGGGAGGGCAGGGAAGCAGATCTGAAATATTTACTGTTATTATTCACTAGGAACAATCATCGCCACCACGCTGGCAGGAGCGAGGAACCAAATCCTCCCGAGCGCGGGTGGAAGGGCAGGCTCGGGGAACCGCCGCGGGGGGCGGCACAACGTCCATCTGTGGCCGCGTGCAGCGGGCTGGCTTCCGCCGGGTCCCCTCACTTTGCCCCTTCTTTTTTTAGAATCGGCACAATAATTTTCTTCTGTGCCTTCCTCTCTATTTTAATCACCTTTACCATCAGGCGCTTCTCAGATAATTTGAACTTTTCAATCTCGTTGCCGTGCGCATTCCCCCAGCAGCCTTTCGGGCTCTGCACAAAACAAACACTAAGATTAAAGCTCATTTTTAATCTCGGGTATTTTTGGTAGTGCTTTTGCACTGCCGTTTCTTATTTCTCCTATCCATTTCGTGGTAATCGCATCTCAGATAGTTTAAATGCTTTCATTTTGCAAATGCTCTCCCAGGGAAACAGGAGACAGACAAGTTGTTTGAAAACCCTCAGCATTATTCACTTCCCGGTTTTATTTAATTTTTTTTGTTTTGTTTTAAAAATGTCAGTGCAAAATCAACTGCAAAGGAAAGTAGCTATAGTGGTGAGGAGTAAATAATTCTAAAGAAAAAAAAATTCCCAATTTTTCAGTACAACATAGCGAGAGTGATCTTTTCCATCTCCAGGGCCACACTGGGCAGAGCGGGTGATGCCTGCATACCCCCAGCCCGTCAGGGGAAAATGCTGAAGCAGCAGCGTGTCTTGACACGCGTAGCGAGCAGCAAGTCTGCATTGTTTTTATACAAAAGGAAAATATTTCACAAGAAAAACTGCTCCCAGAAGGAAATTTTTAGGCAGTTCCTGTTTGCAAGGACACGCTGGGCGCTGCGGCCATGGCCTTTCCAAAGAGCTGCAAGCGCGGGACCCCCAGCAGCAGGGCAAAGCAGGTCCTTAACATAGATTTATTTGACCATCTGAAAACATTTCTTTGAGGCATTCTGATTTTTGTGGGGGGAGATTCATAGCAAAATCCTTCATTTCGATTCTAAAACAATCAGGAATTACAGGAATACAACAAGAATATTGGTTTCCTGGTTTGTTTGGGGTTTTTTAATTATTAAAAGAAAAAAGTAGACAAACAGTAATAACTGTACACAGCCTCACATAAAAAAAGTGCTTCAAGCCAATTCCCTTTGACTGAAATTAAACCAGGGACGGTTTAGTTTGTACAGCAGTGGGCACGCAGGAAGGCAGCGCTGGAGCTGTTCGGTTGGAAAAGAGAGAGTCCACGCAGGTTCCCAGCATCAGGGGCATCTCTGCCTGATCCCATGTTTGTCACAGGAAACAGTTTTGTATTTTTGTTCACCGCTCGTGCTTGCATTAAGTGGCCAAGAGCACAAAGGGATCCCGCTTTGATCATAAAAAAGTCCTTGACATCCTTCCACTGCCGGGCAGACCACGGTGCCGCTTTCTGCGAGGCTGCAGCAGCACTGGAGCAAACACGAATAACAACAGTTGTTATTATCACTATTATTGGAAGTGGCAACTAAACGCAAAGAGCATGTATTTGTTTTGCTGTGCTCGGCATCACTATTTATAGCGGTCTGGAGACGGACAGGTGAGAAAAGCAACTTCACTTCAGCAACAGCTGACATCCACGGACATTCACCCTCACGGCGCGGAGACGCTGCGCTGGTGCCTTCCACAGCATCCTCGGCAGCACAGCCTCCCGAGTCCCCCGGGGGGGGCACAGACCCCCCCCGGCCCCCCCGAAGCCCCTCGCTGCAGGGCGCCGGGCTGCTCCTTTAAGCAGTAAGTAGGTCAGCGGCGGGGGTCCCGGTCCCCACGCTGACATGATGGGCGGCGATGAGGTCGCTTTCGCGCTGCTCCGCTCCCGCCGCGCGCTTGTCGGGAGCCATCGCTTCCGAGCCAGGGGCCACGAGCCCCGCGCCGCCCCCCGGGCCCCCTGCCCATGGGGGGGGGCCGGGGCCCCCGGGGAGCCGGGCAATGGGCTGGGTGGATGCAGGGTGCTGTGCCCTCGCCGGCACGGGGGCCGCGTTCCCGAACCCACCGCCGGCGGGGGTAAATCAAGCGCTTTGCTCGTCTCCTTGGCCGGCGGCGGCGCTTCTCCGGTGGGGTGGTTGCCAACCATTCATCTGCTGCTTCGTCTCATTATCGCTCCTGCTCGGCCAGGGACGTGTTCTGGGCGGGAGTATTTGGGTCAGTGGGTTTCGCAAGTGTTTCCTAGAGATGGCCAGGCACGTATTTAGCATTTGGCGTTCGGTGTGGGACTGGCCGCCCGGCTTTCTGTACCCTCCCAGCTCCGGGGGCTGCGGTGGGGTCTCAGGGAGCCCTCGTGCACCCGGGGAGCGGGTGGGGAGAGGCCTGCGAGAGACAGACAGAGCTGGGATGTTTATAGTCTCCTCCTGTTTTCTTTTGCACAAGGCCGAATATTTTATCTGGCTGCGTGCATCGTCCCTGAACTTAAAAATAGCTGGGTTCCTTCCTGGTGGAGTGGAGCAGTTTGCTTTTTCTAGATTTATCATGCAGATTTCTCATTCCCCTCACACCCAGTAATTGCTCCTGGAGACAGAAGGGCGAGGGGAGGGTTTCGTGCGCGGGTTTGCCTGTCCCTGCACACATGCACGCCGTCAAGCCCCAGTGCACTCCTCCACGCCGACACCACCACATCTGCGCAAACACGCGGCTGCTGACGCAGCGGGTTTTGGCATGTAAATGTTTGCCATCCTGGCGGGGTTCAGTTCGTGAAGCTGCTCCGGTCTGACGGGGCGCTCAGCGCGTGGCACTGACGGGGACGGTGGGTCTCGGTCCTGTTCTTTAATAAATGGGCACCACCGTGAGTAACCCCGCTGCCAGTAAGCCCAACGGACTGGCCCAGCCAGGTTGTTAATGGGACACACCGCTACACGTTCATAGTGTGGAGAAGGGTGCAACACTCGGCTGTTGAAAATAAATGGAGTTTTGGAGATGTCTCCTGAAGTTTGCTTGATTCTCCTGATATATCCCATTCTTCTTGACTTGCAAATGAGGCCGGGATTTAAGGAGAATAATCCTCCAGCTGACATTTCCAGGAGTCATCTGTATCGCTACCCTTCTCTGAGTGTTTCTCTTGCTGTCACCAAGAAGCAGAGGCACTGAACTCCCAGCCGCAGCTGCAGCTCTTCGGGTCGGGGACCTGTGCTGATTATTTAAAGCATGCTGGAGCATCTCCCTGCCAAGGAGCAGCCGGGGAGTGGTGGGCTTCTCCCCCCTGCCCATTAGATAGCTTGCACTGCCGCACGACACAGCCTCGGGACGGCACTTGCCCTAATTGCTCAGCCCTGGAAGGGGTTTCGGCTTTGCAGACAGATTAAGTTTGAGTCTTGGAGCTGCCGGCCAGGCTGGCTGCTTGAACAGAGTAGGATGCAATTTCTCTGTCTTCTCTCCTCTCTTGGGGAGGTCGCTGCCATCTGCTAGAGCCCTCCGTGGTGATCTCGCCCAGAGGGACAGTGAGTAACAAGCCCAGACGGACTTACAGACACGGAATCTCCTTTTCCTGCTTCTGTGCAAGCGTTAGGGACAGTCGCAGGACAGGGAGGAGGGGACACACCTGAGCTCAGGCGGGGGAGCAGAGCTGGCTCCAGCAGCTCCATCCTCGGAGCAGCTCTCCTCCCTCCCTCCCTCCCTCCCTCGCCTCCCGGCTCTGGGCAGAGGCTGCGTTGGAGTCGGGGTGAGCGAGGAGCAGCAGCCATTAGCCCAGAGCGGACGGCACTGGTCCGTGCGTGCGTCTCCCGCCAGCATTTACGCTCCAGCAGCATTTATGGGACCACCTCGCCGGCAAAAAAGTCGGTGAAGGCAGCGGAGCAGTTCGCAGCCTGGAAGCCGGCTTCTCCGCAGAAGGGGTGTTCGGTACCACACGCTCGGGTGCGACCTAGCGCCATTTTCGCCGGCGCGCTGTGGAGGCTGTTTCTCGAGCTGGCGACGCAGAGCGCGAGCGAGCTGGCTGCGCTGCTGCGGCTGCTTCGCAGCCTGGCCCAGCCCCGCCGCCGGGCAGGCAGCCGTGCCGCCGTGTCACACGCCGTGCTGGCTCTCCAGCCCCGCAGCTGCGGCCAGACAGAGACGGGTAAGGACGTGTTGATGGAAGCCCTCGCGAGAACCCACATGCAATGCCATCCTGGTAACTGGAAGCGGCATCTGCCAGACTCGGTAACCCTCTTGCTGGCCGCACCTCGCAGTCGCTGCCAGAACTGCTCTGACATTCGTTGCCCCAGCTTCTATTTTAAAGGAGTATGTTCTTCCAGCAGAGCGAAAGCCCTCTCCTGAGCTGGAAATGATGGGAAGCCTCGTCTGCAGAGGTGCCTGCACAGGAACACCGTCCCCTTTCCCTGGAAGCTCTGAGGTCCTGCCGTGTCCCGTGCACGGCAGCCCTCCGTGCCCCAGAGGGGACAGCAGGATGGAGCTGGCGGTGCTGGGAAGAGCTGTGCAGCAGCAGAGCATCTTTCCTAGCGGGTGCCAGGACATCATGTGAAGTGAAACAAGGTGTCCGTGTCCCCTTGCTAAGCCCACACCTGCACCTCCCGGGCAGGTCTTCCTTGACCCAAATGCAGAATTTTTCCCTGCCTATATCGCCTCTGGAGCAGCAGCCCCATCCTGGGAGCGCAGGGGCACAGGGTGCCCTTACCTCGGCAGGGACAGCAGCAGGTCTGGCCCGGTCTTCAGAGCCTCGGAGACCTAAAACTCAAGCCCGTCCCCTCCCCTTTTCTACTCCCTGTGAAGTTTCTGCTCTCGCACTGCTGAGTGCCAAATACACGCGAACCTGGGCCCCACTTGTTTACAGGCCGGTGTGACCGGCTTCCCGAGCGTGTTTATAGAGATCCTTGTACGTGCTGCATGTCGGTGAACTTTTCCCTCCCCCTGACTCTCCCACCCTCCCCCCCCACGTCTTCTCCACCATACGGACACAGCTGAGCAGCTACTAGATATTCAGAGCCGTGAAGGTTGATAAACAAAAGTGAGATAGGACATGGCACCAGAAAGACCTCAGCTAATGGAATTTTTAAGCTACTTAATTTGGGGGCTTGTCAACCTTGACAGCAACCCTTTAATAAATGATGTGTTGTAATTCCCACCGAGTTCGCCAGGTGTGGGGACCGGTGCTCCGCGGAGGGGCATCCAGCCGGCTGCAGACCCCGGCACCCACGGGAGCAAACTCTGATGCTGAGCGGGGACTGCTGGGGTGCGGCGGGGTCGGTGCCGAGCCGCGGCTCTCCCAGTGCCCCCCCCCCAGCGAGGGGGCCGGGGACGGGCTGGGGGGACCCCGCTAGAGCCTGCCGTTTGGCAGGGGCGGCCTTGACG
>JAVJGG010000039.1:23720391-23747181 GCA_035590195.1 Aviceda cuculoides
CCCCCCTCCGTGCTTTCCTCCGACCCCCCCCCCGCCGATGGCAGCGCTCCGTGCCAAGGAGTGCGAGTGCCATCCAGTGTCTGCCGGCGGGCAGCCCCCCCCCCGCGGCGCGGCCCCGAGCGGGACACAGCCGGGGGGGCGGGGGGGGCTGTAACCCCATCTGCCGCTCGCTGGGGCTGGGGAAAAGGCAGGAACCCGGCTCTGGGCTTCCCTTGCGTCGGGAGTGTGCATGGAGTCGGGGGGGGGCGGGTGTCACCCACCTCTGTCTCTGGGGTGGCCCCCAGCCCCCGGAGGATGCGGTCCCGCGGTGTCCCCACAGAGCCCAGCTAAACCAAGGGGCCGGCAAGCAAGACAGCCCCCAGCCTCTGGTGTCCCCTAAAAGGTGCTACGGCCATCACCGGGGTGTCAGGGCTGCCCCGGCCGGGAGCCAGCAGCCGGGGGGCGCGGGGAGGCTGGGGGCACCCCCCCCCCCCCCCCAACAACACGGGAGGCTGAAGGAGCAGACCCGCACCCCGTGCGACGTGGCGAGGCGTCCCCTCCCTCGGCCACCCAGCCCAGCCCGCTGCCAGCGGGGACGGGAGGGACGCGGCTGGGTGGGGGGCACTGGGCTGAGACCCCGCTCTCGGGGGCAGTGTCCTGGGAGGAAACGAGGCCCGTTTTTTTCTGGAGCTGGAGGCTTTGCTGCTGGCAAGATGCAGGCAGGGCACACGCTTAGCTGAACGCATTTAGCAGAGGATTTAATGGGTTCTGGCCCATTCCTCATCATCTCGTCGTGGCACATGCTTCCAGCAAGTGACTGGAAATTAGCTTCAGAGTTGCTCTAATCCACATCCTGGCTGCACCCAGCCCTGGAAGCCCTTCCCCTCTCTCACGCCTGGACCGACAGCCTGCGTGCTACTTCAGCCCTGCGAGGCGGACTCGGACTCACATCGGTCCCGCACGAACCTGCCCAACCTCAGCGCTGAGGCCTCGCCGGGCTGAAGGAGGCAAGCGGTGGCACAGTGTCGTCATGCCGTGACGCCCGTCATCTCCCAACCCCGTCAGCTCCTTTGCAGGTCTTGCTCTTTTCTGGGGTCCCAAAGGCCATCTTCCCTTCTGCCCCATGGGAGATGACCCAGAACAGCTGGGTTTAACAAGCGTGAAGCGATACGGAGTGAAGCTGAAAGCAGGAGGTCCAGCAAACCCGCTGGGCATTCCCCACGGGTGTCCTGGAGGGGGGAAGAGATGCTGTGGCAGCATTTTGGGCAGAAAGCAGCGATGGGGGAGAAAACAGTACTTGCCCCTTGCGAAGAGCGGCCACAAGCGCTGCCCCAGCCGGAGTGCAGAGACAAGCCTTGGACCCCTGGCGATTTGGAAATGGCAGCAGAAGCCAGGGCTCCGCATGCGCTGAAGCCGCTGAGCCTGGTGGAGAAGCGAGGCGTTAGGAAGAAAGTATCCAGGCTGGGAAGGAGCCAGATGGCAGCGGTGGCGGGGAAGCAGATGGGAGATGTAAAACAGCCTGCGCATCCGAGAGCACCGAGCCCCCTGGTCCTCCGGCTGCGCGGGGGGACACCCTGCAGCCCTGAGAGCCGGGGGCCGTGGAGCTGCCAAGGGCCACGGGGCCAGCAAGGAACCTGCCCTGGGGCTGGCAAGGCAGCAGCACCCAGCTCGGGCTCTGTGGGTCCCCTGCCCATAGCTCCAGGCTCCTTCTAGCACGTCCACCTCCAGCAGCCATCCCGCTCTGCCGTGCCCTTCTGCCGTCCTTGGAAAGCCTCTTCCCACCCCCTTCCACAGCAGCTTCGGGAGGGAGGGCAAATGCTGCTGCGCAGAGCTGCAGGGACACGCAGCGAGCACAGCAGCCGAAACCGTCCTCCAGGGCCCGCAGCCCCGTCCCGCAGGACCCCAGACCCGGCTGCTGGCCACGGCACCGTGCTCGCACGGGCAACATCTGCAGGGGACAGCACTGCCACCGCTGCCCCCGGCTCCCCCCGACCCCCCCCACGCGGCGGGGTCCCGCACGTGGCCAAGCGCACAGATCGATGCCCAGAGGGCTGAGCTAAGGCGTTGGGGAAAGAGCCCGGCTCTTTGAGAGCCCACGTGCACAGAGGTGGCGGTAGGAGAAATACAAACATGAGGCCTGGCAGAGGCAGGGGATAGACCCAACGAGGTGGTATAAAGCATTTAACTACTAGGACTTGCAAAGAATTGGCCCCGTCCCACCACAACTCAGCCATCACCTTGCTGGATGGGGTGGAAAAGGGTCTCCTATATCCTTGGGAATGATACCCTATACCCTAACCCTTGGGCTGCAGGATGCAAAGCTGCCAACTTCTCGTGGGTTGTTCTGTGCCTCTAGCCCTGAAGCAAAACTGTCTCCAACTAGAAGCATTCAGCAAAATTAGCTGAAAATCCTGACTAGGTGTGAGACGGCTGAAATCACATTTTAAAGCAAATTTCTCATTTCCCAAATCACTCTTGCCTGCCTCTAGAAACATGTGGACGAGGCCCCCGGTCTTGTGGGAAGAGTGGAGTTGATGAAGAGCCAGAGGACTGGGTGGGATCAGGAGCACCGGGACCCGCGCCGGGCTGGGGCTGGGGCTGGGGCTGTGGGGCTTGGGCTGGCGGGCCAGATGGCTCCGAACGCTGCGGGGTCACACCGCACTGTGGTAGATCCTGCCCGGAGCCGAAACGGCCAGCTGAGCCGAACACTGAATTGCACTCTCTGGAGCTTTATAGCCAGCAAAATTAATTTTTTAAAAGTCCCTCTATGATCTCCGGTATCTAGTGTTTGGCTGAGAAGTCAGATGGTCTCCAGCCACCCGGCCCCGCGTCCAGATGGCAGGGAAAGGCAGGGGGAAACCAGAGCCTGCTCCAGCCGGGAAGGACGGGGGTGACGGGGCCACAATTACCAGTGTGTGCTGGGAAGCCATGCGAGAACATGAGTGGAGCAGGACAAGCAGTGGTGGGGATGGACCTGAACCACTTTGAGGGCAAATGGTTTGGACAGCCCAAAAGCTGACCTGCCGCTCAGCTCCTTTGCTTTTCACCTGTCTGGAAAGGGACAGGCTCAGGTAGGAGTCTGGGCGGGCACCTGGACCAGGCAGGACAGTAAAAAACGGTGCATCAGTCACAGCCCTCATTACCTCTGAATTCCCATGGGGCAGACAGAAGTAGGGAGCTGCAGGCCACGCTGAGCCCGAGCAAACTCATTTCATATAAACCACCGCAGGAGAGCTGGGTGCAGGTGGAGGTGCTCGTTGGGAAGGGGCTGCTTATCACCGCAGTGCTCCTTGCGCTGGAGGTGTGAAGCCAGGCAGGGCATTGCCACCTGCCTGTTGGGAAAAAGGGGAAGGCATCGGTCTGGGCTCCTCCACCCCCCGTGCAGGGGCTGCACGCCCCAGCCTGCCCGCAACGCCCTCTGAATTTAACCCGGCTCCTGCTCAGCCCTACCGAGAGCGCGCTGAGCATCCCAGTCAGCCCCCATCCCGGTCCCACCGCCCCGCACGGCAGGAACGGGCAGCAAACCTGGTCAGAGCAGGAAATTTGGGATCTGGCGTTTTGCTGCCCAGGCTGGGGTCCTGCCTGCTGACCCAGCGGGGAGGAAGATGCTGCTGGGCGAGGGATGCTGCAGCGTGCGGGGACCCCGCGGGGCCAGGAAGAGCAGCCGTGGGCGAGCTCCCGCAGACGGGAAACACTAGCACTGCGCTCTTAAAAGAAATCCACACCCCTCGTTACCAGTCGCCTCCGGCACCCAGTTAGGCATTTGCAAATACTTGGGACCAGCGTGGCTTAATTATCATTTCTCCTATTTCTGAGGCACAGGCACCTGGACTGCACATCGTGCATCCACAAGCTCCTCTCCAGCGTTTTCTTTGGGAGCCTCAGTCCCCGGGAGTTTGCTTTGCAATCTGCAGCAGCTTTTCTCCTCTTCCTGCTGTTTGACATAAACTTTCCGGAGATGCCAGATGGACGTTGCTCATCTTGCAGGAAGGAAAGTGTGCGTGTGCTTCGGTGACATGCCGGGCTCCTCTCTTCTGCGGGGGCAATGGGGGGCTTTGCTGGCTCAGCCCAGGCACGTATCCGTCCGCAGCCTTCCCGTGGTTGCCCGGATGGATGGCAGGCTCGCTGGGAAATGCCAGCCTCTACTTTCCCAGCCACAGTGGGTCAGAGCACCGGGGGAAGCAAAACTTCACCAGTCCAAGCAATTACTCAGGATTTTATCATTTGAAACTAAAACCAGATCCTATAAATAACCAGGATCTCTGCCTTAATAGCTGCATTTCAGCGTATTTTTAATTATCATTTTATGAATGGGTGCATTAGAGTATATTTAAATACCAACTTAGCCATGCTGTTAATGAGGCAGGATTGTTATAGGCCAGGTCTGGCTAGATATTACGTTGGTATATACATGTGCTTCGACATCACATTTAAAAATTAGCTATTTCAAGCGTAAAATTATAATTGGTTTGTCTAATAAAAGGATAAATAAATATCTATTTAACTTCATTACTGTCAAAGGCAGGAGGCTTTTCTCCATTGTCTCCTTAGGGTTTTATGGCAGAAAAGCTAATTAGCTGTAATTGGGTGGATCTGAGGCGAATGAGGCAGGCGCAGCAGCGGTGCTGGCTGGGAATGGGGCACCGGTGCCTTTCCCGGACTGGTGCCCCCGTCTCTGCGAGGACGGCCACCCCACCAGCCCCCCGGACAGGCTCTGCCCCTGCACCCAGCTCGGGGCATTTCGCTGGGCAGGTGCCCTTGCAGCGAGGCAGGATCACGCGCTCGTTTGCAAGGTCACTTTGGGGTCCACGCGTGGTCTTTCGCATTTTGATGGTCCCTCTGCCAAATATCCTTCCACGGTACCTTGGCCTGAGATGGACACTGGGATCCCAAATGCTGGCCAGGACCCCCCATCTCAGCCAGGGCTTGTTCACCCCCGGTTTGGGAGAAATCCTGCTCAACGGCCAGCGTGCCCATCCCACACCTTGACCCGCCGGCACCCCCCCCGGCCACAGAGCAGGAGAAGGAGACCCTGCCCAGCTCGCCCCACTGCCGCTTGCTGGAGACAGACCTGATCGGGGCAGGGGTGCTTCGCGTTGGAACTCTGCTCCCGACGGCTGGGTTTGGCAGAGGGGTTTCTGGCTGCAAGGGAGGATTTCAACGCCTGCCCCGTTTCCTCTGCAGGATCTCGGGCATAAAGCCTAAAGCCTCTCTCCACGCCCGTGCCCTGGCAAAAGCAGGTTTTTGTGCAGCCTGCTCTACCCCTTTGCAGCTGCAGGAGGGCCTGGGGGGGTCTCGCTGCCCCCCACTCCAGGCACCCCCCTGCTCCAGCCCCTCGCTCCGGCTGATGACAGCCACCTGCCCGCTGATAAAGGTGCCAGCCGAGACCCCGTCAGCCAGCAGAAGGGATTCAAATGTCCTTTTCGGGCAGCTCCTGACCCAAAGGAGGAGCTGCCATCGGCCCTAGTAAAACCCCACGCAGACCAGGCTGACCTGCTGAGCCCGGCTGGGTTGCAGCCCTGTCTGATCCTTTGCTGCTCCTGCTCCTGCTCCTTCGGCTTCCCCTCTGCCGCACAGCTCCCTCCTGGCCCGCGGGAGATGGAAGAGAGCCTTGTCGGATGGCAGAGGACTGTTGTATACAGCGATGCCTGCGTGCATGTGTATAAATTTCCTTTGCATATGTTACTTGACATGAGGAGGGAGAGAGAGAAGCAGGCCTGACACCCGTAGCAAATAACCAAGCTGCCAACAAAATCTTTCCTTTTTTTCTTTTTGTAAGAAAGGGAGAAAGATGGAATGTTAATAATTGCACAGCCGCCCCTAATGATAAACACCAGGCTGGGGGGAGCATGCCTGGAAGGGGGGGGGGGCATTAGCATGGAGGACGTTGTCTGGGTTTTGCTTATCAGTTCTGCTTGTTGAGCGCGTTCCAGGGATAGAAGAAACGCCAACAGACAGCGTGGAAAATTAATTTTTAATGCCTTTTATTAGTGCTTAAGCCATTCTGAGAGGATGAAATAATCCCCGTTTAGGTGGAGTGGCAAAGGTCTTGGAGGGCTGTCAGGAGGCTGAGTCACTCCGCTTGCCAAAATTATCCAAATACATCTTCCCAATGCTCCGCAGAGGCTGCAAACCTTGGGAGCCCAATCCCCCGCACACCCTGAGGTCCTGCGGCAGCCTCCTGCATGGCCATTCGAAACAGGCAGAAAGTTTTCCTCCCGTGGAAGGGAGCAAAGAGCCCCCTCCCTCCCCTTCCCACCCTCTGTCGCTGCACGCCACCGCTGCCGCTGCCCAGCACGGTGACAAGCAGTGGCATCGGGCACGCAGGAGCGGTGATGAAGACTCCGGCGGGAGCGGGCGCAATGCCCCTGAGCAATCCTTGCAGGCGGGATGAATCCGGACCCTCCTCGCAAGGAGCGCCGGCTCCTGCATCCTCGCTAGCACCGAAAGCTGAACAGAAGGGCCAGAGCCGTCCCCGGGACTGCGGGTCCGCTCCCCTCCGGAGCCACGGAGGCAGACGGACAGGGCTGGGAAATTGCTGCCATATGTCCGGTCCCCAGCAGCCCCAGGGCAGGCGGTGACAGGGAGGGGACCCCGTCCCGTCCAACACTGCCAGCACGGTCACTGCTGCCGGTGGGTTGGAGAAGCGGCTCTGCGTCAGGATGGTGCCAGAGAGACAAACCCTGCCAGCATTTCTCCATTCACCAGGTGCTGGTGAGAGCCTCTTAACGGGGAAGGAAAACAAATATGTCAAGGCTCAAGGAAGGGAAGGTTTTGAAGGGGAGCAGGGCGAGCTGGCAATGGGCAGTCTGGCTGTTAAAAATAGGTTCATCTGCCTGGGGCCAGCACTCACCGGGTGATCTCAGTGATACCATCTGGCTTCACGCTCATTACAGCATCCTCATTAGCACGGCGGGTACCTGTCAGGGCCAGGCTCCGGAGGGGACGGCCGTGCCCAGCTCGCCCAGGCAGAGCCAGCAGCCGCAGCCGGGTGTGCGGAGCATCCCCTCGCAGGGGTCCCGCCAGCTCCGCAGGGCGTCCTCGTCACCGTGGGCATCCAGCCGGGGAGCGGGGCAGCTGGGCCGGAGAGCAGCTCCACGCCGGAGACGAGTTCAGCTCACAAATGTACCAACCTCTCCTGCCTGGGCTGAAAGGCCCTGCGTACACTGCTTGCCTGAGGCTGAACTTCCATAGGAAAATTTCAGCCGTTTCCCAGTGTGTGCGGGAAGCTTTTTTTTCTTCCACAATAAAAATTGTCGTGTCAGTTCCCCAGTGAATTAATATGCCTCACACTTGAGAGCTGAAGCCTGCCCTGGCAGAAGGCTGCTCCGGTGTCAGAGATGCGATCCTGCAGGAAGGCCAGCATGGGTTCGGGTAATTAAAACCTGTATCATGACACACGCTCACAAGAGGGCCGAGTGAGACCTGTACAAATGACCCCTTTTGTTCTTGTAATGTATTCTTTTCTGCCATCTACTTGCCTTTCAGTGCATGTATTAAGCAGTAGTAATATATCCTCTGCCCACTTCTAATGAATTTTATCTCTGTGCATGCATATGTATGTATATATATTACACACACACGCAGGCGTATCTCTATCTAACGTGCATGTGTGGATATATTACACACTTGCCCCAATGCCTGACTGATCCACCTGAAGCAGGGGAGAATCCAGCTCGGCAGCCACCACAGGGCTGGTGTCCCAGGGGTGATGCTCTGCGCCTGCTCCCACCTGCCCGTCCCCACATCTCTGGGAGCTACATTAGGGTAAAAGCATCCTGCATGCCCACCTCTGAGCTGCCCACCTTCCCCGGCATCTCCTGGGCTTGGACATTCGCCCCAGGATGCCGGAGGAGGTGGAGGTCTCTCCCCAGGAGGAAGGAAGCTCTGAAGAGCCTCTTCACATGATGAATTTTAACATTTCTTTCCATATCCAGCCCAAGCGCAAATCCCTTCAAAGCACCAGCCCAGCGCAGCAGAACTAATTTGAAATGTCACCAAGGTCAAGCCCGGCTTCCCCAGCCATTAACCTGCCTCTCAAGCTACACACTTTGTATTTATTTACATAGTCACATATTTATTTAAGCCTGAGATCCCAGATATAGGAAGGGACATGGGGTCTGCAGAGGGGAAGAAGCTCTCTGCTTGCAGGGCCCCGAGCTGGTGCTGCCGTGGGCGGCTCTTCTAAAGGGCTCCACGTACAGAAGGGCGATGGGGAGGATGGGGAGGGGGATCTTCAGAGAACTGGTTGTTCCACCCCAGCTCTTCTGGTTGCGCTTTTCTTCAATTTTTTCCTGTCCAGAAACAGAAAGCACAGCTTTTCCTCTCCAGGCAGATCTTTCACAGGCATAAATCAGTGTAAATTCACTATAGTCAGCAATGCCGATTTACAGGAGCTTTGAGCCCCCCTGTATTTTTCAGCCTTTGCTTCCGCTCCCAAACAGACGAGAAAGCACGAGGACTGGCGGAATGTTCCTGCAGGTGCACTTGCTGCCAAAGTTTGGGGTCATTTCCCCATTCCGTGTCCCATTTCTCAGCCACCCTGGTGGTCCATGAGACTTGGAGATCATCCGGACCCAGGCTCCACCTGATCTCGGTTCCTGTCCCCCTCACCGCTGTCCTTGGCGTTACCGCAGCTTTGGGCTACCTGCAGATAAAATCGGAATCCTTTTTCCTCTGCTCACTGTTGCTCTGCCCCTCAAAGCTCTCATGCCAGCCTCTCGCCTCCTCTGCTCCCCAGGGATACAGGCCCTGCTTCCCCCCTGCACCAGCCCCACGGGCGCGAGTGGAGACAGCCTGACCTGCACTGCCGGGCAGAGCGCCGGCACTGCCGCCACGTGCGCCGTCGGAAGCTGTTCCGTGGGAGAAGAACCTCCTGAGAGCACCAGTATCTTTCTAAATGCTTTTCCGTCGGGATGTGCCAATTAGGAGATTAAAACCTCCTGCTGAGACATGCCTGGGACCAGCTGGGACTATTTATGTGTGAGTGGGTGCAGAGCGGCTCTCTGGGAAAAGGGGACCCAGGCAGATGCTGGGAAGGTCTGGCTAAGCCAGCCTGGGCGAGACCAGCACGTCTTTGACCCCCAGCTGCTGTGCGGGGGGATCGGCATAGTACCAGGGCTGCCTCCCCTTCACCCTGCCAAGCTCTGGCTTGTGTCCAGCAGGTGCTGTGCTGGGGAGGAGGTGGGCTTTCCATCGGTTGTTCCCCCTGTCCTGTTACCCCCTGGAGCCTTGGGGGGGCTGGGGAGTGCTTCTCTGGAGGGGACTGTCTCCCCATCTTCCTTCCTGCTGGGCAGTAGCTCGTGTGCGTTGTGAAACACAGCCTGACCTTTCTTTTTCTTTTTTTTTTTATTTCTGTTCTCGTTGCTCACTTGTACGTCTAATTCAAGGCTGTGGAGCTGGCTAGCCTGTGGTTTAAAAAAAAATTTTTTTTGAAAGCCCTGGCAGGGAATTAAAGGAGTTTGTAGTAACTTGAAATTAGCAGGATGATCTGAGACAGATGTTGTGAACAAGGGAAGAGGAACTTACTTGCTGTGTCTCCTCTCTGCTGTTGTTTAGAAGATAGGAATTTGATGCTTTTTTTTTTTTTTCTTAAAAGCAGGCACCTCTAGGTTAGAATAATGAAAACCCATTGCCCTCTTATGATATTCCAGCATCTTCTTTTCTTGCTTTCTTCCTCTTCCAGTGGGCCCCGCTCCTGACCCGCGGGGCCACTGGCACGGGTGGGCATGGTGCTGGCTCCCACAGGCTCAGCTCCTCTGCTGTGCCTGGCACTGCATGCCAGTGCTTGCTGTCCTCCCTGGGCGCTCCAGGTGACACGGTGAATTTGTGGCCAGCTCTGTTGCCAGCAAAGCTTTGTCTTTGCTTGTGGGCAGGAGGGTGCAGCTCCCAGGAGAGGTTTGTTTCTTTGCTGAGTTAGTAACAGCAGCATGTGCAGGGAATGAAAGGGGGGGAAAAAAAGCAATGAAAAGTGGGGCAATTCTCCTATTTCCAAGCTGATCCCTCCTGTGCTGTAAAGAGGGAGGATGGGTGGAAGGATCCTCATCAGGGGTGCAGGTGCTCTGTCTTTGGCAGCAGCAGCTTTGGGAGTTTTGTGACCGGAGGGGTGCACCGGCTGCACAGAGCATCCTCCTCTTCGCAGGCTGTGTCAGTCCGCCTTTCAAGGGTGCCCTGTAATCATAACCTGGCTTCAGAAAAGTACAGAGCTGGAGAGAGGAGGGCGGTGTGAGGCTCTTAACGAGGTTAACCCGCTGCTCCTCTTAAAGGAGGCTGTGGCAGGGCAGGTGGAGAGGAGCCTGGAGCGGCCGTGACAGCGGGGAGAAGGATATCAAACCCTACCAGAAGAAAAGACAAGACAAAAGGTTTTGAGGAAAAAAGCTTCTTGTCAGCAAAGCTGTCAGTGGGCGAGATGAAAGAGCACCTGCCACGTTCCCCAAAGGTTGTGTTACCACTCTTGGAGGAGAGGCAGGAGGGAGCCGAGCGGCAGGGCTGGAAATAGCCTCGCTCGCCGGCCGCGTGCTGGAGCTGAAGCAGGGATGCTCTTCCCTGCAAACCCGGCGATGCCTTTCTGCAAACCAGGCCTGTGCTCCCCGTGTCCTGCTCCGTTCATGCTGCCTCCTCCGTGCTTTAAAGCTCCCTCTCATTCGGGTTTTGCAACCCTGAGCTCCGGCCTCGCAGCCTGCCAGTGCTGTGGGGTGGGCTTGAAAGGATGCACCAGCTCACAGCCAGCCAGGAGGGTCCTGTACAGAGAAACCTCCGGTTTTGGACGCTAAAATCTGGCCCCAGAGGTGGGAAACTGGTGTGGCAGCCGGCAGCCCCTCCTCACACCCCTCCTCTCGGATGTGTGTTGCACTGCTTGGCTGGCTTGCTCTGTAGTACGGAGTTCGTGCAAAAGGCACGGCTGCCCGTGCGTGTCGGTGTCCATGGGAGTTTTACCCATTACTTCATAACATCGGATGCTCCGGCGTGTCCAGAAAGGTCATGCCTTATTGATCCTCCCCAGCTGTGTGCAAATTCGGCCTGACATCATCCTCGGGACAGCTGCTGGGCTCAGGCTGCCTCTGCCTCGGCTTTTCCAGCTGCTCGGAGGGAAATGTTTCCTGAGGGGGGAGAGAGCATCCTCTCCCCCCGTGTTATGGCTAGCAGGGTGCGGGGGGAGGCGGATGGGAGGCACGGCACAGAGCGGATCTGCAGTGCTGCAATGCTGCTCAGATATGCTCCAGGGGTTGGATGCTCCGGTGGGAGCGTGGTGCAGACGGGTCTGAGCTGCCATGCTGGTAACGCTGCGTGTTATTAAGTAAACAGGGGCTGGAGCGGACCCAGGGTCACTGGCTGGAAATGTGCAGAAGATAATCCAAAAAGGCAAGTGCCTGTCAGCCACTCAGGTGTTAGCAGAAGTTAATGAGAGTCTCGGTGTCTGATCTCTTGCAATCAATTCCACTTCCTATCACTCTGCGAGAGGTGAATATCCATGCTGCTGTGATGTTGTTAACTCTGGGTGACGTGCCTGCTTTCAGCTTTGATGCCAAAGGAAATTGCTGGATAACATTGCTGTGCTGCTCGAGGCAGGGCTAGGGGAGTGAGATTATTCTCCTGGATGGCCCAGCTCAAAGGGAAGGTTTCTATCTGAGGTACAATCACCTAAGAAAACGGCTCCCTCTCCTTCCACAAAATCAAATCGCCCCTTGGTTAGGAGAAAATGTGCCAAGCGATCAGGGAAGATGGATGCGGCGAGGAGCATGTGTGGTGGGGGGATGCGGTGAGCTGACGGCTTGTTTACTAAAAGCAGGAGACCCGCCAGTTTTTCTTCTCCGAGTGCAGGCTTGTTTACAGAGCTCTAATGCAGGGAGAGGGATCCTTGAACCCGTGCTCTGCAGCTGCTGCCCTGGCACCATCAAGGCTGCACGGGCCGAGTACCCAGCGCCAGGCGGGATGCTCCTGCCTGGATAAGGAGCTGCTGGGGCAGGTGGGACTTTGCTGGGGGCACTGAAGCCTCTAGTCATCTTCCCTCATGGAGGAAGGAGCAGGACAAGGAAGGACACATCCCGAAGTTTGCTCTTTGATTATTTTCCATGACTAAAACTCCGGGATGGATTTTTGTGGCTCACCATCAGTTATTCCTCCACCAGCCTCGAAACGGGACCCGCAGGCCCTGTGATGAAGGCACTGTGCCACATCCAGGTCCTATCGCCTGCTGTCAAAGACGGACCCAGCGAGTCAAATTCCTGCAGGCGTCTGCAAAGCCACGGAGGGGTCACGTCCCTCTCGGTGGCGTAGAGCCGGGAAGCGGGGCGAGGGAGAGAGCCAGGCACCGGGCAGCACGCCGAGGAGCGAACGAGCCCAGCACAGCCAGTCCTGCCGGGGCGGCTGGGGACGACGCTCCGGCTGGAGCTGTACGGAGCGCAGGAGATGCGCGACACCGCAGCCGGCCGCGGGTCCCTTCTGAAATGCAAATCGCGACAAGGGGCCCGTCGGCGCTGACGACAGCCGCTCTGTACACGCGTTTTTCCGCCGGTTACGGCTGCGGGTGACGCTTGTCCCTTTGCTCTGCGGAGGGAAGAGCCGGCGGGCGGGTCCCGCAGCCCCGCTCTGCCCGGCCGGCCCGACGGGGCGGCGAGGGGCTGCCCGGGCGGCAGGGGAGGGCGGGCAGAGACCCCCAGGGGCCGGGGAGGCCGTGGCGGTGGGGACGGGTCGCTCTCGGGGCCTCGCTGCAAGGTAAAACTCGTGCTCTGAAAGAAACGGGGGGTCGGCGCCCCGTGCCCGGCCAGTCCTGCTCCCCAAGTCTTTGTCTTACGACCCCGCCGGGTGCCGGCTGTGCTTTTTCGAGCAGAGTATTCTTACTCGAGCCTTTGAGCTGTATCCCTCCTGGAAAACGGGTGGAAGAGAGAAGCCTCTTCTGAAGGCGGGGGCCGGGGACGTGTTTGTGCCGGGGGTGTTTAACCCTTCACGGGGGGGTGTCGAGGAGCCGGCGATGGGGGACTCCTCCCCACCTCTAAGGAGGGGAAAAACATCCCCCCTCTCCACCCGGAGGTGCCGAGCCCTGGAGGAGGGGGGCACCCCGGGGCTGCCCCCGGTGCCAGGGACAGCGGTGGGCACGGCCGAGCCCGATCCTGCCCGGGGTCGGGCGGGGAGAGGGTCGGCCGCTGGTGTCTGGCACTGGCCGGGGGGGTCCTGCTGGGTTTGCCCGTCAGCTTTCACTGGGAGGGGGCTGCGGCGGGGAGATGCCACAGGTGGGGCTGGGCGGTGGAGGGGGGACTCCGAAAGGTGCCTTAAATCTCCTCGGGTGTTATTCACGGCTCAGATGGCATCGGAAGCAATTACCGTGGCCATGAATGCTGCTTTGTTTTTCACTTTGAAAGGTAAAATCCCTGTCTCTAGAGCCAGAGATCTCAAAGATAGCGGGAGTGTTGACTTTGCTCCCGACGGGAACAAGCTATTCTCCAAATAGCTTCGCAAACAATGATGACAGACAATCTCGACCGTTCCCAGGAGCTTAGTGCGGGTTCTCACTTACCCTTGCGCATCTGGCGACGGCAGCAAAGATGTGGCACAGGCGAGAAAGGGAAGGAACGTGGCTTTGCTGCCTGCCCTCCCTTTGGGGCTCTGGGGTCCCCAGCTGCCGGGGGGGGAGGCTGCAGCCCAGGTCTCTGATGTGCTGGGACAGGGACTGCAGCATCTGGAGCAGCCTGTGGCAGTCTCCGGCTTGGACATAATGTCTGCACCTCCTTGGCCTCGGCTTCAGAGGAGCCTTCAGTCTGAGGACAGTGCTAATTTGCTGTTGCAATTTCTTTCGTGAAGAATAAATTCCCTGAAACAGTCCTTCAGGTAATAGAGTTCTCAAGGAGGTGAGAGGGTCAGAGGGAAAGATGCCCCTCCATGAAGTGGATCGTGGAGGGGGCTTGCTTCACCCCTGACCATATCACATTTGAGAGAGATTTAAAAAAAGAACCAACAATGAGTTCAGGTAGAAACTAGGGCTGCAAGCTCAGGAGGCCCAGGAGGGGAGCGGGGCTGACCCTGACCCCCCCGGGTCGGCCTCTGCCAGGGCTCTCCAGCCCAGGGGCTCACCTGCGATCTCTACCCGAGGCACCAGGGATGCTGTCGCTGCACACGGGGGGGGGATGCTCTCCTCTGCTGACTGCTGCTGCCCTGTTACGGCCCCTCTGCACTGGCTGGTGCCTGGGTGTTGGTCAGTGCCAGGGATGGGGCAAAACTGATAGCAGTGCAAAGGTTGGACTGACCCGTGACCAAAAAAAAAAGCATTTCAGTTGTAGTCTGCACTTCTCCTCCCCTCCTGGCAGCCCAGCCCAGCTCAGGACCAGCCAGCAGAGGTTCGGACAGATGCTGGGGTCACAGCCCAAAGCACCTTCCCTAGGTGCCCCCAGCCAGGCTTGTCCGTGATGGCTCCAGGCAGGGGCCTCGGAGGAGCTCAGAGCTCAAGTCCAGGTTTCTCCCAGTTATGGGGCGGGCGGGGAGCAATCCCAGGGGATGTGGGAACTGCTGCATTTTGATGCTTTCGGAAACCTGTTCTTGCAAATCCAGCTCTGTGCGACAGGGGACACAGAGGAGGTGACCGGTGCGACTGCTGGGGCTGCGGTGGCAGAAGGCACCCGTCTGCGAAGCACAGCAGAAGGAAAAAGCTGCCGTGCAGCCTGAGCCTTCTGCTGCTTTAGGTGATGCTTCTGATGTCCTTGCTTTCTCGCTGCCTGAAACCTGTTTGTCTATTAGGCCGTTGTCCTTCCTCTCACCCTCCTGCCCAAGGAAGAACAGGTCAGGCTGCTCCGAGTCTTGCATCTCTGCTGTTTTGCTGAGACGAGTAAAGGGGCAGGGGAATTACTGGGTTTGTGCGCAGCCTCCGAGCAGCCTAAGAGTTTCTGCTTTGCTTTGCTTTACCCTGCAGGGTCTTGTTCCCCTCATAAGTGCATGTACTTCTCATAAGGTGCCTTGTGGCCTCAGGGCTTGTATGCTCTCATGTCTCATGTTGCTGTGGTCTCCTTGAATGAGAGCAGTGAGGTTCGGGTTTGAGATACACGGCAATGAGCTTCATCTTGTGCTCGCTGCTGCAAAGGAGTCGGTCCCAGGGGTTCCTGCAGCCCCCCCCTCCCCCCCCCCGCCTTGGTTCGTGCAGTGTAAGAGGCTGCAAAATCCTCTTCTCTTTACAAGCACTTGCGCACTTGCTCTGCAGAGCCCCGACTGCTTCCCAGCACCCTGTGATCAGCCCTGGATGGCCCCAAATCACTTGCTCTTGCTCGCAGAGTGGTTTAATGGAAATCCAGCCAAGATCATTTGTCTGTAGCCACAGGGTACACGGTACTACCTTAGATGGCACATTTAGTTTCCACAGGATCCAGCGAAGCCAAACAGCCCTCTGTCAGCTTTAGGAATTTATGAGACCTTTTCATGCCTTGGGGAGCCCAGGGCCAAGCTAACACAAGAGCAAGGGCCAGTGGATATAAATTACCATGAGTTCCACTGGCTCCGTTTTACCAGCAGAGAAACCAGCCCCTTGGCTTTACGCTCTTCCTACTGGCCACAAATGAGCAGTGTGCGGGTCCCTTGAGCACTGGTTTTGTTTTGGGCCCATACTGGGCTAGAAAGAAAGTCTGGGAAGTGTGAGAGTGTGGAAAAATCTCTATGTATATATGCGAGATATATAGATACATATGTGTGTGTGTTTATAAAAATGTTTAGCAGAAGCCAATACTTGATCCAGCACAACCTCCAAGTGTTAATCATAATAAATGGGAAAGGGAAATAATTGCTGTTACTAAAGAGGGAGGTGTTGCTGTGCCGGCGGGGTGCAAGGTGGCCAGTGGCTGAGCCCTGCACTCCAGCCCCCTCCTCTCCGCTCCCTCCCCAGCCCAAAGCTCTCCAGGGCTGCCCCGCTGCTGCTTTTGCAGCTCTTGCAGGGACAGCAGCCCCCAGCCCACGTCTGACCCCCTGCCCCACTGCTGCCTCCCGTCACCCGTGGGGCTGGAGCAGCGGCAGTGGGTGGTTGTGCCCGTGGGCAGGGAGCTCAGGGGAGCCCTCCCTGTCCCCACGGCAGCCGGGGGAAGCACGGCCAAGCGCTGCCAGAGAGGGCTCAACCACCTCGGTAATTACCCCAGCTCCCCGAAGACCACGGCCCCTTGAACTATAGCCGTTCCCCGACGATTCGTGAAGACTCTTCGGGGACGCGGGGAGGACCGTTCAGCCCTAATTGCCCTGGCTGGCTGCCACCGCCGGCTGGCCGGCGGGTGCCAGGGGACCGCGCGGCATCGTTCCAATTAAGCGACGGGAAAGCGGGCGGCGTTTGCTGTGCTCCCCGTGTGAGATGGGGAGGGAAACGCGGCCCTGGCCGAGCCCCGGCTTGGCCGTGCCGTGGGGAGAGGGGGACCTGGGGGGGGGTGGACGCACAGTTTCGTTGATGGGGAGTAGGCACAAGCCGTTTTATGACTAGCACCTATTCCCCGCTAACGAAACGCAAAGAGCGCCTTTCACTTTTCCCCGTTTTGGACCCATAAAACAGGCGCTGACAGAATTATTTGGCAGGGTGCAGGCAGCAGCCCGGGGCTGACTAGGTGGCCCTGCGATGCCGGGCTGTCCTGCCTCGATTCCCGCACGGCTCCCGTGGCCCTGCAGCAGCCCTGGTTATGGGAGCGCGGAGCAGAGGAGCGGGAAGAAAGGGTGCCTTGCTCTGCGGTAGAGGGATGTGTAATTTTATCACACATTACAGCATTTTGCCCTGGCAGCTTGTCACCAGCCAGGCTGTTAAAATTCCCTTGAAAAACGAGGGATCCATGGCAAATTACTGATTATAGGACAGTGTCGTGGTTTAACCCCAGCCGACAGCTAAGCACCACCCAGCCACTTGCTTACCCCCCGCCGGTGGGATGGGGGAGAGAATTGGAAGGGTAAAAGTGAGAACATAACCCCATACTAGCTAATACGAAAAAAATTAACTCTATCCCAGCCAAAACCAGCACAGATAAGAAAGGTAATCTGGCTATGTGCGATTGATGGCTTTGATACTCCAGACAAGCCCGGCGAGAGATGTAGAGATAGTGCCGTGTCGCATTAACGGCGCAGAGAGCAGCACCGGCGCGCAGCGATGGGGGGGTTCGGAGGCAGCAGCAAGACAGACGGAGCGAGCCCAGCGCATCTGGGCGATGGCAGTCGGCTGCATGGAGAGGCTACATCACCCGCGAGACGAGAGGACAGATGGGAGCTGGTAGTTTTTTAAGGGAGATCCGGGAGTCCTCCTTACGTTTGTGTTTGGAGCGTGAATCGTGCAGCAAGCTTGCCGGTTGCCGCGTCCCACTCTGCCAAGCTGCTCGGGTTGTCCTCGGTCCTTCTGCTTGGGAAGGGGACAGGGACAGGGAGGCTTTGACGGCCTGTGCCGCGGCTCACGGATGCTCGAGCACCAGCTGCCGGCAGGAGCTGTACGTTGGTCCTACCCCTTCCCAGTGCTGCGTTGTGGGGAGAGCAGGAACAGGGGATGGGAGGGCAGGAGCTGCAGGGACTGCAGCGCTTTACCTGGCTGTTACGTTACATCCCTCCACGCCATCAAGAAAGGGCATCGCCAAGACAGCCAACGGAAACGGCATCAAAAGGAAGAGCGGGTCTCTTGGAGATGTTAAAATAAATCAGGAGTAAAAGGCACTTGTGGAAATTCGGTGTGCCGTTTCATATATTTGACCACACCAATTCTTAACAAAAGAAAACCCAGGCTCATTACATAGAAACATCAAACCAGCCAAGATAATTATCTCTAATTAGTGCTAATTTAAAAGTGAGGTCTGTTCTATAGCTGGATTGTTGCATATTTCATTAGTTCATTAGATGCTGAGCAGACAACGCAGATAAGAGAATTAGTTCATTGGGATGATATAAATTTCATCCTCCCTTCACCAGAAACAGCTTGGGGGTCCATCTTCACAACACAAATGATGTGCTGGGCCACATAGCCCAAACAAACTGACCCAGATGACCCGATGGTTCATCCTCTGGCGAAAGTTCACTGAACACTGTATTGACTTTGCAGAAACAAAGAGAAAAAAAAAAGAGGGAGAGAAACAAGCAGTTTGTCAGTCAACGTTATTATCTCACTGTCTCTGCAAATATCAGTCAATTAATTCCAGGTCTCTTTCAGTGCCTGGATGGGGAAGAAAAGTGCCGTGCACTTCAGGTTCACCCCCGTGACAGCAAAAAGTCACCGAAGCGGGGAGCGAGCCCCAGCCAAGGATGTGCCTCGGGCTGCCGTCCACCTTCCCGCAGGCAGCGGGGAGGGGGCAGAGCTGCACCCCCGCTGCGAAGCGTGCCCTGAGTCGGCGAGCCTGGCCGTGTCCGCCGGCGGTGTGAAGGAGTGCACCTCCCGTGGGATTTTGTCTGTAGGGGCCAGCAGAGGATTTCCCCCATGTCAGGGCACGCTGGCCACCCAGCTGCCTCTGCTGCCCGGCAGGCTCTGCAGAGCTCAGCTTCGCTGGAGACGACTGATGCAGGGGCTGGTCCCACCTTGGGGACCGTGCTGGGCAGGTACCAAGACCCTGGCCTGGCCTCGTCATGGGAAGAAGACCTTGACCCACATGGGTGACCCTCCAGGTTTCTGCACACCCGAGGTCTGGATGAAACGGGGCGACAAGCATCGGTCCTGTCTTGCTCCAGGTGCTCCAAGTCTACCTGCTCCGGCCCTTTGGGTTTCATTCCCATGGCCAGTCTTCTTCATCCCCTTTTCCACCTCTTGCCAGGCTGGTTTGCTCCAAAGCAGGTCCTTCCTCTGGCCACCACTAAACCGCAGCCTTCAGCCGTGCCTCTCACCCTACTGGGAAGCGTCCCAGTGCCAGACAGGGTCTCTCCCCACAGAAAGGGGATGGGCAGCCGTGAGCCCGGCTCTGCGGGTTCACTTCATCTCCAGCTCCCCTCCCTGGGCCAGGGCTTGGCAGCTGATTCTGTTACTGGGGAAACCAAGAGCTGGTGTGGGAAATGTTGGGTTTTCAAATGTCCGCTCGGGCTCGCTGCAGAACTGGGTGCCGTGGCACTTGCAGGCAGCCTGGAGGGGCAATTCTGAGTGGTACGTGCAATGATACCACAAAAGGACCACGTAACAGTGGAGATTTCTAACTCAATAGAGCTGTGCCTCGTACAGATCAGTGGCATTGTCTTTTGTAATAAACATAAATGCCAACTATTCCCTGAAGAGCATCTGGAGGAGACGGTGCTGCGATGCTGATGTGTTGCACATCTTTCCCTACCAGCTTCTCGTGCAGAAGCCCCTGGATCAACTCTCACGTTCTTGAACCATTTACCACCTGCCACAATCCTGCCTGGCCCAGGGAAGCTGTGACTTATGAGATGAAGAGCAAAAATTGGCACTTAAGTGATGATGTGTGAGCAGGAATAAAGCATTTGACTTTCAGATCCACTTCAAGATTGCAGGCAAATAACCCTTTCCGCTTGTAAACTATACATGGGCTAGGATCCTCGCGAGACAATAAAATACCCCTTCTCTTCACACTGCAGGTTTTTAATCAGATTAACCTGATTTTATGAAGCTTTCAGCTGCAACTGCCGGTGGAGTGAGGGCCCAGCTCAATGTACGATATTGTCAAGCAAAAGGCAGGGGAACTTTTAATCCTCAAGAAGTTACTGAGCAGGAATACAGTAATTGAAGAAAGTTACTGCAGGTGTTTGAAGCTATAATTAATCTCTGAGAAAGAGAGGAAAGCTTCAAGTTCTTTGAAGGAGCAAACTTCGGAGCTTTAAAGCATTTCAGATGAGTAAATTGAATAGGGATGAAATATGCAAAGGAAGAAACGCTCCACAAAATGCAGTTACAGGCAGTAGGTTTGGGAACTCTGGAGAGGAGAGAAGCTGGGGCCGGCGGGGACAGTGGGAAACCCCTCCCAGTACCCTGGAGTGAAGGAACCCAGCAAACGAGTGCAGCGATGGGGAGGCGTGGTAATGTCTCCAGGGGGGCAGGAGGCTAATTGAATCATCCGAAAGTGCCATTTATCAGCATGTTCCAGGAGTCGGACCCAAATCCCAGCTTTGATTAGCTGCGAGGCTCCTGAGGCCAAAATATTGTTTATTCTTAGAAGTGCCGCTGGAGAGGCCGGACATGGCTAAATGAGTACACACAGAACAGGCAACAGGAGACGGCAAGTGTGTCACTGAAAACAGCACCAGAAGAGACCAGGTACAGTACCCAGAAGAATCAATTAGTTAATGGCTGCCATTACAGACAGATAAGAATTGTGGAGGTTTAATGAACAGTAATTTAACTTATTGATTAATCAGAAAGCATTCCACTCTTGCTAGTGCTCGCCTTATTAAGCAGGCATCTCCTTCCTGACTGGTCCCTGCTCTCCCTCACTGCCGACTGGTGCAGAGAGCAGGAATTTGGGGAGCAGGAGCTCGGGGAACCGGCACAGTGACAGTGCCTTGCCCGAGCATCCTCTCAGTGGCATTCACACAACACTGTCCCGAGGGCTGCCTTGTTCCTCGTGCCTCTGAGTTTACCCACCCTGCCCAACAGATACCCAGAAAACTGCTGCCTTCTACGTAGGGGTCTCCTTTGCAGCACTGCCTGCTCTCACATGGGGGCTTGCCTTCACCCTCCTGTCCAGGAGCCTTCCAGCAGCTGGTGAGCAAAGCTCTGCATGTGTCCCTCACCTTCACCCTATGAGAAGATTCACATGTACCAAAGCACTTGATTTCATAGAATTCTGCTTTAAACATGTATTCTGAGGATGTAGTTAGAGAAGCTGCACTCTAAGAAGTCACCACTGGTGAGAAGGTGCTCAGGTTTGTGATGGTCTCAGATTTGGGGGAGGTTCTTTCCACAGGCTGGGAACCACTCTCCAAACTGGTCCTCCACCAGCAGCCCTCTTGCCTCATGAGGAAAGCACTCTGCCCAAGCTGGGTCTGGGAAGTGACCACACAACGTAATGGCTGGGTGAGGTTGTCTGTTGTTCCCATATTAATAAGACCTGAGCGCAAGTCACCAGCCCAGCCCATAGCAGAAGAACCCCAGGTCTGGTTCTTGTGGGTCTTGACCTGAAAACAGTCTGGCTTTACGTTATTACTGCTTTGACAGCCAAACATGATTCCCAGCCACCCTGGCCGAAGGAAGGGACGCCAGGTACAAGCTGGGGAAAGAAGCTGCTCCACAACTCATTCCTCCCTCCCTCCTACCATCCTCTAACTGATGGGCTCCCACCTCCACAGGACACAGTCCTGCCCAGCAGCTCGACAGCAAAGCTGGTGGCAGAGCCCAGGACTTGGGCCTCTGATGTCTGCAGTCCTAATATAAAAAAGACAACCTCAAAGATCGTTCAAAATATGGATCTGGTTGATGCTCTGCCCTACCCACAGCTCCATGTCTCCCCGGTCCCCATGCCACTGTTCTTCATCCAGGTGCTCCTGCTCCCCCCAGGGTATGGTATGGACCCCCTCTGTGCCCCCTGTTATCCCTCACTCTGTGTCTCCATCAGCTGTCACCAGAAGTAATGTTTAGATTTCATGCTCAATATTCTTGATGCAAGTCGAACATCAAAACCTCAGCAGGGTGCCTGGGAAAAATCTAAGTGAGAATATCAGAGAAATCTGTTTCTACAAAGCAAAAGAAATCAACAAAGGCTGTGTTTGGGGATTTTTTTTTTTTTTATCCTGGACCATACATACAAATAATAAGTTTAGACTTGTTTTTTTTTATTATTATCACCCTTCCTGATATCAATCTCTCCTTTTCATTATAATAAATATTGATTTGTGCTGTTAGAAAACAACTTCTCTTATCTGCTGCTTATCTTTCCGGAGGCGCGGCGGTGGGGACGTGGACAGCAGGATTCATCATCCCCAAGAACAACCCTTCTGCTCATCCCCAGCACCCCCCCAGCAGCACTGGAGGGCCGCAGAGCCAGGGGTCTTAGGAGAACTTAAGTTATGTGTCGGGTTCATCTGTATGGAGCTGGGCTGCTGAATCACAGCTGTGATCCTCTGTATCTGGAGGGATGGTTGAAATAGTCCCCCAAAGCATTCCTTCTTTCCTTCACTCTCCTGCCATAAGGCAGGACAAACGCCTTTATACATTGCTGATGATGGTTTTTCTTGACGATGAACATTTTCCTACTCCAAGGCATCTTCGGGGTAATGGTTTCATTCCTTTGGTGTGTCTGTACAGTTCCCGGCGCAGCTCTTGTGCCATGTTAATTATCTTCCACGCGGAACTCGCTTCGTGCCAGCAGAAATGTACTCAGGGCAGTATAAGAAGTGAAATAAAAATGGCTCCTTTCCCCAGAAGAGCTCTCTGGTTATACAAGATGGATCAGCAAAACCCGGAGCAGAGGGAAGGATAACGCCACAGGCTGGTTTGTAACGTCAGCCCTCCGCGAGCATCCCAGCAGAAGTCCAGCTGTAACACGGGTGTAGATTTGGAAAAGGGGACAGTCGGGAGAGCCCAGAGAAAAGAGCATCAGCTGGGAAAAAGCACCAAGCAGCTGGGAGCAGGAAGAGGAGGAGGAGGGGACGAAGGCAGTCGGAGCTGTGTATCCCTGAGCACTGGGCTCGACCTGCAGCCAGGAGGAACCTGTGCCCTGCTCCCACGGGAAAGCCATGGCACTGCTGCTCGGTCACCACCGTCCCGCCATCCCCGAAGCAACGCACCCGCAGAGCTGGTTCTAACGCCGGACGCTGCAGACGGGGAC
Source organism: Aviceda cuculoides (assembly GCA_035590195.1). Classification (NCBI taxonomy): domain Eukaryota; kingdom Metazoa; phylum Chordata; class Aves; order Accipitriformes; family Accipitridae; genus Aviceda; species Aviceda cuculoides. The sequence goes on from JAVJGG010000039.1 coordinate 23,743,053, forward strand.
CCCCATCACCGGGAGGGGGGACGTGAGGGTCCTCCCTTCTGCCCAGGCAAAGCCCTGCTGGGCTGGGGGTGCTGATGCAGAAAATGCAATTCCAGCCCGGCAAACCCCTGCACTGCCTTTGCCGGAGGCTGGGCAAGAGGAAGAGCAAAGAGGGGTTTTGGCAGTCCAGAGATTTCCAGTCTTTGCTTGGCATGAGAAAAGCTTTTACCCTCATATGTCACTACTTCCAGACTTAACCATGAGTACAGCCAAAATCATTTTCGTGAGATGCCAACAAGATCTACATGAATAAAGTATAACGATGTTTTCTTCAAATCCAGGGAGTCCTTTTTAAAGCCGGAGCCTCAGTTCAGAGCACCTGCCAGCCTCAGAGCAAACCACAGGCAATTTCTGCTGGGGAAAAGAACAACAACCTTACTTGTTTCCTCACCTATCTTTGCCCTTAGGAACTCTCAGGCTACACCTGAGCCTGGGGGGGCTGCGGGGAGGGAGGGAAACAATTGTGTTGCATTTTTAAAAAGTGATTTTTATCAGAAAGCTTTTATTTATCAGCTTTATTAAAGTGCCATCTCCCAGAGTCATGGGGTCATGAGTTAATCTCAGCTTCAATTAACAAGAAATACATGTTTCTCGGAGCGGAGAAGATAGCCGAAATGAGGAGAACCCGGCAATGTTTTCTGATTCCCAGGCCCCTCTTTGGGGGAGGCTGGCTTTGGAGACCTTGCAGCTGGTGGTACAAAGTTAGGCAGTTGGCTTTAGCTCCCGAGAAAGCTGTCGGCTGCTGTTCTGGGTCGCTCCCGCGGTACCCAACCGAGGGCATCGCCCCGACCCCCGGCTCGGGGCAGTGGGCGCAGGAGGAGCCTGGGCAGAGTGGGTCAGGCTGTTAACGAAGTTAGTTGGAGGAGTTTTTCCCCCTGAAAGGAACCCTCTGCCGATGCATCCGAACAGGCATCCCGGCAGGGAAGGCAGCCCCGTCCCGGGGCCCCCCGAGCCCAGCCCCTCGCCTCCCGGGCCGGCGCGGGAGCAGGATTTGTAAGCTGTTGACACGGACATCCTGCGTAGGCGATGGAGGCTTTTCTATCGGAGAACAGACACCTCCAGCAGACGCTTTCACTAACAGATTTATTATTGCTGGTGAGGAAAACGAAACCATGTGGAGCCGGTGTGCAGAGCCCAGGAAAGAAGCTTGCCACTTGGAGGCAGACGGGAATTTCCTGAAAGGTGAATATGGCAGAGCATTAAAAGACAAATAAATAAAAAAGCCTTGCTTTATTCCTCTGTCTCAGCTGTGCTTCGGCTTGCCCCAAAGCCCTGATAATAAAGGAGCCTAAGAACTGCCATAAAGGGCCAGACCAGAGCTCCACTTAGCCTAAGCGCCTATTCCTCCCAGCGCCCGCTACCAGATGCTGCAGGAAAGGCCCAAGACGTCCCATAAAGAACATTGATGGGACAACCTGCACAGATGAGATATTTCTACCCAGCTCCAGGGAGTCGAAGGATGCTTTAGGAGCTGAGGCGGGAAGGTTTATCGCCCCCATATTTTTCTCCTGTTTGCCTACCCGGCAGTAATACGAGTGTTCCTGGTGAATCCGTAGCACAACTATTCATGAGGGCCGTTACGGTTTTTTATCTCTGAAGCGTTCTCGCCTGGAAGCCGCAGAGAAGCAGGATCTCACCTTGGCTTACCTCCCTGCAGCAAAACGGGAGCCAAAATCCCAGCGGGTCCCTGGCCAAAGCAGCCCCTGTCCTGCCGAGCCCCCATCCTGCCAACCCCCCCGGGCGATCCCAGCAGCCAGCCAGGGCATAGCCGTGGGCAGGAGGGCAGGCGTGCCCTGTGCCCGGGTCTGAGCCTTGCAAACAGACGCTGGCTTGGCAAAGAGGAGAGCTGCCTCGGGAATTCCCCACAGTGACAGTGTTTTTCCTGTGCATACTTCTCCCTGTGATCATCTCTGCTCCCACTGCCTCTTCCCTGCCTGCCACATTGAGCCCAGATGTCTCCTTTAAAGGGGAACTGCAAAGTTTTGTTTAAAATAACACTATTTTAAAAAAAACCCCAACCCTTCCAAGATCCCCAGCAATTAATCAACTCTACGTGCAGGCTCCGAACTTGCAAACACATTCGAAAGCAAACTACTTGAAGTTTAGTTTCCCCCACGCTCACCTGCCAAGCCCCAGCGTTACGATTTCGGGTGTTCCCTGCCAGAAGCTGATCGTGCCTCACTGAAAGCAGTGAGTCAGAGCCGTGTCCTAGCCCAGGCACGGCTCCAAGTGGGTGCAGAGGGAGGATTGCAAGGCGGGGGCTAGTCTGGTCCTGCATTCCTTCGGCACGGAGCTTTAGAGGCTTAATTGAGAAAACGGGGAGAGCTGAACGTCGGGAGTGGCATAACCAGAGCCCTGCTTGCAAATTCCCGCTGTGCTTGACCGCGGGATGAATTTTAGGTCCGAACGATGAGAATTGGGTCTTTTTCCCTTACGCATCCCCAAGTCTGAAGAGAAGTGGCGAAGGCAGGAGGGGGATCAGCAAGCTGGTCTGCAGTCACCGGTCAGCTCATGATTCTGCTCTTGTCCTACCATTACTCCGATGGCTTCCACCAAGCAGCCCGTCTGCCAAGGGACCGCTCTGCCTCTGCCGCTCAGGTGCCCTCCCTAACACCAGCCCTGCGCACACCGTGACCCTGGGAGACAGCAGAGACCTGCGGCTCCCCGGCGCCCAGGTGCTGCAGGGCTGCCCCGGCACGCCGGTAGGCAAGAGGCACTTTGCTCCTCATCCTCGTCCCCAAGGGTGAAGGCCCAGGCTCACCGGCTGCAGCCCCGTCTCAGCCCGGGACAGCTTCTCAAGCCCCAAATCTCTAAACGACTCCCCTCCTCCCCTGACCTGCTCCCCACCCCCCCACCCTCAGTTTTAATTTATCAGGAGAATTATTAAAACAGCCATTTCTCAGCTGTCTAACGTTTCAAACCCTGCTCTCATTCATCCGATAAATATTTACAGAGCTTGACATTGTCTTCAGCTCATTCCCTTCTGCGCCAAACAATTCCAAACACTCGCTTCCCTTCTCCTGCGGCTCGAGGAGCGGGGCTGCCCGCCCCGGCATGGCCAGACCCATGTCCCCCCCCCCCAACACCCCTCCTCAGGGCCATGAGGATGCCTGCCCGGCATATCCACCCGGGAGCACGGGCTCCCCGTGTCCGTGCTGGCCCCGCGGCAGCCCGGCTGGTGAGCCCCATGGAGCAGAGACCTGCCCTTCCCGCCTGCCCCAGCACAAGGAAACCGAAAACCATCCCTTCACCTTCGAGGAGGGGATGTCGCATCCTTGCTCCTCTGCAGCCTGCCAGTCGCCTCAGCAGTGCTGGAGAAGCCAGGATAAACTGGTGGGAGTGTTTCTTGAGCAAGTCTATTTTTATCTAAATACAGGATTTCATGAGATGTGAGCACCCTTGCAGAGGCACATTGATTTCGATGCTATTTTCAACAGGTTAGGTCAAGGACTCTGCGGTCACCTCGTAACAGAGAGAGGGAGGCAGATGCTCACAAATCAAAATCCCAATGCTTCTGATTTGGAAATGGGTGTTTCAACACCATCCCATTCCGCAAGGCCTTACAGGAGGTCAGATTTTGTTTCCAGCAGAAAAAACAATCAATTTCAAGCTCTTGAAATTGTTGAGAAGCAGAATTGCCATCCCCTGCCAGTTTGATCATAACATAATAATTTCTTTCCATGTATTTTTCGGGTTAGCGAGATGAAGTCTTCTCTGCTGCTTCTTAAAACATTTTCACGGGGCCACATCACGGCTGGGAAGTGCTGAGTGGTTGCTCAAGGAGCCTGAGGTCCCCAGTGAGGGGAACATCTCTTTCAAGCTGCACAATGGATTTCTGAGGCAGGTCCAAAAGTCCTCCAAGAATCCTACCAAAGCAATCAGCTGGTTTTAAAAAAGTGCACTTGACCATCAGCTCATCCATAGGATCCACTGTCAGCTCATCCATAGGATTGACCATCAGCTCGTCCATAGGATCCACTGTCAGCTCATCCATAGGATTGACCATCAGCTCATCCATAGGATCCACTGTCAGCTCATCCATAGGATTGACCATCAGCTCATCCATAGGATCCACTGTCAGCTCATCCAT
>JAVJGG010000039.1:23747464-23760813 GCA_035590195.1 Aviceda cuculoides
AGGATTAGAAGGGAAAGGGAAATGGAAATGTAAAGAAAAGGAAAAGGAAAAGGAAAAAGGAAAAAGGAAAAAGGAAAAAGTAAAAAGGAAAAGGGAAGGGGAAGGGGAAGGGGAAAGGAAAAGGAGGAAAAGGAAGGAAAAGGAAAAGGAGACACCACCTTTGACCTTCTCATTTCCCACATGCATCTACCCAAAATTCAGTCAAGATCTGCAGCAGCAGCAAGACTGTGACAGCTGGTGCCTGAGACAAAGTGCCTACAGAGGGGCATTTATGTGAGACTGTTTTTTAAAATGCTGGAGGGCTTCAGGAGTTTGTGTTTCACTGACCAGCCCAAAGAACTGCAGTTCAAACTCTTGGGGTGCGCTGGGGGTCTTGCCTGCATTGCTCCGAGGGGCTCTCCCAGCTGAGCACAGGACAGGGCTCTTGGACTACAATTTCCAGACTTCTGAACAGGAAGTTGGGCTGGATTTTTTTCCAGGCATTCATGCGTGGTGAATTGTTAGCAGCAAACCTTACATTCACTGCCTTCCCTTACAATAACTAAATAAATGCCACATGCCGGCAGTTCCCCACAGCCTGGGCATGGCGTGTGTGTTCGGTACAGATTAGCTGGTACTTCGAAGTCACTGAAAGATGGGGAATGTCGAGGAAACCAATGACGTTTCACCCAATTTCAGGAACGTGTTCTGTTAGTAGAAAAGCAAAACATTTTTCACAGGAAAGGTTTTCCATTTGGGGGTCAGCCTCAGCTGTGCTCTTTTCCAGGGGGAAGGCTGGTGCGGGGCACCCACAAGCCCCCCGTGCTCCCCCAATGCGGGGCCATTTTTGGCTCTTGTACCCCCACCCGCTCTCCCTCTCTGCTGCCTTTCACCCCACAGACAATTTTTCTGGCTGAATTCAAAATCCCCCCTCCAGTCATTCCTCCCCCTGCCACCCCCCCTGCCCAGCCTGTCCCCCCACCCCTGGCTGCGGGACCCCAGTGCCCAGCCAGCCAGGAGGAGCCCATCTATGGGGACCGGGGGCTCATCTGGGGCCAGCGGTGGGAAAATTAAAAATGAAACATATCTGTGACCAGGAGCGGAGTTCTGACCTTATCATAAGAGGATTAGAGGCATTTCCCAGCAGACATGGGGGGGCCGGGGGTGCTCAGCGGGGCAGCACTACCCTCCTGCTGCACGGCCCCCCCCCCAGGGGCTGCCTACCTTGCAGGGTTGGGGTCGGGTTTATTGCTCTTAGAGAAACACAGGTTTGCAGCACCCTCCGGGTGTCCCAGCCCGGGACCCCCAGCCACCAGCCGCCCTGTCTGCAGCGCAGAGAACCCAAGCGGGGAGCTAATGCCCCTCCATCGCCTTGGCCTGCATTCCTGCCTTGTCACCATCCCTCTCCCTCCGTCCCCAGTGCCTCCAGCACACCTAGCACTCAGCCGTGGCATGACACGGTGCTAAAAGGACGTCTGTTGAAATGTGGCTTGGATGAGAAAGGTAAACCCATGTATCAGTATATCATCAGCCTTTCCACCTGCCTGGCGAGGTCAAAGCTTCGCCAACAGCCCATGTGTTGGTATTGCTCCTCTCCGTCTGCCCGGTATTGCCCTGGGGTTTGCTCTTTTTTCCCTCTCAGAGCCCGTTTGCTGCAGGGCACAGGGCTTTCTTACCTTCATCCCTACTTTTGCCACCCAATATCTGCTTACTTCTGCAGATGAGGGTAGAAGGTAAGAGATGCTGGAGGATTCATTCGTTAGACACCATGCAGAAGCCAAAACCCACGAGGTTTGTCTGGCCGGCTCCAAGGAGCAAACTGTGACTTGGCTGAGCCCAGCCAGGCCCCCAAGGAGCCCCGCGGGGTCTCGGGGCTGAGTCCCCACTTCGCAGCCCCCGGCCCCGGCCAGCCCTCGCCCTGGAGGTTTGCCCAAACCTGCCCCTCCGGCCGCTGACGTCTCCTGCAGGCTTCACTCCATGGCATGTTGTCCAACACCAGCTCCTGTCATTCTCCCGCTGTAATTAACTTCAGATAACATACATAACCCACTCACTTACACTTACATCCCTCACACTTATATCTATCTGCTCGAAAGGCTTGCTTAGCCGTGTGATTGGCATCTAACAAGACAACTGTGGAAACAAAGCCATCAGTTGACACATACAGTTTTTAACTGCACAAGGGTATTTGCAGCACTAAAGTGATGTCTCATTACTCTGCTGTAGTGATTTTGTTAAATGCCAGTTTAAACCCTGATCACAAAAGAGTGGAGCACAAGATTCCAGCCCGAGGAGTGATATATTGCAGGAAAGAGAAATCTGCATTCTGCCCTGTAGTCCTTCACTGCAATGCCATGGAGAGAAATGAAAAAGGCCTTTTTATCTTCTCACCTACCCTCCACGGGCCAATACAGGCCTGTGCATTAACCTCCAGGGCTTCCTCCAGTCTAAATTTAAATGGCTCAGGGTTTCCATCACTCCCTTTAGGATACTCTTCTGAAGTCTATGGAGCTGCTCTGCTCTGTGAAGTTTTCCTGGGAGTCAGCCTAAATACTTAATTTCTTCCCCCTTTGTCCTAATTAGAGCTAGCAAAATAATGAGAACATTATTTACAAATTATTCAAAGCTAAGATTTGCACACAAAAATTCTGTGCAGATGGAGCACGTTTGTGGGGAGCACGTGTGTGCCACGCACAATATGTATGACACTCGCGTCGACCTATTACTCAGCTGGCCCCGTTCGAGTTCACCCCCCGAGGACCTTCCCAAACCCTTCGGTGCTTACACCCCTCCAGCCCTTAGACGAACCCTTCCGACACGCCTGCTCAGCCCTCCGGAGGCTTGCACGTCGCCTTGCGCACAGTGTCCCCAGGGATGCTCCAGGGAACCAGCCCGGCTAACCGCAGGACGCACAAGCTCCTTTCCCACGGCCCAAGCACGGGTCCTGTTCGGAGCTGGTCTGTCCTGGCGTGTGTCTGGAGCGCTGTCCCCTCTGCTCCCGGTCCCCCGATGCTCACCCCAGCCGTGCTCCCCTGGAGAGGAAGGGTCCCTGCCTGCCTGGGAGCCCACCACAACGTCTCCCAGCAGCAGACTGCTGGTGAAGGCAGAGCTGTAACGCTGCAGGGAGCAGCGCGTCTGTCTAGAGGGTAATTTTGTCCCTGTCCTGGAAACATGCCTTCAGAAGAGGACGGAGCAGGATATGAACACATTGCAATCCACCATGTGCTGCCCTTGAGTGGAGAGGGTCTATGGAGACTTTGGTTATAAGCCCCTCTTTCAAAGGGTTTTATTACATACTTAGTCATAAAACTTTGCCTGGGGCTGACTTGGCAAACGAGGCCTCGGCCCGGAAGCCAAACCCTTTTCATTTTTTAATAACATTTCATGAAAATCCATTTGGCCCTTTGTAACTCGGACAGGTGGGAAAACAATAGAGCTTTCTATTTCCAGCCCCTCTCGCCCAGCGGGCTGCAGGCTGCTCCGCGCGTGCAGGGATCCCCGGTGCAGCCGCAGGCGATGATGTTACCGTGCTGGCTCCAGCGACAAGGACCGTTTTGGCACAGCCCCCCCGTTATTAAGGAGTATGTGAGAGCTGAACACCACATCCCAGTCCCCATGTCAGTCTGCTGGGAGGTTGGGGGTTTTTTATTCCAGCCTACAGCTGAGCGCTTGGAGCAGGATGGCTGTTGCCAGCCCAGGCTGCCCAGTCGCTTCCCACACCCCCTCACCGCAGGACCGGAGCTCCTGGCACCTCCAGCACCCGCAGAGCCCCATGCCTCCGCACTGCCCCGTGCTCGTCCCCTGGCTGGGTGCACGCATTTTCCCCCGAAAATTTCCACATTTCTTTCCTCCAAGCCACGGTCTGGACAGTCACAGTAAGCATCACCCTGGAGTCGCCGTCACTAATGCATGAGGTGCTGCCAGCACAGTCGGGAGCCTGTTCTAGGCAGAGAGGTAAGACCCGAGCCCTCGCCTGTCGCACCTTCCCCTCCCTGGACAGAAGTTCCCATCTGTAACAGGGTCAGCGGCTCAGAAAAGCTGTCACAGCGGGGAGGGGCTCTCTTGGCACAGTGGAAGCCAAGCTGTTCGCTGGAGCATCCGTGCAACCAACTTTCTGCAACCAACGCTCACCCTTCCCAGAGGTTTTATTCAGTCCTCACCCTCCCGTAGCCTCCTTTCCCAGACACCCTCCCTTCCCTTCCCTCCTTCCCCCAATCCAGCCTTCAGCCAGCTCCTGGACGTGGGCAGGGTGCCCTGGGCTGTGCTCACCTCCACCCTGCCGCTGCTTGAGATGCATCACAGGCTGCACATCCCTGAATCCCTGTCCTCATCCTGACACCTCCCACCTGGGCACTGAGCCCCCCACGCCGCCGGCTGGGTCACCCGAGGATTGAGCTGCCCCAGGGATGCAACGGAGGGAGAGACCTGCAGCTGCCGGCAGGCCGACATAAAGTTCAAAGACGTGTTAGATGGGTCTCTTGGCAACGAGCTCTATTTTTACAGCTTGTACATTAATGCTACCAAAGTTTAAACAATTGCAAGGGACCGGCGGCTTTGAAGGGAAAGAACACGTCAGGTTCAGCGCAGCCAGCGTGTGCTGAGCCCCGCACGGGGGGATTTCGCGAAATCCCGGGCACACGAGCTCACGGCGGGACGGTGCAGTGCGGCGGGGTCCCTCGCTGCCCCAGGGAGAGCCGGCGAGGGCAGAGCGGGTGGGCACAGCGTGGGGACCAGGGGACGGCCAGCGCGGCCAGGCAGAGCCGCAGCACGGGGAGAGGGGCAGTGCCCGCTGCCAGCACCCCGCGGAAAAGAGATGCAGCATCCCTACGCGTGCGTGGGGAGAGGGACCCCAGCGTGCCGGAGAGCCTGCACGCCCTGTGCCGTGGGCTCGGTGGCACGCCAAGGAGCAGCCCTGGGCTGAAGAAGGAGCCTACGGTGACCCTGGGGGGGGCGGGGGGGATAAGCCCCCCGTCACCGGCTGCCACGACGCTCTGCCTGTGTCTCCTTTAGTGCTTGCGAAATGCTGTCGCCCGAGCGCCGTGCTTCAGAGGGCTGTAGGGGCAGTTTAATACCAGATCTGTGTTTGAAAGGTTGGAGTTATGAGTCTGTCAGCATTTCCATTACAGGGCCTGATTAATTTGGGGGGTACGGGGATAGGGTTAGCAGTTGTCATTCCAGATGTGAATTTTTGTTTTAATTCCTCTAAAAAAAAGGGGGGGGGGGGTGGTTTAAATCCTTTAACTTTGTGTTTTCCCTTTCAAAGGAAAGAAAATATGTGCCGTCTGGGTCTGTTTTGTTTTTGCTACAGAGCTCCAAATGCTGTTTGCCAGATTCACGGCCATAAGTGCTTTCATTTGAACCGGGTTTGCTCTCTGTCCTTCTTTATAGGATCACCCCGGTTTCAGCCCAGGGATCCTAACCAGCATACCAGGGGATCTGCCTGAAAATAGCCCAGGCTCATGGGAAGGAGGAGCTGCTCAGGCCTCCCGCTGCCGGTAGCAGCAGTGTGATGCTGCAGCAGAGCAGGGGGTACCTTTTCCCAGAGAATAACTTGCAGCAGAGGGATGTCAGGTTTGGGGACCCCCCACCAGCGCCGCGGCCCAGCTACGCTACGAGCAGAGAGCAGGGTCAGGCTTTTGCAGCGTTCAGTGTCGGGCGGCTCAGCCAGAGCACGGCAAGTCCCAAGTCAAAGGCTGGGGTCTTTGCTGAGCAGCACCTCGCCAGCACCCCTGGCCCTCCGGCCCCGCCGGGCAGCAGAGATGGGCTCAGGAGGCAGCGGTGGCCAAATGGTGGAGGCGAAACTAAATAAACTAGAACTCTGTGCTAGGGGAATGTTGAAATGTACCAGCTTTAGCATTTCTGAAAAGCAAATTTCCAGCACGCCATATTCAAGATAAAACCAGAAGCTAAAAAAATGGAGATTTCCCCGGCCAGGGATATGCAGGTTTCCCCTTTTTCACACTCCGAGCACCTGTGCCTCTTCTCTGGTGGGCGGCGGGTGTTCCCATCGCCCCTGCAAGCCGCTATTCCCCTGCGACTTCTGCTGTACTCCCCATCTCACTCATGCACCGAGCACCGAGCGTTAATTCTGTCCTATATAGGAAGCATTTTCTGTTAGCATTTATGTCTCTCATCGCATCCTCCTAAATGCTCCCTGGACACCTTTCCCTTGTTTTTACATCACAAGAAAAAATAGGGATTGGTACACCTAATTTAAATATTTCTATTCTCTGAAGCACCCTCAACATGGTACATCTGTGCCGCGTTCCCCCTTACCGAGCAAACTGGGGGCTGGGGGAGTGGGGGGTTGTATACAGCCACTGAGGAATGGGTCTCGTCAGGTAAAAACTAAAACTCGGGAGGACAGCTCAGCTCATGCCCAAGCACAGTGAAGGGGCACTTCAAGCAGATAAACATTTTCCTGAAAACCAGAGGAAATTCCCCAGCTGCCCTGTTCCACTGGTGTGCGCTGTCACCATCCGAGCAAAGCACTGGAGGCCTCATTGAGTAGTTACTCAAACAAACTTGCCCCTTTACGGGTTTTGCTGGGAAAAAACCCTGTCCCGAGGAAGGGAAGGGACTGAGCGGCACTTGGCAAGGTCCGTTGCATTCCCATTCCTCGCTCCCCAGGATGTGCCTTCCCCACGGGGCGCCTCGGTTTGCCTCCATGTGCCATCTGTGAGAGCTGATAGCATCCTTCTGCTTTCCCATTAGCGCCCCCCTAAAAGATACGGGTAAAATCATATTTCTATCCCACCCACTGTTCTTAAGCAAGTCCGATTTATTAACCTCTGTCCTGTTACTTTAGTGGGAGGTCTTGCTAATTTTCATGATTTAATCATTACAAGGACCTTAATATTCGATGAAAGCAGAGTGCGAGAGAGGTGAGAACGTTTACTCTGACAATAAAGCAAAGGCAGAGCTTTTTGCACACCTGGGAAAAGGGGTCTAAACCCTGTGGCGGTGGGTTTGCTCCACGCAGCTCCATTCTCTGTGGCTCTCGTGCGCATCCAATCCCGCTCCCCAGCCACGTGCTGGAGCGCGACTCGGAGAAAGGATCCCAGCTGCCGTCCCTCCCCGCTGCTGCAGCTTTGAAAGATAATTAAGAGGTGATGGACTCAGGATACAAGAAATGGGCACAGAGCTCTGCAAAGATAAAAACAAAAGCACCAGGATCTGCTGCAGCTGCTCGGTGAGATGCGGAGGGGGCTGTGCAATGGCGAATTTCCTTTTATTGCCATCTTTTCACTTGAAAATCTGCCTGGCAGCTTTTCAGCTCTTTGCAGAGAGACCGTTGTTGTTGCTACCGCGGCTGCTGTTGTTGCTGCCAGGAAAAGACTTGCAAATAATCTTCCCATTAAAGCTGACTTGGTATCGGACTTGGTATCAGCATTTTTCGGCAAGGGCTTGTGCGGGGGCTGAAGGAGCTGGGCGTCAGGCGTCGAGTGGCTGCATCTGTGCGGCACAGGCCGGCATTGTCGGCGCTGCCCGGGCTGGCAGGGATGCCGGGGAGCTGGCAGGCCAGCCCGACGCCAGCCGGCCCGCCGGCGCTGGCTTTCCTTGTTCCACTCTCCCGCTGCTCAAGCCCTTCTTGAGACCCTGGCAATGTGACCCGGTGTCCCTGCGGGGAGGGAGGAGGGGTGAGGCGGGCATCCCCCACGGGGCGCCCACCACGTGCCCGGAGACTTTCCCCGCTGTGGGGCAGATGGGTGTCTTTTACTGGGACTCCTTCGTGAGGATCCCAGTGACGGGGATTTTTCTGTTCACTACTTAAGCAAAGGCTGAGCTCTGATTTCCAGAGTTTCTCTGTAACTGAGCTTATTTTCTTCAGGCACCAAGTCTCCAGGCTCTTCTATCCAAGCCATCCCTTGCATCCTGCCACAGGCTGAGCTTTTCTTTCCTCTTGCAGCCTTGGGCAGAGGCAATGCAGCGGGCAGACTGCGTCCCAGGGGAGGCTCTCGGGGCTGCAGCGGACACGTACACCTCTCCGGGAGCTGTCGGGAGGGAAGCGGGGGAAGTCTCGGATCCGAGCTCTGCAAACCAGCCACGGCTCTGCCTCCTCTTTAACCTGCCTCTGCGCCGGGGTGGATAGAGGAGGCCATAGGCAAGTCAGAGCTGGAAAACCCAAGGTATCCCAAGGGAGAAAAATCAGCCAGAGATAATAGTAACCAAGAATAGAAAGGAAGAAAAAAGACGTGAGGACGGCACAGGTAGAGCTATCTGCTAGATGATAGAGGGATGGATGGGGAATGGCTGAGCCCCTCTGGGGTGGACGGGCTGAGCAGCCAAGAGGTCTTCTCCTGTCCTGCCTCTGGGTGGGAGCAGCAGGGCTGTATCAGATAAAACAGAGTTCCTGCTGTCCTGCATAAAACTTGTCTAACAGCAATTAAAATTATATTTTTTAAAACTGTAAGGAAAACAGCTGGAGAGGCCCAGGCATCACAGCAGCCTTCCCTGCCGGCGTGTTCTTCTGCACAGGGTGGAGTAAGAGTGGCTGCCGGCGGTCCCTATAACTTTTCTATCTGTAGGGGCCTGTTTAATAAATAGATATAAAATACAAAAATGTAATGGCACTAATAGGTGTGCAACTACGTGGGTAGCTGTCTGCATTCCTGAAACACCGCTGCATAGTAATACCAAGTCAAGACCTACGTAGTCACATCCATCCCACGAGCAGTTTCTGTACTCGTGGGGATCCTCCCGTGTGCCCAGCAAAGCCTCCAGGCCACCAGCCCCTCGCATCCCACGTGTCCTCCTGCCCTGTTCACATTTGACACAACCGATTGACTTTCTTCCCAAGGAAATTCATACTTCCTTATTAGGAGCAACAGATTAATTGCTGACATAAAGAAAAACTGCAGGAAAAACGCAGTTAAAGAATCAAAGTATGATCAAGGGAAAGGAAACCATTTCCAAACACAGGGTATCTTTGGCGGGGATCTGACACTGCCCCTCATGTTGAAGACTGCGCCTTTGCCTCTATTTACTGAAAGTCCCAGGAGCGGCCGGCCTGGGGGAGGCTCTTTTCCAGAACTGACTGCTGATGGATGGGGAGCTGCCGGAGGGCAGGGAGGAGGGAGAGGAAAGCTCACCCTGCCACCCAGCCCTGGGCTGGGGCACCACTGTGCCTGCTCCAAGCCTGCGAGCTGCTGTGCTGCTGGGGCCGTCCCCCCACCTGGCTCCGGTCCCTGGTCCTTGTCCCCAGCCCTGGTCCCCAGTCCCTGGTGCAGAGCGCTCATCTGAGCTGCTCACCACGCAGATGCTCAGCGGCCCGTACCCCGACGCCCCAGCTCTGCTCCCTTTCAATTGCAAAAGCAATTCGCAGGGTGGTTTTCGCAGCTTTTAAAAAAGAATTCCTTTAGTCTCTATTATTTTATACCATTTAGGAGCCTAACCATGGGAATGAAACGGCCCTGGTACCCCTCCTCCCTGAGCACCACACCTCCCAGCCAGCGCCGGCAGGACGTGGGTATAGCTAATGCCACGATCCATATGTGCCTGGAAAAGAGGTTTAGCAGAGAAGTGCGGACGGCTCTCAGGATCAGCCCGGCCAGCGCAGGGAGGTGAGCACTGTGAGGGCTGGGGCGAAGGGTGTTTGCTCTTCGCTGGAAAAATTAATACCTGGTCTCTTCGCGGAAGAGCAGAGATGTGAGCAGGCAGCCTCCTCGCTTTTGGGGCCAGCCGCAAAGGAAGGTGGGCGAAGACTTGGCCGGACACAGAGGGCTGCCAGGGCTTCGCTGTCCTCCATCAGCCCCAGGACCGAGGCACGAGCACAGACCCACGTGGGATTTTCTGATCAGGGCTTGGAAAACCCGGCTGGAAGGTGGTGCCCGGCTCAGGGACAGCCCGCCACACTGGTGGCTGCATCTCCCACGGCATGGAGCAAGGCGCTGGTCCGGGCACAGGCTCAGTCAGGTTTTATGGCACTTTTTTCCCAGGCAAATACCGCAGGGAAGCGGAGCAAGAAGGGGACGCCCCGTGTGCTACCGCAGCACCCGGCGTCCCGAGCAGAGGCTGGAATTTGCAAGTGAGGTCATGTCGGGAGGAAGGTGCCGGGGCGGTGGGCAGGCAGGGAGAGGGGCAAGGCTGGGGGGCAGCTCCGGCACAGCGGAGCTGCTAATCCCGGCTTTGCAGAGCTGAGCTTACACACAGAGGTGACAGAGCCCCAGATAGAAAATGAAATTTCCGGCACCCGCCACACATTTTTTTCCACAGCTTTTGTGAATTTTCCCATCTTTCTCTCCTTTTTTTCTGCTGTTTTTCCCTGCTTTTGCTGGCCAGGCCCGGAGTGTGGGGAACAGATGTAGGTGGGAAAGGGTAAAGGGGAGGGGGCTTCTGTGTGCAGATGAAATTAGTCATGGAAACGCAGACAGCATGTGCATTCGCACGTCAGCCTGAAATAAGTGTGTGTTTTTATGTTTCCCAAATGAGGTTGGGAAGTGGACAAGTAATTGTTTCAGGATTTGGTTTTGGTTAATTGATTTTTTTTTTTTTTTTCCTGGCAAATTCTCACAATGCGGGAAGCTGGAGCAGCCAGGCAGGTGAGAGGATGCTCAGCGAAGACCAGCACCCCAGCCCAGGATGGGAGAAACCCCACGCCGGGGTCTTCTGCGAGCCCATCTCTCACTCCTGCCGCGTCCCCACGGGATGGGCAGGACGGGGCAGGTCCCTCTGCCATCCCCTGCTGCCCCTGGGAGCGCGGTGTGTCCCGGTGTGAGAAGGACCATCTGTCACCCCCACCTCCCCCCAGGGACGGAGTTGTGACTTCCCCAGAGCAGCACCCTTAATCAGCGGGCAGCCCCCTGCGGGCGGTGCAGGGATGAGGAGGAGGCATCCAGTGAGGGAGAGAAAAGGGGTCATTTTTCAAAGTGATGAATGGGAGGAAAAGAAAGTGGAAAGGCGGACAAGGGGAAGAGGAGGGAGCTGATTTCCAGATAAAGTTTTCAGGACACTTAAATAAACATCTCAGCCAGCGGAGCAACGGGCGAGGGGCGGCAGGAGGGACGTGTGAGAGCTGGGCAATGCTGGAAGCATTTCAGCAGGACACTTCAAATAAACAGCATTTAAAAAAACACGCGTGCGCTCCATCCCAGAGGTTTTCCACCGAGATTCCCCCTCTGCAATTCCCACCCTGTCTCCAGCTCGGCCCAAAGCTTGCAAGCATTTCCAGTCCCATTTTGCCCCCTCAGCAAAGGGGGGTCCCAGGTCAGGGGGACCCTCGCCAGGGCTGTGGGGTCCCTCCCCTCTCCCAGCCCTCCTTCCCAGTGTGGGTCCCTGGGGCCCTTCGTCCCTGGAAGAGGAGCGGAGGAGGCAGAGCCATCCCGTCCCGTCACACCCCGCTGCGTGCTGCCGCCTCTTCTTCTTCCTTTCAAGAACAAAAGAGCAAAGGGGGAGAGTTGAAATTGCCGAGCCATTAAAAACAAAAATGAAAGCCCATCAATGAATTAATACGGCATTAAACGTTAATAATTAGGGGATCGTAAACATTTATGGGAACAGATTAAAGCCAAGTTCTGCTCCATTAAATTGCTCACGTGGCCTCTGCTTTCCACCCACCCCAAGGGAGGAAGAGAGAAAACGGGAGAGGAGGTTTGCTCACGGAGGGCTCCCGCTCCCTCCAGTCACATCTCCTGCCCTCGAGGTGCTCGGCGCTCCGGGGGTCCCCGGGGACATCCCCGCGATGGGGACAGCAGTTCCCACGCACGACGCTCTCAGGCGGGATGAGCTCCGAGGGGCAGAGCCTGCATCCACCGAGAGCCCGGCAGCTCCGGCGGTGAGCGCGCCGGGACGCGGCCGTCGCTCCCTGCCACGGCACCGGGGAAACTCGCGTTGGAAATGGCGTGTTTCGAGCGTCCGAGCTCAACGCCAGGATTAATCGCCCACACCGAGCCCGGCGATCCTTTTTATTTATTTGGGTTGTTTAGGACGTGTTTGAAGTCAGGCGACCTGCGACGATGTGGTTAAACGTGCCAAACGCAGGCAGAGCATCTCCCGGACGCCTCGGCTGCGTTTTCACGTGTGCCCATCTGTTGTGGCTCCCCGTTGGGGTCAATCACCTGGCCGAGAAAACCTTGTTAGAAATACGCAGCGGACCAACTGTAAAACCTTGCACCACAAGAACACAGCAATATTTATAAAAGCCTCTTTTTTCACTAGTTAAGCCTATAGCGGGGCGGCTGGCGACATTTTTCCGGAGGAGATAAGGTACTTGAGGGGAAGTCCTGCCCGCATTTCTCCTCTCTCGTGTTTGCAGCACCCCCGTCCCCACTTTGCAGAAGCGGGCTCTGGCAGTGGGGCACCCCGGCCCGGCAGCACGGGAAGGTTTATGGCAGCCCTGGGAGCGCAGCCCAGGCGAGCTGTTATGCTGGGTGCAAGCAAAGGGTGGAGGCTGGTTTTTTTCTACCCCACAGAGAATAGATAAATGGTTTATTTTTATCATTTAAGTCACTGTTTCTTGGGAAAAAGTTTGGTTTTTTCAGTGAGGATATTCTTAACGGGCATTTTTTTTCTCACCAGGTTTTTTAAAATGCCAAACTTTTTCTGAAAATATGTTTTTTTCAAGCACTTTTTTCATTTGCCAAAAAACCCACTGAAATTTTTGGAAACAACAAAAAAAAAAAATCCTTTTTCAGTAGAATACCTTTTGAATAAAAAAATGTAAGTAGATCTTAGGTCTCTGCTTCGGGTGCCTGGCCCTGAGCCTGCCTCCCTCAGCCCTGATTTAGCTACTCACTGCTCAGTGCTTCTACAAAAATAACCATTTTTTTCCAAGCTTTTGTTGGGATCACAGGAGGAACGTGAGGAATCTGTCCGGCATCCCTGCGCTGCTGGGAACCCTCCGCAGTGATCCTCCCTCCTCGCAGGGCAGCCAGAGCCAGCGCCTGGGAAGCAGCGAGCGCATCCACGGCTCCGTGGCAGTTCGGTGGGAGCAGGGCGGCTCCGCCGGGATCCCCGGCCATGGGGAAGCAGCTGGGGAAGGAGGACGGTTCCCCGCACCGACACAGCTGGAAAACCTCCTGCTTTGGGGCCAGGGGAAACCACCTCCAAGCCGGGTGGGATGCGGGAGCGCGGCAGCCCCCCGGCAACCCCGGCACGGGGAGCCGGCCGCTGGGCTGACGGAGATGGGCGGCTGGTGGCCGTTTCACGGGAGCCGGGTCCTGCCCTCGGCACCGCTGCCCACCCCACGGCACCGACACCCTCCCGGCAGGCAGGGGATGGCAGCGGGCAGCCCCACCAGCCTTTCGCTTTATCCCTCGGGAAAAGGCCTGTCTGCAGCTCGCGCGGCTGGCCGAGGGCAGCCCATTTAGCCCAGAGCCCCGGGCGCTGGGCTGTGCTGGTGCTCCCACGGGAGCCCAGTCAGCCTGCGTCAG
>JAVJGG010000039.1:23760913-23776914 GCA_035590195.1 Aviceda cuculoides
GCCCCACGGCGGCCCCGCGGCCCATCCCGGTGGGATCGTGTTGTTGTTGGCCGCCCCGCAGGGCTCCGGCCGTGCCGCGGGCTGGGGCTGGGGGTCCGCGGTGGCGGGGGCCCTTTGCAATCGAAAGCTTCCTGCTGGGGACCCTTCAAGGGCAGGCCTTGTAGCAGATCTAATTATACAAACAATTTTGTTCTGCTTCTCCAAATAAACACAGCGAGGTCTGCGGGACACGGCACGATGGGAAATTAGAAACGAGAACGCTTGCTAATGGGCTCCTTAGCTGCAGGGGTAAACAGATTATTTGAAAAGGCCCCAGCCGCCCCTCCAACAGATCCACTCGCTCCTCTCCCCTTCCCGCCCCACCGCCTCTCCCCCCCCCCCCGCCGCACCAAATATTAACAAAGCTTGCAATTTAATCAAATCTCTGAACTGTGAAAGGAGACTTCTGTAGATTCGATTTCAAGGTTTTTCCCTGTTAAGATTTGCATTGAGAAAATTAGATTAAAATCCTGCATGTAAAAGGAAAGAGTCGGGGGCAGGGGAGGGGGGGAGAGCAGGCATGGAGGGGAGCCAGGGGAGGAGGAGAGGGGGCGAAGAGGGGCCCCAAAGTCTGGCTGTCAGCGGGCCGAGTCGAGAGGTGACTGGCTATGGAGTGAGACGGGGGACCCCCTTCCCTCCCCAATACCCAAAGACCAGGGACCCCCCCGGCCGCATCTGCCCCCCCATCAGAGAGCTGCTCCAGATCAGGACCCGGGGGGGCGAGGAGCCTGCTTCCTCCACACACACACACACACACACACACACCCCCGTCTCTTGCAGACAAGGGGCTTATTTCAGGCTGGGAATGGGTGACACCAGGATGTCTCCACTGGTATCAGACCGGTGCTTCGGGTGCGAGGAAACACGTGCAGCGTCAGTCAGCAATCCTTGGGGACACCCGACGCCCGTGGAACTCGGAGGATGGGGAAGGCGTGGGAGCTGGAGCAGGGCTCGCCGGCCGGGGAAAGGGCAGCATCGCGTCCCCGCGCAGCGCGATGCTCTCCCCCGGCGGCAGCTGCTGCTGGGGGTCGAGTCGAGTTCTCCGGCGCAAACGCGCGTCTGGGGTCTTGCCAGCGCTACCGGATCCTCGTGCCCGGGATGTTGTGGCTGAGCTGGGGAGAGCCCGGTGCAATCCCGCAGCGGTCCCGGCGCGCGCAGGTCGTCCGCAGCCCTCCCATCGCGTACGCGCACAAATGGGGTCTATCAACGCCCCGTCGCCAGAGGAAATCCAATTCGAGCCAGAGTCCCTCGATGGCGGCTTGGCAGGAACACGCTGTTGGCCGGGACTTTGTTATCGTTACTCCTCCATGTAATTTATAACTGTATCAGAACGGAAGAACTAATGGCAGTTGCCGTCCTGCTCTGTGCCTGCCTGCTGCCCGTCCCGCTGGCCGGCAGCGGTGGGATGCAGGAGGGCTCCTCCTGGGCCAGGGCTGGGATGGAGCATCGTGGCCGGGGCAGGGCCGGGGGCTCTCCGGGCTCTCCTGCCCGCCGGGGTCGGACACGCTCCGGGATCCAGGGGTCACACAACACTTGAGCTGCTAATGAAGCCTCTGGGATGGGAAATTATTCTGTTGGAGTACAAGTTTTTCTCAGCCAACTACACCAGTTCTGCCCTTTCTGCATTTGTTTTTGTCACACTGAGATCTTGAAACTACATTTTCTTTTTTCCAGGTTAAGAACCTCCCTTTGACATTTCAACAATGAAATGTGTCAATTTTTCTCTCCCAAATCCTTCGCTTTTGAAACGCCCTTCAATCCTACTTTTTAAAAACTAATGCTCCAGAACAAAACAAATATTTCCCTGCAAGTGAAATGTAACATTTCATTAAACCTGGATCAATTCCTGTTTCACTTTTTGATTCCCTAAGACCGAGTCTTTTCCAGCGGCAGCTTCCACCGAGGCCCTGCCCGAAACATCCCAGCGTGGGGAAGCTCCAGGGAGCAAAAGGTATTTGGCATCTCGGGGACCGTTGGCTTCCTACGCAAGAGCCTGGATGCACACTGGGAAGCCAAACCCTGAGCGCCTACCTTTGCTGTTGAAAGATGAAGTCGCGCACTAAAATCGCAGATCTGCGCTCGTGCGATTGAAGCGGGACCCCAGCTCGGGGTTCCTGACGCACCCACCGCCCGCGACGACAGCGTCTCAGCGGGGTGCCCACCTCCCGCGCTCGTCCGGCCGGGCCAGCGGGCAGGTTTGGGCGTGCAGCGGGACTCACCGAAGTGCCGAGCAAGCACTGAGCTCTGCTCCCTGTCTCCGGGGCGGACGGGCATCGGCAGACGGCCAGCTCCGGGGGAGGCACGGCAGCGGCTCAGCGCTGGGACGGTGATGCAGGCGCAGATTTGGGAGGAGCTGGGACCCGCTGGCCTGCCTCCCGCTCGCCGGGTTTAAAGTTTTAAACCTTTTGTCGCATTAATTCTTTCTTTTGGCCTCACTTCTTGGCCTTTACTGCAGCTAACGCGTCTTCCCTCATCAATTTTGCAGAGCCTGGGATTACACCGGCAGTGCCTTTTGGCTGCCACGCCGGTGCCACGTCCGAGCCGGTCAGCAGCGACTCTCACGGGTGGTGGCACCTTCCAACCCGCAGCTTCCCCCGTGAGAGCTGAGCCAAAGGAGATGCTCCCTGGGGAAAGAGGGGCCAAGGGAACAATGCCCCCCAGAAACTGCAGGGCAGCATCTTTGCTTAGGGGACCGGCCTTTCTCCTCCACCACCCGGGGCACTAAATCCAGCATTTCCAGCTTGCAGACCCCCTCGCTTCTGTTCCTGTCTGGAGCCAGCCCCCAGGGCCTGCCCCCATCACCTCTCCATGCGGGAGATCCCGCCGGTCCCGGGGCTGTTACACCTCCTGGTTGGAGATGCAGGACCCTCTGCAACAGCCCCCGGAGGGAGACCCCCCCCGTTGCTCTCCCCTCGTGTCCCGGCAGGGCAGGGGACAGCCCCGCAGCTCCAGCTACCCGCTCGGCGCCAGGGTCCCTCGTCGCGTCCCCCAGGCCCAGGGGCCGGCTGGATGGAAGCGGAGGTTGGGTACCACCACCCTGGCACCGTCCCTCCTCCCTTCATCGCCCGGGGCGTTTCTCGCTGCCCAGGAGGATGGTTTCTGGTCTCGTCTGCTGTCCCCCGGCAAACCACCGCCTGAAAGCAGCTGGGGGAAGCGCGGGGCTTTCTGGATGCACGTGCCAGCAAAATTCAGTGTGAAGCTAAAAAAAAAAAAGGCTGAGAGAGGGAAAGAGGAGCTGTTAAAGGAAACCCAATCTGCCGACCACGCCAGGGCGGGCGGCTGGACCCGTCTGCATCTGGGGCTATTGAATCACGGAGCTAAGTGGTTTCCTCTCCACCTCACCGGGGAGCAGCTTTTATGTTCCACTGAAAAGGTATCCTGCTCAAACAAGCAGGGACATAATGGGGAGAGCATCCATTAAACAGAAGGAAACGAGGGCATGTTAAACATGAAATATTCATGGGGGCTCTTGCCAGCTTGTTAATGCATTTGTGTTTGCAAAATACCTCTGGCTGGGGAGCAGGGGAGGGAGGGCTGCGCGGCAGGTCGGGGGGACCCCGGGCATGGTGTGGGCAGGAGGAAACTGCGGAGAGGGAGGCTGGAGAGAGGACAAAGGCAATGCGTGCCTGGTGGGAGAATGGTTTGCTCGTGAAAGACCTGCTCGGTGCTGCAGAGGTAAATAAGGGCAGCTAGCACTGGGGCGCGTCCCAGCCCCATCGCTGGGACCTCTGGTGTTGGGCTGCCCTGTGCCCAGCACGAGCGCCGGGCTCTGAGGGGCTGAGGCACTGCCTCCGCTTCCACGGCGTTTCGTGGACAGCAGTGTCCCAGGCTCCGCTGGTCTCTGCTTCCCGAAGTCCCTGCTGGGAGAACAGCCTGCCACAAATTCTTTCGAGCATTTCTCCAGCTTCATATTACAGAGACCTCATTGCTTCTTCAAAACTCACTTCCATATATTTAGTGGGACATTATGAGATAGCATCAATAATTAAAAATAAACTACAATTGTCAAAATGGGCGAACAAAGTGCATCTGGTGATGAATTACCCTGTCTATGCAAAACAGTATTTGCTCCGTTGGTTGCTAAGCCATAGATTTCATTAACTCACAACGGGTCTCCCAGTCATTTAGTGCAAATTAAGGAAGCTCTATTGTATTATTCCTATTATTATTATTATTATTATTATTATTATTACTACTACTATTATTATTTTGTAACACAGTCTCATGGGTGAGTGTCTCTAGCAAGAGCTGCATTCATTCATCTCGGATGATGTACTGGCCGAAGGCAGCAGGGTGCCATCGGGAGCTGGGAAGGGTCCCAGCAGCGCCGGCTCTGGGATGTCTCTGAGCACTGGGGGAGACACTGGGTTGTGAATCTGCCTCTTCCCAGCTTGGGCAGAGTTTCCAGGGCACGGGCGACAGCTGTACATCCTTTCCTTGTTCCTTCCATTGCCATCCCTCCAACCCATCTTTCGAGGAAGGGTTTTACTCTCCAGCCAAGAACAGATAGATCATGTCGCAGCACTAAGGGTACACGTTGTTGGTATTAAACTGGGACCAGAACGGCCAGTGCTGGCACTCAGCAAAGCTGATCTCATCTCTCCCCGAGGGTTCTGTCTGCTGGGCACATCCCTGCCATGCCAGGCTGCCCACCCCTCCTTTCACCCAATTTTGGTGACGGTGTTTGGAGCCAAGCAAGTCCCCAGTGTCTCTGCTGCGGGGAGAGGACCTGGTGGGGGGGTACATGGGAGGAGGGACCCGAAGGGGCAATTCATGCAGAACAGAGTAATCGGGTGGAGCGCCAACAGACGAGAAGGACAGAAGAAAGAGAGCATGTTTTAATGAAGAACAGGTTTTAATGATTGCTATTTTTCACTCTTAATTAATGAAATCAGGCTTGGGATAGACAAGCAGGAGCGAGGCAGAAAGATTAAAGCGGCTTTGTCACAGGCGTTACTGGAATTGGCTGGTGTCTCGCAGCCCAGCGGTGAAGGGGAAGCAATATCCGATGGACCTGGGCCTAAAGGAGTGTTTTGCAGCGGAAAAAATCAGCATGTAATAGAGCTGTAAAAGTGTTGTTTGTGCCTTTGTAAAAACCTCTCACTTGGAGGAAGAGGCCAGGGAGGGAGAGGGTCTCACCGAGGAGCAGGGAGGCTGGAGGCTCCCCTGGCTGAAGCCAAGGACTGGCAGACAAAGAGGTGGAGATATTGCCTAGCATGGTGACAAATCCTTCACAAGTATGAACTTTTCAAACCTCAAGTCCTGAGGAAATGGGACCAAAGTGCAAAGGGGAAAATGTTGATACAGATCAGGGTTATGCTGTACAAATACATTCTTACATCAGTGTTTGGGAAATGCAATCACAGACTTGGACAAGGAGGAATTAACAGCAGGTTCAAAGGCAGCTTGGGCTGAATATTTTATCAGAAATTGTCTACTTGTGTAACGCCTGCCTGACTTATCCTGTGGCTTTTGCCTTCTAGCCCTCTGCTAGTGGGCAGTCCATCAGAGCTCAATGCCACGCACGAGAAGCATTTCCCAGGCTTGTACCGCTGTTCATTCTGCCAAAACCTAACTGGAAAAAAACCCAGAGTGATGGAAATGGCCTGTGGGCTCCCAGGGGGCCGAGACCGTTCCCTCTCCCGGTGGGGGATGCTGGGTGGTCCGGCCGTGCTGCAGCCCCAGCTGGCTGCAGTGCTTGCAGGGACCCAAAATCCAGCCCTGGGCGTCTGCAGCAGAGCTGAGGGCTCTTTGGGAAACCGAGCCTCAGTCGCTCCTTGTGAGCTTGCCTTTTCTTCAGACATTGCCGCATGCTTGGCTCAACACATAGTTCTAGGCTGTTAATCCATCTCTCCGTTGCAAACCTCCCAGGACTTTGTTTTCTAAAGGGGAAGCGAGTTGATTATTTCAAATTGATGTTCAGGGTCATCAGCCAAGCTCCTTCCCACAGACAGTAACTCCAGCCAGCTCCCTGCTCGCTCCGTGATCTCAAACCCCATCAGCAGGATGGGCTCACGTTTAGAGCTTTGACATCACCAGGATGGTTTATCCCTACCCTCCACGATCTTGTGTCGCTCCCCACAGTAAAAATGAAGCTTGCTGGAACATTTATTTAGAATTTCCTTTCCTTTTTGATTCCCATTTTCAGTTCAATGATCTCTAAGTAAATGGGCCACAGGCGCCCAGCAGCCCCTGACCTGCAGCGCTGGCGAGCGCAGCCCCTGCACCCCGCTCTGCTCTGCTGCAGCTCGCCTCCTCTTCTTGCACAAGTTCATCCCAAGGAAAAAGTAAGTTCAGCAATTTCAACATGTCTGTGGGATTTGCTTTGGCTTTTCCTTATTCTTCATGGGAAAGGGAGGGAGACGAAACACACTTTCCCTGTGTTCTTAAGAGAATTGATTCTTTTTTTTCCACTTGAAATGCTCCTGCATCTTGCTCTCCCCTCTGTTTTATTTTATGCTTCAAATTATAACAATAATAATAAAATGCAGAAGGACCTTCTTGCTTGCTGTGGGAACAATGTTCCGGTTGTGCCCAAAAACCACACCCCACAAACACCTCCTTAGCCGCTGCCCCGTCACCAGCCGCTCGGAGAAGACCCAGGCCGAAAGGCGTTCATTGCGGGAGCAGCGGGAAGGGATGGCTCTCCGTGCACCCCGAAACCGGGGCTGCCCTGGCCGGGAGAGAGCTGCTCACAGGTCCCTGTGTTTCAGCAGTGCCGGGGACTTCCCTGCCCTGCCAAAAGCAGGGACGAGCTGTCCCCAATATTGAGGGTCTTAGTGGAAGTGAAAAAAATCTCCCCTTCAAACTCTTTGCCAGTTCGGAGGGGAGCACCTGGGCTGGGACCCGCCGTCTCGGGGGCTGTTCGAGCAGGAGGTAACCACACGCTGCGGCCAGATGTGAATCTGCTCTAATTATCTCCGGCTCATTAACACCAGGGCAAAGGCAGGGAGGTTTCTCTGGCAAACAGCGCTGCATCGGGAGCTCACTGCAAGGCTTTGCCTCTCTGGATGTCCCTTGTCCTTCCTGAGCTGTGCCTCTCTGGGCACCTCCAGCCCTGGGGCTCTCCTCTGCCACAGCAGCTCGTCTGCTGCAGACAGGTGAGGACCAGGACTGGCAGGGATGGATGGAGGAGCGGGACATGAGGCCGGACCGGTACGATGGGAGGGCAGCAGAGGATGGGCAGGATGTGGTACCCAGGCACCCTCCGTGTCCAACAGGAACGGTGACGCTGCGGCAGGACAAGCCTCCGGGCCATGCCCCCGCTCGAGCTCCTGCGTGACCCTCGTGTGCACCCTCATGGGCTGGAGACCTCCTAGCAATCCAATGTCCCCATCCAGCCCCGAGACATGTCCCAAGCCTTCGCCTGCGAGAGGCACCATCCTGAGACCTGGGGCATCCAGACCCCCATGGCAGGGCCTCGGATGGGGGCTCACCAGGGAGAGCAGGTCCAGATGTGCCCTCACAGCTCACCCCAGTCCCACCCGGGTCCAGCTATTTACTGCGGGGTTTGTACTTTCTTCTTTTCCTTCTTTTTCTTTTCTTCCACTGGTATTAAGAGCCTAAAAATAGCCATGCTTCCCATCTCAGCTGGTAATGTAAAACCAGGTTAACATAGCTGCGCCGTGGAACAGCAGCCATCTCGTTTGCTCTGAAATCAAATTTATTAAGGCATTAGTCTCTTTCTCTCTTCTTCCCCCCCTCTCCCCTCCCCACAGTAAGCACAGGTTTTCACGCAGCCATGGCTGCCACATCGCTCTGAGCAGGGCAGAGGGGGGGAACGTCAGGGGGACGGGGCTGCGACGGAGCAAGGGGCAGCCACTGCTGGGGGCTCGGCACCATCCCACCGCGGGGACCCTGGGCCGCGGGACACCCCAGCCTCTTCGCTGGCACCCACACCGTGCCCGATGGGCACAGCCCGCGCTGCTGGTCTGCCTGGGATGGAGAGCTCTGCCCCCGAATAACTAACTGCCCCAGCCCTGCCCCGGTGGGGTGGCACACGGGGGCAGCTCAGCTCTCCGGAAAAGCAACGCAAGTCGTCTGTCGAGGGCTAACAGCCACCGGGAATTTGCCGAGAGGATGCCCTGCACGTAGGCGCAGCTCCAGACAAATGAACGCGAGCGTCAGGCGGCCGGCTAAAGCCAGCACAAGGGGCTCAAAGGCAGGAGGGAGCAGGAGTGGGCACGGGGAAGGGAGGACGGGTGATGTCTCTGTGGCAGGACCACGCACGGGCTCCTTGCTGGTAGCTGGGACCAGTCCGGCGGTGCCTGCGGCTCCGGCAGAGCCTGTCCCTTGGCTGCCAGGACCGACCCGTGGGCGAGGGGACGGATGGACACGGGTGGGCTCCCTCGGGCCGCAGCGGGGAAGGGGCGAGCGGCGGTGCCTGGCCGGAGCAGCCGTGCCGCCGGCAGCTTGGCCCCTCGGCAGAGCCGTGGGCTCCTGCCAGCCCCGTCTCGGGGCGCGAGGGAGGAGGAAATGGCTTAAAATCAAGCGACCCTCAGGCTGGGCAGAGGCAGAAGGCAGCTGGACCCTCCAACAGATGGAAGAGGCCGCAGACAAAACTTGCTGCTCTCCGACCGCAGGTCGTTACAGACCAGTGGGATCCTTTATAAATAATGAACAAATATCGATTGGTTTTGCCAGTAAACACAGAGTGACCTTTATTAAAAATACACGGAAAACGCACTTAGGGAAGCTCGCCGACTTCTTGCTACAGACAGATTTACACAAAAAGCTGATTTGTCCCACAACAGCCTGAAATGTGGTAAATGAGGCAGGCAAGGGGAGCAAGCCGCCGGCACAGCGGGCGCTGCATCCCACTGCCCGCTCCTGCCCTGCAGCTGCAGACCGGGGCTGACCGCACCATCGCTCAGCAGAGCTGCGGGCCTGGGGACCCACCGCCGTCCCATCCGGCACCCCAGGGGAGAGGGTGTAGGTCTCTGCCCCACAGAAAGCCACAGGACGTGAGATATTGGGCCCTGCTGCAGTTACTGGGGACGGGAGAGAGTTCAGCAGAGGAGGAGGCAAGATGAGACTTTAAACTCCACTTCAGGGCATATCTGCCCATAACCCACTCGGGCAGTTTTGATGTAGTGGTTTGGAGCTGGCCCTTGGACTCCGCAATTTGCTTTAAATTGCCCACTCAGCACCCAGCACCACGCTTGCTGAACGCCGAGAGCTGGACACGGCTCCCTCGGCCGGGGGCGGTGGAAGTGGCTCAAGGCACTGTGTAAATCTGGGAATTTGCCTCGGAGCTGCCCTCTGTTTGTCTGATCTCTTGGGGGTTTTGCAACAATTAATTATCTGCTATACAATAGAAAGATCATTCCTCCTGGCCAAGGTTAAACATCCCAGTGCTGCAAAACAGCATTCGTGTTAGCTGGAAATAAATCTCGCTTATTCCCTAGGCAATGCTGCTGCTTCTGATTCTTTGTCCATAGATTAAAGAAATGGGCAACAGCACAGCTCCAGACACTGGAAGGGAGATTAAGAGCTCCTCGCCCCTCAGCCACCACTTGAGCTGTGACTTACTGCTTGGACCCCTCCTGTTGGCAAATTGCTCGTGACCCCACGGCGGTTTTTGCCTCGGGGCTGGCACGCTTTGCGGCGGGTGGCCTCGAGCGCTGGGTGTTGGGGCGGTGTGGCCGGGGACGCGGGTGCAGATGCTGGGAAGATGCCGACACGGAGGAGAAGGGGCTGGCGGAGCCCCGAATGGCTCGGGCTGTCTTTTGTCAGCAGGGGAACGATCCTGACATCGAGATGAAATAAGCCTCTGAGGTCTAGAGGCTGCACAAAGAAAAACAAGTAGAAATGGCAGTAGACACTCAGATCCCCAGCCCTAAAAGCATCTGGTTCTCTTCCCGAAGGAGAGGAGGAATCAGACATGTTCGCTGTCTACTAGATGGTACCTCCCGTTTGCTCTCTCACACGGTAATTGCCTGCAAACACAAAGCGACTGGGAGATATTTCTCTCTTTGATAGTCATTTACGCACAGCACTTTTCCACATGGGAATGTGCCCACGTGTGCACAAGTACAGGCGTTGTCACCAATAAAACCATTTTGAGCAAAACGTCTGCTTGAAGAAGCGCATGTGGGACCCTGCGCAGCGGCAGGGAAAGCACGTCCCAGTCCGGACGCGGGGAGCTCGCTGCAGGACTGGCCCAGCTCTGGTTATGGGGGTCTCACCAGCCAGAGCAGGGACACAAACCAGCCTCCACCAGTCCTTCCCACGCTGTCACACGAGGGACCACAGCCCTCCCCATCTGAGGGGAGAACTCAGCTCAGGCTTTCATGGGACGCGTATGCGGGCTGCTGCCCCACGCTGCTCGTGCCTTCCCACCCCGAAAGCCAACCCTCTGGGTTCTGTCCCCAGGCTGGAGGAGCCAGTTCCATTAACCCCCTCTGGACTTGGCCCAGCAGCCTTTTTGGTGGTCTTCCACTGGGCCCCCTGTCCGGACATGTGGGCTCCCCTGGGGCCAAGCACAAGCAAGAGAAAGTCCCTCTCCATCCCCTCTGATCTCGAAGCATGCAGCCTGCTCTGGCAGAGGTTTCTGGGCTGCTCCAGGGGATGTATGATGCTAAAAAGCCAGCGTGGACCAAGGCCAAGCAAAGATTTTATTAATTGGAGTGCATGTGGGTAAGTAGCATTGATCACTGAAGTTACTTACGGCTTTTGAACAAAATGCTCCTGGAGCAAATGTGTCTGGCTGCTTAATTGATTTGGGATTTTACTTTGTTTTTTCCCTCCACAGTTTTTGGAGAGGCACAGCTAGGTGCTGAGCATCAAGCACCTGCACTGTGTGCCTTACAGGTTTTTCATATCAGAGCATCCCATTTCGCGTTCTCATTTCCACCTCTCTTACCACCCCCTAGCTCCCAGGAAGAGATGTGCAAGCCAAAGCCAGTCTGGTAGCATGTTTTGTCCCCAGATAAACCGTCCGTTAGACTCACCTGGACGGGTAGCAGATCCTCAACACCCCCTACCTCATCCACACATTCCAGCTGAGCTGAGGCACCGAGCAGAGCAGCCTTCCCCAGCATCACCCTTTGACCGCCGCTATTTTATAATTAACGTTGGCACTGCCCAAGCAACATGGCAACACAAGAGCTACGTGCTGGAGCGTGCTCCGGGGCCAGCCTGCGCCGGGTCCTGGTGTCCAGCCAGGACCTGCTATGGACTGCATTTTCCCTGGGAGGCTGGAGTGGAGGAGTTTTCCCCAAGCTCCCAGCGGTCCGTCAGCCTGACAAGCGCCGCAGCATCCTCCGTTACCGCCGCAACACGAGGGGCCACTCCAGACCACGCTCGTCACCCAGCCCCGCGGTCCTGTCGGCAACAAAACCCATCGCGGGGCCCATAAACATTTCGTGCCAGCAAACCGGCTCTGCTGGCTGCCGCAGCCCGGGGTACCGGGAGAGCCCCAGAAGGGCAGAAGCGCCCTTCCACGCTGCCGTGGACGGGACGGAGCTCCTCCGGCCGCCTCGCCGCCCTGCCCTGCCAGCCCTGCCAGCTCTGGGCTGGCTCCCGCACGACGCTGCCGGCGAGGGCAGCTCTGCCGGGAGCCGGAGCGGCGGCCAGCGAGCTGCCTGCGCCCCGCGGGAGGCTCGTGCTGTTACCCTGGAGAAGCCGGTTATCCCTCTGGATGAGGATGTTATTGCACCGAATCAAAAAGGTCGGGGTCTGCAGCAGCTCGTCTCGCAGCCCGCTGTAGCGAGGCAGCGCCTAATGCGGGCTGCCCTAAGGACAGCCCCGTGCTCGGCGAGATGCTGAAAACGCGGGTTTGGAGGGGGCCGTGCTTCCCGTCGCACGCTCCAGGTAACCTTCGAGCAGCTCCTTCTTTTAACCCGATCACCAAAAAGATGCATTAGCTAAAGGCCGGTGTTGACTCCAGGTCTAAAGAGGGCTTTTTTCTTTGTGCGCACTCCTGTGTTGCTGACGGTAAGAAGCCGGATGTTTCTAACCAGCCAGTGTCTTGGGACATCTTCCCCGGAGAAGCAGCGAGTCCACAAAATCCTCAAGTGGATCTAATATGAAATTTAATTAATTTATAAGTGGAAACACATGGCACCACCACCTGAGGGAGCAGAGGTCTGCAGCTCATCCAGGCGTCCCAGGCCACCGCTCCTGCCCCGGGGCATCCTCGGGAGGTCCCAGCATTCCGGCTTGGGAGCGGGACTGGAGACTGCGGACCCGTCCCACAAACAGACCTGCAAGTTTCCCTCGCTTTTTTTAAATTCTTTTTTCTAGATATCAGAGGGAAGGTGGTTTTAAGGGCTTGTGGAGTTTTTCATATAGAAAAATATAACCCAAAAAGTAAATAGGCATGTGGTTTTAATGATCAATCATTCATTCAATTTGCACGTGTTTTTCTACCCAACATGGTAAGGAGAGCTGATCTTAATAAATATGTAACAAAATGATCAGTCTGTTCCCAAAACAGCTCAGGCCCTCAGGTACATGGGGCCGTGTTTGCCTCTTCACCTCCATGACCTGCACTGCATTGGGATTTAAAATTGCGATGACGGAGGGATGATATTTGCATTTTGAGAAAATTTCCCAACTTCACAAGTTGATTGTCCTCAACTTCCTGCAGAACTCTCTTGACAGAGTGGCACTGATGGAAGAAAAAAAAACACCCTTTTTCTCTAGAACCCTCGAAATGTTCCATTTTGGAGCAGTCAAAGCAGATTATGAAAGAAAACAGACTCTCCAATCACAGCCCAGGCAGGAAGGCTGGAAACAAGCGGATGCGAGCATGAAATGTGATGTGCAGCGGGATGAGATAAACTCCCTATCTTGTTTTGGCCCATTACAGCATATTATTCATCAAAACACTTTGTTGAAATCAGCTAGCTCCGGGTTTTGTTAATTTTCTCTGTTTCAAAAAAATCAGACTTTGGGGAAAAAAGTGCCAAAAATAGATATTTAACTAGCTGCAGCCAAGTGGTCCTTGAGTTTAGCCTGTCATCCCGGGTTATTACTCCACTTATATCCCTGTGATAATTTGGGAACGGTTTCTCTGAGCTGAGAGGGGAGGGCGGTGGCAGGGCGGATAACACGCTGCCTTGTTAAAACATCGAGGATATTTACCTGGATGGCAAGGAGCGGCCAGTTTTAAGTCCTTATCCCGAATATGCCTGGGCAAATTCTTTGCGCGGACAGAGATGATCTGTGTCCCCTGCAGGAGAGGGGTCCCCCACCCTGGCCCGAAGCCGCCGGAGAGAAATGAATAAACGAACGTTAGCGAGCAAGCCTCGGGTGCTGTGCAGTCCGAGTTTTCTTCCTTTAGCAAAGCGGAGATGCCTTCCCGTGAAACCTGCCCGCGGTGAGGAGGGCAGGGAGCGGGCTGGGGTCCCGGCCCCGGCAGCCCCCAGCCCCGTGGGTCCCCCCCTGCGCCCCCGCAGCCTCTCCCAACCATCTCAATGTGCAATCAGGGGGCAGAGGAACGAGAGCGATGCTTGAAGGCACCGTTGATTTTCAAGTATCAGTCGCAGGCTTGTTTTGTTTGGGTAAGTTGGATGCTCTCTCGAGTTTCTTAGCAACCCTAATGGGCTGATGCTTTCCATTCCCGGGAATCGCACATGGCAAATTAAGCCTCGGCGTCCCTATCAGACCGTCCTTCGCACACCGGTCCGGGCAGGCGAGCGGGGCGGCTCCTGCTCTGCCACGGTGGGGTGTACGAGGCGGGTACCCCGGGAATGGCGTGGGACCCTCCGCCTGCCCCGGCGCTGGGGCCAGAAACGCCGACGGTCCTCAGCAGTGACCCCTGCCATCCCCCCAGTCCGTGTGTCCTACTCCTTCTGCTACGTCCAAGCTCGGCCTCTCTGGAGCAAGGACAACCCGGCAGGGATGTGCTTTATTTCTCACATTTATTTATTTAAATTTTATAAATCAGTCAAAGCCACTTTTGCTGCTGTTCATATTTCTTTGGATCAGCCTCAGAGAAAGGAAGGGCAGCTCAGCAGCCCCCTAAAGCAGCTTAGTGTTTTTTACACCCCAGTGGAGCAGGAAAAGACGGTCAGTGAAGGATTGTAAATTGAGCCAATTAAAGGAATCATTGAGATTGTAAAGGACAGGCCATGCTCATCTTGGTGCAGCTCTGGACTTCAGAGGGTTTATACAAAAGCACATATTGCCTTTGTATAATTTAACACCCTTTAAGTAATATTATGAAACATAAGCACCACCCTTCAAGGAATATTAAGAAATAAAAGCATGTATGTTCTGCCATCTCCAACGGTTGGGGTTCCGCTCTTCTCCCCTTTAGGACAGTGACTCCAGGCCAGCTGGTTTCACATTCCATTTTTTATTGTTTTTATTGTCCATTTCTCCCCTCTACTAAGGTCAGTCAAATCTCTGCAAAACAAGCACCAAGAGGTGATCTGTAAAGCACAGGGGCACTCACTCTCCACCAAAGACGGGCCTGTGCCCTGTGCAGGGCATTAAAGGGGATTCTCTCACGGCTGGAAAGTTTTGTCCAGTTGGCCACCTCCCTCCATCCCCGGGGGAAAAGGAGCCACCTCAGGGACCCCAGCAAAGCCCTCCGGACCCTGACCCCTCACCAAGCTCCTCAAGGCTCAGTCCCAAGGCCAGATCTTTGAAACTCAAGAACAAATCGTGTCTTTTCCGTTAAGACTTTCCAGCACCACCACCAAGTGTGCTGCAGCACAGGGGACTGGTGAAAGTCATTAAGCCTCCGTGAGGAACCGCTAATGTCCCTCGTTAGCTCACTAGCGCTCACTCACTCGCCTGATTTCA
Source organism: Aviceda cuculoides (assembly GCA_035590195.1). NCBI lineage: Eukaryota > Metazoa > Chordata > Aves > Accipitriformes > Accipitridae > Aviceda > Aviceda cuculoides. The sequence goes on from JAVJGG010000039.1 coordinate 23,775,710, forward strand.
AAGGGCCCCAAATCTCCGGGCTTTGCAGCATCACCGATAGAAATCCAGTTCTGCCGTTTTGTGCTCTCTCAGCCCAGGGATGCTCCGATGCCAGCCGTGTCCCCAGGTGCCACCACAGTGGGCAGAAGTATTTCCAGGCCTAACACAGCAGGTTTGGTTACTTTTACTTATGAACTCATTGCGGACCCCTTCCAGTTGTGACCTTCGGGATAAGGGCTTCCATGGAGGATGCGGGCTGCGGCTGCCCTGTGACGGTGACGATTTTGGCCGATTTGCTGTGGCTCTCAGCCGTTCCCGATTGCAGGAACCAGAGCTGCCAGCCAAGCCTGGACTTGGGGCAGATCAGGACGTGCAGGCTGAAGCCTTTCCTGCCCCGTGGGTCAAGGGGAGCTGGACCAGTGCCTGCCAGCATGTGGGCGTCGGGCTGGGGCTGTCCTGGGCACGCTGGCGTTTCCCTGCTCCCACACCACCGAGGAAAGGAGATGCCAGCCCCATCCTCTGCAAATAAGGCATCTGGAGAGGTGTAAGAGGAAAGGACCAACTGGAAAGTTAGAGGGAAAAGGGCAAGCTAAGAGGTAAAAGTGTGGTGGGCAGGACTTCATGGGAGCCTCGCGGGCACTAAGCCAGCCCCTCCAGATCTTGGCAATGGCTTGTTCCACCTTTTTTGGAAACATATGTGTACATGTTGTGAGCGCGGGCAAGGCTGTGGCGAGGGAACGAGGCCAGCCTGCATCTTTTCTGTCATCTTCTCCTGCTCCCCTCACAGCGCCGGGCAGCTCCCGAGGGCCGCTGGACGTGACGAACCGGCTGAAGCAGCGACTGCGGGATGAAGCCGGCGATCTGGTTTCAATAAAATCAGCAGATTGTTTCATGGCTGGATGGGAAAGTTGTGAGGCTCCAGGATTTGCTCCTCTGGCAGCTGGATCCTGTTTGTCCATCGCTGTCTCCCTGGACTGCAGCTCCCACCCCACCACTCTGGAACAGGCTTCTGGGAGAGGTGGTTGATGCCCCAAGCTTGTCACTATTTAAAAGGCATTTGGACAATGCCCTTAACATGCTTCAACTTTTGGCCAGCCCTGAAGTGGTCAGGCAGTTGGACTAGATGAGCATTGTAGGTCACTTCCAAAGTATTCTATTCTATTCTATTCTATTCTATTCTATTCTATTCTATTCTATTCTATTCTATTCTATTCTATTCTATTCTA
>JAVJGG010000039.1:23777014-23797739 GCA_035590195.1 Aviceda cuculoides
ATTCTATTCTATTCTATTCTATTCTATTCTATTCTATTCTATTCTATTCTATTCTATTCTATTCTATTCTATTCTCTGGTGGTTGTGCCAGTCAGAGCACAGTGTCTGCTGTGGGACCCAGTGCACCAACCTCCTCTGGGGATGCAAGACAAGAGTGTAAAGCAGAAAATAATAGTCTGGTCTGAGAGATGAATGCTTCTGCTGATTAACAGCTTTCTCACTCTGCGGAAGGACAGAAAGGTTGGATGGATGAGAGGGTTTCCAGGGAGAACTGGGCTTCCTGGGCTGCAGAGTGCCTCCGGCTCGCGGTGCATCACCCTCTCACGGCATCCAGCTGACCCAGCGAGGGCGCTGGCAAATCCTCTGCCCCTGCCTGCTTCTGAGGAGGGCATCTCCTGCGCAGCACCGCAGCTATAAGCGGTGGAGAGGGCTGGACCTTGGGGTGAACTCCGCCGCCGTCTCCGAAAGCGCAGCTGCCCCCGAGCTCGGGGTGTCTGGGGGGTGCAGGGAGCGGACATGCAGGAGCATCTCCTGGCTCCGACGCAGCAAAGCACTTCAGTGTGCAGCTTTGATGGGGACATTAAGCATATGCTTAAAGCCGAGCCTGCGCTCCAAGGCGCTGCTCAGCCGGGGACCCGGAGTTAGTTCAGACGGAGGCAGCTGAACTCTTTGAAATATTGGGCAGTTTTCTAGGTTACATTTAGCCTTTCTCTGTACCTTTAAATTCCAACAGCAATGTGCCTTCTAAGGAAAAAAACAAGCCTTTAAAGCAGTAAACAGCTGTTTTCCCTCTTTCTATATAAGAGCAATCTTAAAAAACACTAAAAAATTTAACAACCTTCTTTTTTTTCCAAAGGTTTTTTTTTTGTGAAGCAAGGCCATTTCAGGGGTCTGTCAAGCATACTCGGTAACAGCGTGACATATCCAGTAACAGCATCACCAATAACCAGCCTGGCCTTCCTCCCTAGCTTGGCTTTATTACAGTCCCTAAACTGGCCCAATAGGAATTTCTGCTCTGTATTTAAATGAACTTGCAGGCAGTAAAGGAGCATGTATAAAGAAAGGGGTGAGTATTATGTCAGTTTTGTGTATTGTAACCCCTTTACTTACAGCCCCTATATCTTCTAAATTCTGGCAGGGGCAGAAGCACTAACTTACTCACTCCCACTGTCTCCATCCCCAAAGTGTGCAGTTAATCCCAAATCTGAGGCTGCAATATCAGCTTTCTGTTCTAGCCAGGACAGAAAAAAACCAGAGCAGGACAGACCAGCTGCATTTAGCGCCCCATCAGCTAAATTTCAATGAAATCATTTTGATGAATTGTTTAGGAAGGGAAAAAAGCCCTATTAACTGTACATTTGCTGTTAATTAATAGTCTGCTTTTTTTCCTCCTCTTCGGCACAGCACTTCCGAGCTGTTTCAGGCTCTGCTGTGAGCACGGCATCTTGGACGGGCACAGCAGCAGTGGGTGCCGGGCGGATGGGTGATCCGGACAGGCACGGGCTGCAGCAGGGGAGCAAGCTGCATCAGTACCACGCCAGTGAGGGTGAATTCTCTGAGCTCCGTGCCCTGCTCCAAAGAGACAATGCCGAAGCCATGCGGATGCAGGAGGAGTGGTAAAAGCTGATGGCTCCATTCTGCTCCCAGAGCTGCTCCTGCTCCGGACTGCCGTCGGTCCGCGGGCAGCACCCCTGGGCGGCTGTGCAGTGTCAGCAGGGCAGGAGAGGCGTTCCTCAGCTCCTCGGTTTTATTATTTTTAATAAATTCTCTCTTCGTGTATTTATTTTCTGTACATATCTTGTAAATATCTCTGGAATGTTATTGGAGAGGAATGTTGGCCAATATCCCTCGGAAAACAGATGCCTGAGCTGCTGTGGGGGACTCTGATGGGATCAGGGCAGCCCTTTACGTCTCGAGGGGGGGTGGGGGTGCCCGCAGGTCCTGGCCAAGGCTTAAAACCAGTAGCAAACACACACAGTAGGCAACTGCAACAAAGGAAAAGTCTCGGTAAATAATTTTCATCCATAGTCACTATGTCAATGTGCCCACGGGACATTTCAGGAGCCACCACACAGGAGAGGAGGGAGCAGTTGCATGGCAGAGCATCCCCCCAGCTCCCACCCGGCCCCCCTGGCAGCCGGGCGTGATGCGTCGTCGTGTCCCCCCCGTCCTCAGCCCCCGTCAGCGCGGCAGCCCTTGAGGAAAGAGCTTCATCGTCTGTTTTAGACTGGCTCCCGTGCTCTCTGTCGGCTGTATTTCACAGCTTCTATAGGAAGCCCTTACAGTTTTGAAGCCCAGAGGCTGAGGGCCCTCTGATGGAGAAGCTCCTATCTGATATGATTCCTTGGGCTGCCCAGGTTTATTTAAGATGTCCTTCCCGCATTGAGACCTTCCAGGCTAAGTCACCCTGGGAAGAAAAGGTAAAACACCCGGACGGTGCTGAGGCTGGCTACTCAGTCCTGACCAGCCTTGCAGCTCTGTTCAAAACTCTTCCTGCGATTCTCCGAGTTTTCTGTATTTAATTTTCTAGGTGTTTTTTTTTTCCTGTACTTAACCCAGAAACTTTCATTCAAACTCAATTTGAATTTAGGAGAAACCAAAGGCTGTAAACATGGTTTCTTCCAACCCAACTGCATCACCTGGACTCAGCCCCGCTAAGAGGAGAAAACCTCAGGAACAGGGACTGTGTTTTACTAATTGCTTTACCCGCTTGTGGGAGAGCACAACGCCAGCTCCAGCACCTCCAGAGCCGGGCACCTGGTGACAGAAAAGGAACAGATCCCTAACGGTAGCAGTAAGTGCTTGTGAGCCTCCAAGTTTCTCTTCTTCTTCTCCAGCTGTGCTGACTCTTCGACAAGCGAGACCAGCCACGGACCTTGTCTCACGCCTGTCCTCCGCTGCGACACGGGCTCTGAAATTTGCTGCTTGACGGGGCAGCCCCACCGCGGGTGGATTTGGGCTGTTCGTCCCCCGCGACAGGCAGCTGCCCAAGCCTGTGGGAGAGCAGCCCCGCAGAGCTCGCTGCCTGCAACCCTTCAGCTCCAGGTACGGGGGCCAAAGAACCTTCGCCCCCCCCCGCACTACTCGCTGTTCCCTTGGCCGCTGAGCTCCCCCTGCACAGCACCTGCACCCCGTTCAGTGGCACCCGCTGTCTGAGAGGGTCTGACTCTTGATGGACCATTTCTTCTCACCCATCTCCCTGGCCCAGGACCGGGGGGGCCGCGGGATGCAGGATGCTCGGAGCCAGCCGTCTCCGCAGGCACTGCTGGGTCCGGCAGAGAAAAACCAGAGCGATGCAGGGAAAGAGCAAAAGCCGAGCTGGGGCCAGGGCTGTGCTCTGCTCTAGGGAGAGGTACAACGGCGACGGGTCCCATCCTCCGAGGTTTTAGCAAACCAGAGAGCGGGAGGGAGAGGTGCGCGGGCAGGGCGGGCTGGAGGCAGAGCGCTCACCTTCGGCAGTGATGTTCCATTCTTCCAACTGTTTGGGTTTCCTGCTTATAAGCTCTGGATTTCCTGGGGCTTTTTTATTCTTCTCAAACTACCGTGGCCTCCAGCTTGTGCTGGCAGATCCCTGTGCCTGCACAAAATACCACTGCTGTCAGCCAGATCTCCAAGCCTGTGCAGGAATCATTACAGGTTTGGGTCTAGCAGCTTCCTTGGGGGATTTCTTGCCCTGAATTTTTGACGTGTACGCTCAGCGTAGGCTTCACCTTGGGGAAGCATTTTCTCAGGGTACCCCATAGCGGCAGCGAGCCCCGGTCCTGGCAGGCAAGAGGGGGTGCACCACCCCGCTTTCGGTCTCTGGGCCAGGAGGCATCGGTGCAATGAGCTGCCACAAAACCCGGGCTCTGCGTCCCTCTGAGTCACCACCCCAGCCCAGAGGAAGAAGCTAATCTGAGGCTTTGTACTAAGACGGAGTCATTCACTGCAGTGCTACATGCTTAATTATCCTGACTAGAAGGAAGAGCTCTAGTAACATTTGGTCCAAATTAATGATGGTTTGTTTTGAAATGCAAATAGTTTTTAATCAGAGGGGGAAAGGTGGAAATAGACACTACTTAGTTTCTACATTTGAATTTTTTTAATGAAGCCATGCATCTGTGTTTTTTTTAAAATATATATTTCTTTTAATATGGAGAATAACTTTTGTGTGGGCTGAATTAGCTCTAAATGAAAGCAAACAAGGCATAATTAGAAACCGGTTCACTTTTTTTCTTCTGTTCCTTTTCCTCTGTAACAGCAGCATTATAATAAGGTGTACATCTGGGAGGGGAGGGAAAGCACCCCAGCCGAGAGCGTGCCCATCTGCAGGGGGGGCCTGGCTGTGAGGCTGGCGCGGAGGAGGACGGAGAGGTGCTGCAAAGCACGGTGTGAAGCAGGAGCTGTGCAAAACGCTGGGACTCATCCCAGCTGCTTTGAGGCTCCCGGAGGAGCAGGATGTGGCCCCTCTCCCCACTGCCAGCCCTGCCAGCGGCTGTGTCGCTGCGTGCCCCGGTCCCCGCACCCAGACACCCCTGACCGCTGGAAGCCGCTTCTGCCAAGTGGAAGGAGAGGGGCTGGTTTCCAAAGGCGGCTCCATGTGCGAATCTGGGAAGCTCCCATTTGGGAAGTGCATGAGTTTCTCATTTAATATGGTACCATGCTGCATTCTTTCTCTATAAAGAGACCTCATTTAACTTCAGGCGTGTTTATACATCTAATTAAAAATTGGTCATATTTAATTGATTGCATATATCATTACTGCTGCCTCACTGCATCCACCGGCACGGTCCAGCAGCAGTCGCAGAGCTGCTTCCCCACGCTGCGGCGCGGGCACAGAAACACTGCCGGGTCCCAGCCGGTTTCTCTCTGCTTTATCCCCATTTTTTGTCAGCAGCGCCCACAAGCCGCCCGGCCTCCCCTGCTTCTCGCAGCTCCCACCGCCCGGCTGCCGCCACGGCCGCGCCGCTGCGGCCGCTGGCTGGGGAGCGCCTGGGCAGAGCGGGAAGGGAAGCGCTTCGCCAGGCGCTCCGTGGCGTCCCCCCGGCACGACGGCACACGCACCAAACACCGCTCTGGGCTGGTGGCTTCCAAATCCCTCGGGGCTCGGGAGGAGAAAGCCATTTTCAAGGCAAGGCAGAAGGTGGAGAGCCCCCTCCCCTGTTCCCACCACCGCCGCACCTTGCCCCACGCCGAGCAGGGTGCTGGGGTGGGTCAGGGCCGTGGCTCTCGGCCCGTTCTCCCCATCGCCCCGTGCTCCGTGCCCCCGCACGGCCCCCTCCTCCTCCGAGCCCCACGGCAAGGGACACACGGGCTCCTCGGGGTGGGAGTCTGTCCTGCCGCAGGAACGAGGGGGGGGCACGGGCGGGCGGCAGAGGGCATGGCTGGGGGACAGCCACCACGCCGGCCGTCAGCAGGGAGCCCAAGTCTTGCGTCTCTGCCCCCCCCCCGCCCCCCGTCCCCGTACCCCCGGCACCGAGCACCGCGGCTGCCCCGGCTTGCTGCCTTGGCGGAGGGCGGCTGCTGCGGCAGCCATGGGGCACCGCTCGTCCTCCTGCCTGTCACACCTCTCCCGGGTAATTGAATCAAATTGTCAGCAAAGAGGGGATGATGATTCAGCTCCCACCAAAGGCTAGACTATTACCTAGCAGCTTAATAATGAAAACTGTCATCATTCCTGCAATAAGGAAAGATAAATAAGTTATTAAATGCAAGAGCCTGCCACCCTCCCCGGGCAGGGCACCACGCCAGAGGAATATTAACTTCTGGCCACAGCCTATCTGCTGGGGGAACGGAGAGGAATACCCTGAGCGCTCAGAGAAAGAGCTCTTTCTCCTCCAGCCGGCTTTGAAAGGGCTTCTGCTTGCTTTGTGCTGCTGCTGCTGTGTGCTTGGGAAACCAAGAGCCACCGCTCCCTGCTCCTCCTCGAAGGCTGAAAGATAAATACAGTCCCAGAAAGGGAGACAAGTGGGGAAGACTGAGTCTGAGGAGGGGCCAGAGCGGGATCTGAGGAGGCACATTATTCACGCAGGTGTGACGAGCCCTGATCCGGAGCAAGGAGTGCATTTAACCTGAGCTTTACTGAGGGGCTTTGGTGGGACCCTCTGCTGCAGGACAACCGAGGAGGGACCGATACGGCCTCACCGTGGGCAGCTGCTGAGAGTGGTGCTCAGCGGCCAAAACGCCTTTCCTCTCGCTGACGGCCCCTGCCAAGCTCACCTGGTTGTGGCTCGGCTTTAGTGCCTGTCTGTATGTTACAAAACGAAAGGCACGCCTGATGTGGAGAGAAAAAGGTCAGAAAGGGGAAAGAAAGGAGGAAAGAAGTGACCTTTCCTGCCCAGCTGTATTTTGCTGGGAGAAAATCCATGAGGCGTTACACGACCCGCTGGGAACTGGAGGGAGCGAGCCCTGGTACCGCTCCGGCTGCAGCTGTGCGCTGTGGAGACCCGTAGGTGCTGTTCTGCAGAGCTAGCCATAACAAATGACCTTCATAACACCTTCCCTCTAAAATTCTCCAACTTTCCCACTAATAAACAATGTGGTTGTCTAGGCAGTCCTATCGTTTTATCTAAAAATTGCTCCTTCCTTCCCTGCTGAACAGTCAAAGCATCTTCCACTGAGCCTACAGCGATACATTCTCCTCTCCTGCCTTCTTCTGGGGGTGAGGTCCTTCCCTGGCCTTCACCCCCTCCCACCTCCTGAGCCGTGACCCCTTCCCCATTGCCGTTAGCTCCTAGGGGATTAAAAAGAAAAAAATTTGCTGATGTGGCACCTCTCTCTCTCTGGGCTACCTCGGTGCCATTTTTAGCCTCAGCACAGCCCCTGGAACCATTTTTTTTAATCACTGTGTTTACATGCACCTTCTGGAGGCAGCTAAAGTGTCCTGACAAGCCTCTGAAATCAAAGGCTTGGAGCTGCTCCAGGGGCAGGGACCAAAAAGAAACCATCACCTGGGCTCCCGCCGGGATCGCCTGGGAAGGGCTGCAGGAACACGCCTGGCGCAGGCGGGTGGGCTCTGGTCCATGCAACCCGCCGCTCCCGCCTTCCCACCCAACCACCCACGGTGGCACAGGTCCTGACACGCCACGCTCCATTCCCACCCCGGCAGCCCGAGCCCACAGACGCCATCAGAGACCACAGGCAAATTTCCACGCTTGGCCAAAAAAGAATCCATAAAGTTAGTGAACATCTTAAAAATTAAGCATCTAATGAGCCCCATCCTGAAGCCAAGGGCTTGGTTCCAGTTTGGCACTGGCTCCGTACCGTGCCCTTCCCATAACGGCAGGCGGCTCTGCTTGGCTTGTCCGCTGAATCCCGTAACACCCTCTCGATGCCTTCTCTGAGGAAGATGGGCTGGGAAGGCAGAGGAGGTCCCGGGATGCTGCTACCGGTTAGATGGCAAACAAAGGCACGAGGACACTGGGGAGAAGCGGGGAAGACGTGACCTGAGTCCTCACGCTCTGTATTATCTCAGCAGAGCCCCTTGCTCTTCAACTCCCAAAAACATTTTGCTCCCTGAATATCTGTTTTCAGGTCCCGTGCGCTCGGTGGCTTATGTTCCCTCACCCCGTCACTTGCCAGAAGGGGCAGCTCTCTGGGGAAGGCCATTCACCCGCGCCCTCGGGCTGAAGCTAAGGGCTCGTCACGTTGCAAACCCCTTGGCGTCCTGCACCCTCGCTGCCGCAGGGCCAGGCCGGCCCCTTTCACAAGCGCAGCAGCAGTGCAACCTGCGGGCAGCTCGGGGGGGACCCGAGAGCCGGGCTGAAGGCCATTCGTCGGAAAGCCTGGTGCCTCCACACTTCCCTTGCTATTAACGGTGCAGCATCCGGCAAGTGGATGAAAAAGACCTCGGATGTACTCGGTCTTGCAACAGGAGGGGACAGCCTCTTCCCAACCGGCAGCGTGGGGATTTCCCTCGCGCGCCCGCCCTGGGCGAAGCGAACCGGGGCGGTACGCCCGCTTCAGCCGCCCCTCCTTCCCCCCTCAGCCTGCTTTTTGGCGTACTGCACCCTGACTCATCCCTCTTGCAGACGTCTGGGCGCTTCACCCCACCGCTCGTCCACTCCGTGCTGGGCCAGACCCCGGTCCCAGGGTACCTGCCCGCCTTGGGCTGCTCCCTTGGAGACTCCTTTCCTACAGCTTTCCTTCTGCTGGGCAGCCTTCCGCCGTTCCCTGCCCTCTACTGCTCTCCTGCCGGCCATAAAAATATATAGAATATAGAACATTATTTTATGACGTACTATAAAAAAAAAAATAATCCTGGAACTACAAGGCACGTGCCAAACCTCAGCAGCACATGCAGGAATGCCTTTGTTCCAGCTGTTGCTAGATTGCCTGAGCTCTTCCCAGCATAGTTTGAAGGCTTTTCAGGACAGGAACCTTGCTTTCTTATTTTTCTTTCTGGCTTCGGGCAGCAGCAGCAGTCATGGCTATTCGTAGTCAGTGATACCATCCATCCTTTACATACAGCCTGTCTGTGTCCCGTCTCCTGCACCGCTGCCCAGGACTCCCCAAATCAGAGGCACGCGTGGAGTTTGAAGCGTGGGTATGGGCTGAGCCCGAAAGCGTGAGGAGTGCCGTGCGGCAGGGACCTCCCATTCCTCACCGAGGATGCTGCCTACATTTATCGCTCCTTAGATCTTGTCCCGTCCTCCTGTCAGAGCCCTCTCCCTCCTTCCCTGGGGCTGAGCCTCCCTGCGCCCACCGGGAGCCGGCGGCACGGAGCCCCTCGGTGCAACGCAGCCCTCGGCTCTTTCTGGGGTTTCACTGAGGCACTGGCTCCTGCGTGGCCACGTTGGGGAACCGGTGAGCAGAGAACCATCTGTGTTTCTTCTCAGGGCTCATGCCAGACCCATAAATCACCGGGGGGATGCCATCGCGCACCGGCACCCATGCCCCAAGGTGCCAGCCCGCGCCCTGAGGTCCCAGCCCCTGGTCCTCCTTTCCCTTCCCCTCCTGGGCTGGTGAAACTTTCTTATAAAACCTGCAAACCAAGCTCTATAAAACTCCCGATTCATTCTGCAGATATTTCCTGCGCTGGGGCTTTCAGCAGCATCTGCTGGTTTGAAGTACACTTTTTATTCGTCCTGGGGGCACCATTACTTTCTGCTTTAGCAGTTTTGCCTGCTCTGTAGTCTCTGCCAGGCTCCATCCACGGAAGAGAAAATTGGTGAAAGAATAATAATTATGATTGTTATAAATATATATTTCATTGCGGTGGCCCTTTGTGCATGTGTTCATCACTGATGAGGAGACCAGAGGGGAGAGCGGGTGACGCTCAGCCCCGAACAGGCTCCCGACGGCAGATGCCGTGTCCCCACCCAGGCCGGCGGGCAGGCGGGCAGCTCCCTTCCTCCTCCTCCTCCTCCTCCTCCTCCTCCCTCAGCACCCACCAGGACACACACACCCTCCCCCTCCTCTTCTCCCTAGAGGGTCTCTGGTGGGTCAGAGGGGCCAGAAGAGCTGGACGTGGCCGCAGGCGGGTGCTGGGGGGGGGCATGCCCTGGGGCAGGCTGGAGCCACTTCCAAGCTCATCCATCCATTGGGATGGTGGGGGGTGAGGAGAGAGCAGCTGAGTTGGGAAGACTGAGGAAAAAGACTTTCAAAGTGGGGCACGGGGAAAAAGTGCATAGTCATGTTCTTCTGAACTCTGCCTCAGTTTCTCGATGGATGTCTGCCCTCTTCCAGCTGAGTGGAGATACAAAGGACTGATAATTTCATCTGTAAATGATTCGCATCAGCAACCAGCAGCCAATTTCTCCTCTCATCAGGGAATTATCTGAATAGGGATTTTTTGAGAGAGCACAGAGGATCTTTCCCCTGCTCTTAGAAGGAAGTCTTTTTCCCTTCTTTCACCAGCCGTGGATGATCACCTTCCCTCCATGCCCTCAGCTACGCAGCCCCTGCAGGCTGAGGATGCTCCCGGGTCAGTGTCCTGGCCCCTCGCCGCCACTCAACCTTCTCCGCTTTCATTTCCTGCTGCAGAAAGTTTCAGGTATTTCCTGTAGCCACTTCAAATTTCCTTGAGAGTTTCTTCATTTCACCCTCAGAGGGATGGCCTGAAAGCAAGGCGGTAGGAGTCGTGCAGAATGTGGTACATGGGAAGACTTTGTACTAATCAGCATTTCTTGGCTAATTTTTCCACTGGCCTCTCCACTCTGAGCAGCCCTCCCCTCCTCGCAGATCAGACTAGATAATTATATATGGTCCCTCCTGGTTTTGAAAATCGGTGAATGCAATTCCATCTGCAAGTGAGTCTAATATTACCGCTGTCAGATCTTCCCTGCTCCTAGACTGCAGCTCCTGCCAGAGACAGTCCGTACCACGGCAGCTGCCGCTGGGGCTTCATCAGAACATACAGAGGGAATGAGCCCGTGGTGGATACTTTCAACTATAGATGGAAATTCATCTCTGAGGTACTTACTCTTCTGCAAACTCATTTGCCATAACTCCTCCAGAGGACCTGGAGCAGGTTGCTGTGGTTTGCCTTTGCAGCAAGACAGAGAAGAGGTGGGAGAAAACCCACACACGTGCATATTACCCTAATCCGCTCCTACCCCACAGGAGCACACAAACTGCTCTCTGCTCCCACCGGGGCCCCACGCCAGAGCCGTAGGGGACCCCGGCCGCAGAGCACCCTAACCCTGCCAGCAGCATCCCCCGAAGGCCCAGCAGCGCGGGCTGGGCAGCCGCCAGGCACCCTTTGTGGCAGGCACTGGTGGTGAGGAGGGGAAGGGACGATGCCGGAGTGAAACGAGATGTCTGACAGATGCCAAAGCCAGTTTTGGAGACTGGAGTTGCCACAGCTGGGATACGAAGGCAGAGGAGCCTGAGTCGAGCCGGGATCTGCTGTAAAACACATGCCCTTTGGTTTCAGTGCCTTGAGGAGCAGCCAGGGACTTGGATCCCCGGGCGTCAACAAAACTTTTGAGATGCATTTGAACTCATGTGTTGGGAGATCATCCGGAGCTGGTGACAGCCCGTCACACGACGCCCACCTCTCTTGCACGAGCCCCCCACGCAGCTCCCCGGGGAGATGCCAGCGAGCTGCTCCTCCTCCGGCGCAGGAGCAGGCTCCCCGGGATCCACCGCTGCCCTGGGCCCCCCCGTGCTCCCCGCCGGGCGCTTGCTAACACAGGCTGTCCCCTTCAGCGCTGGCTGCTGCTCCCTCCCGTGCCTGACCCCCTCTCAGGGACCGGCGCCGGGGTTAGGGGCTCACGCTGGGCCAGCTCAGGGGCTGCCCCTGAGCGGGGCCGGCAGCTCCCGAGCCACCTCCGACGCCAGGCCAGAGGCTCCTGCGAGCTGGGCAGTGAGTCACCGAGCAGGAGCAGAGCGGGGCTCTTCTGTCTCTCCAGCCCTACGTATTGCAGCCCAGGAAGGCAGGAAAAAAAGATAAAAATACATCCACAACCAGAGCTTGTGCAAACATAGCGCTAGCTGCACAATCTAGCATTTGTTTTTTCCTTATCTGCTGTAAGATGGGTCGTAATCTCTGCTGGGAGCCTCCTCCCAGTTTGGTCAGAGGAGGCAGACCTTCCCTGACCCACCATGGGGTCACTGGCTCCCTCCCCGCCTCCCGTGCTGCTCTGGTGCAAGTATCCCGGAGAGGGGAGCCAGCTCTCTGCAAAGCCAGAGCATCCTGCTGTGGCCATCTCTGCACCACGCTTGCCAAAAGAGTCTTCCCAAACACCCTGATATCTGTCTCCAAATGTAAACAGACATTTCCATGGAAAACCCACAGCTCAGCTCAAACAGCAGGCCGGGGATGTTTGCTGAAAGCCTGTTTTCTGAGCCCAGAGAGAACCCGTGCAGCCCAAAGGGTCTCAGTTTCCCTTGTTTGCACACAAGGAAGCTGTTTCTCATGGTAATTTGTGCTTCAATAAACGTGAAATAAAATTCATTCTGCCCTTTCCCAGCTGGCGTCATCACCATTTCCCTCTGTTTATCACATCATAACCATCGCCCCGGCAACCACAGCGCATCCCAGGCGGGGATGCTGGCTGCAGGTGGGGTGAGCGCCGGCCCTGCACCCCGAAACAAAGATCCCACTTTCACGGGAGCATCTCCAACGGCACAGATGGGAGAAAGGGAGGGAGGGAGGCTGGGGAACGAACACGAGATGGGAGAAAACGGCTTCGGAAGAGGATGCTCTCGGCAGCAGCGGGCGCCGACCCCAGGCAGCACCTACGAGCTTGAGCTCTGGAGGCGTCTGCGCTGGCGAACCTGCAGACTTGGGCATCCCCACAGCCTAGCTCCAGCTCCGGGAAGGAGCCAAACAGAAAAACCAGCTCGGAAGGGAGGAAGTTTGGATGCCGTTTGGTGACCTGGTCCTGGTGCAAGCTCAATTCTGCACCCACTCCCGTTTGCCCACCTCGCTGGGGCCCAGCCTCGCTCTGTGCCTCCCCCCTGCCCCATCACGTACTGAGTTCATCCCTTCGAAACCACAGTCAGGAGGCCGTCTTCAGTGGGTTTTTTTCCCCTCTAACCCCGGATCGATTTGATTTCAGCACTCACTTTACAGATGAGGTCATTACTCTCTGGTGAGCTCCCAAAACCCTCCTGCGGCGCGGCACAGCCCGCCGATCTCCCTCTTCTCCATCCTCTCCCGCCGAGCGGCAGAAGAGCCCGGGTCTCTGGAAGGAGCAGATTCCCCGCAGGACAGCCCGGCCGGGCCTCCCGCGGTCTCCGCCTGCCCCCCCGCGGCAGCAGCCGGGACCCACGCCCGGACCCGCACCGGGACCCACGCCGGGACCCATCCCCGGACCCGTCCCCGGGCCCACGCCGGGACCCACACACAGACCGGACCCACCCCGGGACCCATCCCCGGACCCACCCCGGGACCCACGCGTGGACCGGACCCACGCCGGGGTCCGGCGGTCCGGTGGCCTCTGCCCGTTGCCGCATCCCGGGCAGCGGAGGGGTGCGAGCCCCCAGCCCCACGCCGCGGCGGCGGCCGGGGGGGCCTCGGGGGTCACGCAGGCGGGGAGGGCGTCGGGCTCGTTCCCGCCTTGAGATCGCTTCGCATCCCCGAGTTTTAACGGCATCAAAGCCTCAGGTGGGCGAGCGGTTCCCACGTCCTGGCTAGCCAGCCGGGGGGGATTCTGGAGATTTTTGCCTCTGGGCAGTGGCGAAGGCGGGTGCCTGCCTCGGCGAGGTGGGGGCGAGGAGCGGAGTGGGTACACAGCGGCGGCGGGGAAATACCGGGACACGTTCTCCCAACAGCTTGTAAGCAGTGAGAAGGTAAGGAGGCAAGGAAAGCAGTCAACATGGCTTTCTCCAGAGCAAACGGTGTCAAACCAGTCTAGTGTTTCCTTTTATGATGGAGCAACAGCCTTATGGATGGAGAGAAGCAGGAGTTGTCCTATATTTTGTCTTTAGGGCCTTTTGATGTTGTCTCTCATGGCACGCTCGTAAGCAAGGGAGAGAAGAACTGAGATGATTATGAACTGGGTGCTCCCTGCCCGAAACCTGCGCTCATGGAGAAGTTACCCAGTGTTTGCTGTCAGGCTGTGAGCGTGCACAGAGCAGCGTTTCAGAAGGGCTGGCTCTGGGCTCATGCATTCATTAATAGCTTGGTTGATAGAATGAGAGCCTGCCTATTTATTTTGCATATGTGATGGAGCAAGAAGGACACAGGAATAGCATTTGAATTTGAAATGATTTTGAGAAATAGGAGAAATAGTCTTCGGGGACAAGTGAAGCACAGTTCAACAGGAGTATATGAGAAGTTCTGCCCTTAAGAATAATCAAGTGCACAGAAAGAGGAGGACTGGCTGGCAAGGCAGGCTCTGAGAATTGCAGTGGACCTCACGCTGAGCATGAGCCCACCACGCCACACTGAGAGAGAAAGTCAAATGTTGCCTGAGGTGCCTAGACAGCAGCAGCATTTTTGAGACACGTGGAGTATAGGCTCTCCTCCACTTTGCCCTGGAGATATGTCAGGAAGAGCAGTTAGGGGCACAGCAGTTTGAGAAAGATGGAGGAGAAGGCCAGAGAAGAAGGATCAGAAGGAAATGCTGAACCACCAGGGGAGATTTACTCAAGAGAGAAGACTTCAGCGGGGGACATAATCATCTTCAAAGACATAAGCTTTGGGGCTCATACCAACCTGGCATCAGTCCAGGTCTTTTACTTTCAGCTATTCATGCCAATGTGGATGAGATGGGTCCTACCTGCGTTGAGAACAGAACCCTCCGGAGGCCTCCAGAGCTGCCCTCAGCCAGGCCTGGCCCTGCAGACAGTTGTCACCTCTCCCTGCCCCACGCCCTGAGAAGCCTGTGGGCACTGGAGCCCCACTGCCACATGCCCAGGAAGGAGACAAAAACTGGTCCAGCAGCCAAGGGAGGGGTTTCAATGCCGGAGTCCCCAGGGGACCCTTGTGCAAGGCTCTCAGCTGGCACAGTCAGCAGATGAAGATTAAAGAGCCAAGAAAAGTTGCTTTGCCTCTTATCAAAGAGCTCTTGCTCTGCCCTCTGCTTGCAATGACTCACCCTCTGCTAGAGCACTTTCCCCAGCCTCATCTGGGACGTATTACAGCCTTGGACCCCACTCCGTTTCCTTACAGATGTGGATTCTCCTGGAATGTCTGCCTCCTCCTCCTCCTCCTCTCTAGCGTTTCTGCTTCTCAGGTGTCCCCCCGCCCAGCTAACAAAGCAGTCCCCTAGGCAGGGCTCCCCTTGACTCGTGCCCAGCTCCCGGGAGCCCCTCGTAACATGTGCCCCGGAGCCAGCGCTGGCTCTGCCAGTGGGCATCGCGTCCCTTCCCTGGGACTCCCCAGGCGTGAGTTTGCACCTCATGGGGGGGAAAGGTGGGTGGAAGCAGGCTGGGCCATGCTGTCAGCCCTGCTGGAAGCTGCTCCTGCAAGGAGAGGGGTCGTGGCTGTACCTGGAAGTGGACGTTCACCCCATGAACAGCAGAATGGAGTGGGAAGCCAAACCATCCAGCAAGAGTGAGAAGCAGCCAGGACACAGTCTGGGATGTGACAAGCCTCAGCCTCCATAGGCATGAAAGGAGAGAGACTTTTTGCCACGAGGTGTGATGCTCAGGTCCATAAGAGCTGAGGGACCACCTGCGTTCCCACCTGGAGGTGAGAGGGAAACTAATCCTCCCTGCAGCAAGCACCCACCCCACTCATTTCTGCTTTGGCAAAGCAGCCCAACCGTCTGGAAAGAGGATGCTCCCCAAAGATTCCCCCTTTTTCGGAAGACAAAGAGGCCTGTCCGTGCCTGTTCCTGCCGCCTGGTCCCAGCTCTGCCTGTGTGGGTTTTGCTGGGGGTTTCTGAGCCATCGTCCTCTCCTGGGCCAGTTTAATTCTGACCTGCAGAGGGGAAGGAGGAAGACATTAAAATTCAAGGCAGCAAGCACAGATTCATTGGATCTTCATTACGAGCTGCCAGCTGACATTTCAGAGGGGGTGATACCATACCCCTCAGTTTAGTAAGGTTTAATTTAACTGTCTCAGAAGCCCATATGTCTTTCAGTGCCTGGGACAGTGGTGACTCAAGGAGGCAGCAGAGCTAAATCAGATGCCAAATACTGATTCCTCTGCACATCCCCAGGGACTGACAACTGGAGTTACTCTCATCATCTCTCTTCCCGCATGCAGCCCCCGGAGAAGATGCACGCTCCTTCAGCTAACAGGGAAGACAGCAAAAGGACAAATGCTTTCATTTCCAAGCCTATGGATTTTCTGTTCAGGTATTTTGGGAATGTCCTGCATTGGGGGAATGTGTTTTGTTCGTCTCCGTAATGGGACGTAGCTGCTGCACTTTGCTGTTGTAACAGGTGTTGCATTGTGCCCGTGCTTTACTGCCTGTCACGGGTGGCTGGATCGGCTCCTCCACGTCCCCCGCCCAGGGCATCTTTCAGGGAGCTGTGTTTGTGCTTTGAGAACCTCAGAGGAAAAAGGCATGAAAGATTGCATTTATTGTTCCTCGTGCTCTCGCACTTACACCAGGCAAGCTCGGAGACTGAATGGGCTGGGCAGAAACTTGGGACATATGATAAAAGCATTTTCTTTCTAGATAGGACACATCTTCATGAGAACGAGTCCGATATTAATAAACTGTCAACTAGCAGCCAAGTTTGTTGCGTTAACTCAAAAGTAATGAGGTCGTTGTGAATCACTGGGCGTCTGGGATGTGGGGGTAGAAACCAGCCTGGAAAATACTAGATTAGGCCAAAACCTGGAACTGAACCTTTTTTTTTTCTTTACGGCTGAAACTATTTAACAGTTTATATTCTTCACATTAGTTTTCCATTTCAAGCTTCCAAGAAAATGGGAGGGGAAACCCCAGGTACCACAGAAACCATCCCAGCCCAGGGGGGATGCAGGAGCTGGGGGGGGGGGCTCAGGCAGGTCTGGCCTCTGCCCCCACCCCAGGCAAATCTCACCAAGGAGGGGGGTCAATGCCCTGCCCCAAATCGCCTGTGGACAGGGCTGCTGTGGACGGGCATGATGCTGCTGTGCTGGAGGACCTCGAGGAGCACTCGGTGGGCAGGCGGCTCACGAAATGTGGGAAAAACTGCCATTTGCAAAAGTTTTCCAGGTTACAGGTGTCTGGGGACTTTGTGGAAATAGCTCAGTGGCAGGGTGACATCCGAGTCAGACAAGTTCTCACAGAGAAAGGGAGCTGCGGTGGGAAAAAAACCCTTCTCCCCAGCTTTGCATATTCATTTATTATGATTAACAGGCTAATCCAGTGCCCCTCCCTGCACTCTGACAACCTCAATACCCATCTGCACTTTGAATTACCTTTTTCTCTGCAAAGCCTGGCTCTTCAGACCACCCACAGGATTGCCAACAACTCCTTCTTATCCCCCTGCCCTTACTGTCTCCCGGGGAGCTCCCTCCCTTCGCGCGGCACCCTGGGGTGCCAAATTCATCTGGGAGCAAAGCCCCAGCTCCAGACGCTCCCATGCTTTGGGGGAGCTTATCTTCAACCCCAGACAACCCAGCCTGAGATTCTCTCTGCCTTTTTGTCTCCACCCAGTTGCGCCCCTGCCACACTCTTCCTCAGTTTTTCTTCCCATGCTCGCTTTCTGGCAGGTTTTCCTCATCTTCCTCGTCCAACCACCCCAGATCTCTCTTCCTCAGCCCCTGCAGATGTGCAAGAGCATCTCTGTGTGCACGGGCACGCCAGGCAAGGTGGCATCTCATCTTCCTCCCTTCCTCCCTGCCGGGGAGCCGCCTCTGGCCCCGCGGCACTGGCATCAAGCCCTGTTCCTCCGGAGGGCAAGTGCGGGTCCCCGACCTTCTCCTGCACCGATCCGTGTGCCTGCACTGCCACAAGCTCTAAAATATCCCTGCTTGGCTCTCTTCTCACCTTTATCCGAACGCGCAGGGGTCTGACTACGCTTTCCCTTAGGTGGTCACACACACATACCCCCCGCCCCAGGTACGTAGCTGTGATACCAGTGGCAGCCACACATCAGGCCGGCAATGCCCAGACCCAGCAGAAGCCTGCAGCCAGCAGCATCCCAAGGATGGAAAAGCTCACCAAGGTTGCTGGAAAGGCATTGCCCCGCTGCCCTCAAGCCTCAGGAACCCCCTGTTTTTGCTTCAGAAATGGTCTTTGATAATCCCAGAGCAGTGGAGGTTAATCCATCTTCTTGGGGGTGAAAACTGAAACAGGAGAAGGAATATATAAGCTCTTCCAAATTGTGAGACACAGCAAACCCATTGGATCAAGGACTCAGAAATGCCCCACTTGGACCATCGATGTTTTATTCAGCACTAATTTGCAAGTCTTTGCATTCAAGACGATACTGAAATTACTCTAGTTTCCAACAATGGTAAAACCAGGGCTTAGGCAGACCTGGAGGAAGCTCATCTGCTTCCCCGCCAGCTTGGCTCCCACGGCATTTCTCAGAAGAGCGGAGAACAAGTCTGCAAAGAATGAGCTGAAAAGTGACATATTCACGCTCCTTTGTTTTCACTTCCATCAGCTGAAATCTTCCTCTTCTCTAATTCCTGAAGCTCTCATTGTAATTAACTTCGCAGGAACACGTGAGCCACACGATGCTGCGGGTTCCTCAGCGGTGGAGGCAGCCGAGCAGATAAATCCTCAGGAAGCCAAGGCTGTGCTCTAGCAACACCCGTCCTCAGGGCTCCCGTCCGCCTGGCACGGAGCGATGCTGCTGCTCCCTTCTCCCCCATGTCCCCCACCTTGGACGGAGCTGGGCCCATCACAGCCGTGCCCCCCGAGGCGCCTGCCCGGCCCCCAGAGCCTGGAGGGTCTGTGCCCCCAGCAGCCCCAGCCAGGGCCCTCGGCCGCACCAGCTGCCGCTGCTCCCCCCGTCCCTGGGGTGTTGTTCATTGCAGGTACACTTTTTATTGGATTTTGTTAAATTAAACATATGATCCCATATTATCTGACCCAGCTCTGAAATCTCCCAGGCACAAGTAAGCTCTGCTGTCTCAGCTTTTCATTTACATGTTTATTTACTGCCTTTCAGATCACCCAGTTTGCACTGTGCAGCCTCTGATGAATAAATAACCAGTGCCCTTGTAGGCCAGATTGATTAAATGTATTTAATTAATGAGCCCAGCTCCCCTTGGGGACTCTCCCAACTAAAATCCTGAAACCAGCCTTTTGTGTATGACAGCGCCAGGACCCATTGATTTGCAGCAATACGAAAGAGGAATAATTTAGTAACTTCATTGATGCTGTAACAAGGACACCCCCGAGGACAGGGAAAGGCTGCTGAAGGTCTGGGTCACAGGCGGTCCACGCGTGGCTTGCTCCCCCTCACCACTCGGCCACGCGATGCCTGCAAACATCTTTATTTCTGGTGGCCGAAAGAGCAATTGCCCTCCAAGGGAAAAAAATAATCTGCTGCAGCTCAGAAGGTGCTTACCCCTTTGCTCGGGTCTATAAAGAGCCGTTCAGGGGAACGGGCAGGGCAGGGATACTGCGTGGAAGGAGTACAGAGACAGTGCTGGAAGCCAGGGGAGATGTGCTGGAGGAAGGGTCTCAGTCCATCCGAGACCACCACGGGAAAGTGCACGGAGGAAAGACTTCAACGTGGGCTCACCGTCAGAATCGCGCAAAGCAGGGTGTGCCAGGAGGGAGCTACCGAGCCGCATGTGCAAACGCAGCCCTGGGAAGGTGCCCGGGAACGGAGGGGAAGGGGAACCGCGGGGCAGGGGCGGCACTGGGGCGGCAGCAGGGACTTCGCCTCCCGCCCACAGCTTGTCCAGCTCGGAGCTCTCTCCTCCCACGGCACGCGTCTGCACCCACACATGCCATCTCCCCCGAAGGGGAAAGCCCAGCCCGGTGCGGATCGGCACCGCTCCCCGGGATCTGCCGGCCGAGCTCCAAGGATAACCGCTTCCCGGGCAAGCAGGCAGGGAAGGCGGACGGTGCCCCAGACCTCAGAGCTGAGGACCCGTGGCCCCAGCGCCAGCAGAAAGCCCAGAGACGAGCCCTGCACAGAGCTGCAACTCGGGCGGAGGCAGCGCTAGTTTCAAGGGCAGGGGGGGGGTTGTGGAGACGGGGCTGCCCGCGGTGGGAGCCATGAGGCAGCCCCCTGCCCAGCCCCTGGGCTCCGGGCAGGGAGGCAGGATGACGAAACGGGTGCCGGGAGGGGTGCTGGCCCTGCGCTTTCTCGCTGACAGATGCCCGACCTGCAAAGGCTCACGAGCAGCCTTTCCAAACTCCGCCGCTGAAATCTTCTGCCCTGATTCTCCATTAGCAAACGCGATGACAGGCAAGATGTTAAGAGCTCCCCCGGGCCGCTCCTCCCCGGGCGGGTTGCTGAGACGCCACGATGCGGGGCTCGAAACCTGCTCGGCGCAGCCCTGCGCGCAGACCCGCAGCCGTTTGTGCCTGGGGAGGGGAGCTGCTGGGCTGTCGCTGCCGCGGGAGGCTGCGCCCAGCTGCTGGGGACCGCGGGGCTGCCGCGGGATGGGGGGGCGCGGGGGATGCTGCAAGCCGGGGCGGTGGGGCTCTGCCGGGGGTGCGTGACATTACCCCGAGAGGAGACGGCTGGGGTCGTTCCTCACCAAGGTCAAACCTGGAGGTTTGCAGGAGCGAGGAGCCCGGGGGGGGGCTCGGCGGGGAGAGCTGCCCAGCGCCAGCCTGAGCAGCCGTGTGCTGCGGGCCACCTAGCTAGAGGGGACGGAGCGGCTTCTGCTCACAGGCGTGCAGCCGGGGCGTCCAAGCAAGCCGCCCCCCCCCGCTCCCCAGCTTTCCCTGGTCGAAGGCAGATGGCGGGCCCCGCCAGCACCTCACCCTGCCGCAGACCTCGCCCCGCCAGGCTCAGCGGCATCCGAGAGAAGATGCCGCACGGGTTTATTAATTAGTCCATTAACCTATTGCTGAAGCTAACCGAGACCCGCGCGTCCCCCCCCTCCGGCTCCCTCCGCAGCGGCCGGCAGCTGGGGCAGGACGAGGCAGCGGGGCGGAGGTTCGGCAGCGCGCAGCTCATTAGCCGCCGTCGGGAGCGTCCCAGGCCAAGCGTGCCGCCTGTGCTCCGCGCCGCCCGGCCCCGCAGCTGCCAGGCTCATCTCGGCGCCGAGCGTCAGGTGTTAATTAGGCCCAAGCACGATTCCTGTCACAAGCACTCTGCTGGGGGTTGTTTGTTTTAATTTGATCGGGGACGGGCAAAGAGAGGGGGGAAGAAGGCAGGTAATTAAATTCGACTGAAAAAATCTTGGAACGCCATTAAAGCGGGTGTCCTCATTTGCATAATCCGCTACCCGCAGCGCCCAAAAACTTACTTCCACCGGCTGATTTTGGCCATT
>JAVJGG010000039.1:23798062-23811903 GCA_035590195.1 Aviceda cuculoides
AGCACCTGCGTTAAGTGGTTAAAATACCAGCACCTGGCTTAAGTGGTTAAAATGCCAGCACCTGGCTTAAGTGGTTAAAATGCCAGCACCTGGGTTGCTCCCCTTCTGGAGCCTGCTGGGGGTGAGTGCCCCAGAAGCAAACCCTCCCCGCAGGGCTCAGGACCGGGCTGCCGCGGAGCCCCGGGCCCCGACCGAGGAGCCCCTCGGAGCCGGGCGGTGCTGCGGGCAGGACCCGGAGGCAGAGCGGCGAGGCTGGGCGGTTTTGCCAGCAGGGCAGGGGCAGCTGGCTGTGACTCCAGATCCCCGGCGTCAAGAAGGGGTTTTGGTCCCCAGCGAAGCGGCAGGTGGGTGCAAGATCGGACCGGGCATTTCTCTCCTCAGCCTTCCCTTTGTGTGGCCTTAAATAGCTCCTTTTGTCTTCCAGTGCTTCTGTTTCCCTGCTTGTGTCTCCCTGTTTAACATGGAGAAAATACTGCTCCTAATTTCCCTGCTTGGCTGTCCATAGAGCAATTATCTGATAATTATTTCTGCTCATTGGCAAGTTAGTTCTAATGATGTTTGCTAAACGTTTGATTATTATTGCAAACACTGCTTTTGTATGTGGAGTCAGGGCTGTGATTGCTAGAGGCGGTTTCTGAGAGAAGGAGGTTTTACAGGCAGGTGCTTTGTTTTATAGAGATATTGCAGTCAGGGCTAGAATTTGTGACACTGTTAGGTCTTCTGGTTATACAGATAAAATTATTAAGGTGATAAGCTTACACCAGGTAACAAATAGGGGTTTAATGATTGGTAGAATTAGCCAGCAAAAATCCTGGACGGTTTGGGGAAGAAACACAGAGAGGAGGAGAGAATGGGGTGTCGGGGGAGCAGAGGCAAGGAGGGATGTCCCCTGGGATGTAAGTTTACAAATGTACCGAGCAAATCCCTCTGGCTGTTTAAAGCAGTCCTATCTGCCCCAGCCCCCAAACCCATCAGTAGTGGATGCGGGACACAAGCCAGGGCCGTGCTCTGGAGCCGGCCTTTGCGAGCTCCCGGGGGCTGCTGCTCCCCCGCCGAGCTCCGGCCACCCCTCGCAGAGCCCATCCCTCCGCTGTGCCCGGGACGAGGAGATCCAGAGGGGACCACCGTGGCCGGGAGAGCTGGCTCGGCAGGGCCCCGGCTCCCCCAGCCCAGGCACCAGGATCTCGCGTGGAACAGCTCAAAGCAGCCCCTGCTGCCAAAGTCGGCGGTTTGGGACATCTCTTGGAAGCGATTGATTTGCCTCCCACCACAGCCACCCTTTTGGGAGCCCTTGAGACCATTATATGGTGCTTGAGAAATGAGAAATTTACAGAGTAATTTTCTGTAATCAGGGCCTTTATACCAAGAGCCCCGGGGCATCAGAGGAGAGGGATCCCCCCTGCAGCACACAGTGCTTTCCTGCAGAGGATTTGCCCCTTGCTCTTAGCTGTCTAAAGGCACACAAGCTTTTGTCATGTCGCTCCCTCTTGCTGCAGGAGCCGTGATGGCACGAAGAGTCCAGGAGAAATAGCAGAGTGAGTTAGAGTGTAAAATGCCTGGGCATTTGCTGAGAATAATGAAGAGAAAACTGAAGAGTTGCTTCGTTTCAGCCTTCAGCTGGGCTCTAGGGGAAGGAGAAAATGTTGGTTAGAGGCATGTAGCTCCCCAAGTGGCATCAGCTCTTATTTGGCTGAAAGATAGAGCCTGCCCTCAAATCATTTGGCATTGCCCCTTCCCCACAAACTTGGTGGGAATAAAACCTTGGAATGAAGGAAGGAGGTAGAGCTCCTAAGTGCTGTGAAAGCCAAGGGGTTATTGGTACCAGTCCAGGTGCTGGTGGAGCAGAAAAGGCTCTTGCCATACAAATACTGCACAAAAAGAGGACTAAAGACAGAGAGCAGGATAAAGAGGTTGAGCTATTACAGGAGCAGTGGATGAGAAGAAAGTAAGTGATGCGGGTAAAATGTAGGAGGCTTTTAGCAGCTGAGGATGGTTTGAATGAGGTTGCACTGGCTGCAGATGTTGTAAAGGACGCGATGGAAAGGCATCATGACCGTGCTTTGCAGCATGTGCAAGAATAGAAGGAAGCTGAAATGCCACCTGCTCCCAGCTGGTCTCCAGAGGCAGGAGAACCTGAGGAGGAATTCCCTCTCCTAGTGGCACTGCGGAGACTGGGGCTCTTCCTCCAGTATGATAAAACTGCCGGTGCCAGAGATGAAATAGGAGCCTCACACCGGCAGCAGGTTAGGAGCTCCCCATCTGACAGTTGTTATGGCAGCACACGTTACCTTTATGAGGTGACATGGTGGCGTTCCTTTCTTAATAAAGGAATGGATTGCATTTATAATGGGCCCCAACAGAAATAAGATATCATAAAAATGAATCGCACTTGTGAGCAGGGTAACATCTGTCATTACTATGGATGTGCCTCGGGAGTTCCCTCGGAAAGAGTCCCAGCTCTGACTGCAGCAGTCACACACACTGAGTATGGACCGGCTGACGGTGCTGGGAGGATGTGTTTCTCTTTTATGCCTTCTGCAACAATAGCACGGGATCTGCAGGACTTTGTCCTCCTAGCTAAAAAAAAAAAAACCATGGGACTAATGACATATTGGCTGTTACTAAAAGAAGAGCTGGAGCATCCTCTGAGTACCTTTTCCCCAGCTGGCATGCTGCTGTTTTCTGTACTGCCATGTGGCTGAAGCATGAAATATTTGCAACATGGCTGGAAAAAAAAATGGGCATCATCCAAAAGACACTGCTGTTGCTATTTCCCCTATCCCCTCAATATTCAGCTTATATTGGGGGTTGTTTATCTTCTTGCAGCTTTCCTTTGGTCGTACAGTTATGGGGCTCCTACTGAGCTGTGTCCCCTGCCCTCCTCCGGTGGCTTTATCCCTTGATAAGCCACCAAAGCACTGGCACCTCCTTGCAGTGCTGCAAAATAGGCATGATAAGCACAGGACTGGGAAGTGGGATTTGCATAGCACTTTAAATCTTTCAATTAAAAGCAGCCCAGTTGTTCATTTTCTCCCTGGTCTCAGGCCCTCTCTGCTGTGACACTTGCATGTAATGATCCATCCTTATCCATGCAAAGTTCAGGAGTCTCAGGCTGCCCAAAGCAGCCAAGGGCACAGGTGTCCAAGGATGCACTTTAATACAGTATGCATCGGAGCCCCAGGAATTTTAAGATAAATCCGTAGCTTTGCAAGGTAAGTCCAGACCTGAAGGGGTAAAGCTCTTGAGGTGGGAAGGATGGCTTTTCAGTGCCTAAAGGACCATCCAGTAGCAAGAGGAAAGTTGTGCTATTTCCCCAGTAAAGCCCAGAACTGGCTTAATCCTTGTACAGTCCTGGTGGCCTTCAGGGAGCCAGTTCTCCTGGACCTGAAAATCTGGTTTTCCCTGCCGCAGTGGCTCCCAAACATCCTCTTGCAAGGTACTTAATAGGCTGTATCTCTCAAGATGCCTAAAGCAATGGAGGGTATGAACCCCAAAAAGGAGAACAGCTCAGTATTGCTGTCGAAAATACAACATCAGAACAAGGTTTTCTGACCAAACTTCTTGTTTGCTTTAAGGTTGGGTATTTCACATGACTTCAGCATGATGATTGGAAAGCAAAGGCCCCAATGTTTTCCTGGGACTTATTCTGCAATGATCTGCAGAATTAAGCAGCGTGTAAGTTTGCAGAATATGGAAGAAACTGGCGAGTGTGCCATCTTAAACAGCTTTAGGTATTTGTTCCAGCCCTCCTTCCCAAGGCTTGCACAGCCCAGAGCAGTTACAGGCTGCTCCACTTATGCCCGGGTTGGTCACTGGTGAAACTGGCTCTGTTCCTCCCTCAGTGTTTAAACCATAAATGAGTAGGGGTAATTATTTCACTTCAATATTTATGGCTTTGTTGCCTGCAACCATGTTTCTGCCCAGCTCTGGGAACTGCGAGCGCTGGTCCGACGGTGGTGGGTTCGTGTGCTTCCTCCCCGGCTCTTATGGCCTGGGCATGGTGGGTGGTAATGTTGGCAAAAGCTCATAGGAGATCAGCGGTCAGCTGCTTTACAACGCAAATGCTAACTCAAGTAAAGCTAAAGTTTCTCTTTAGCTTCAACCATGTGTTTCCATTTATGAGTTCTTATTTCTTTGGGGAGTCCAACTTTTATAACGGTTCTGCCTTCTACTCACCAGTTCCCTCTGGGCGGCTGTCCTGCTAAGGTAAGGTTACGCTCTCACGGGGACTGCCCCACGGCAGGGGCGATCTCAGTGGCGGTGGAGACCGCCCTCGACCTGGCTGCCCCTCCGAGCGGGGGTCTCTGCGCGGAGCGGTCCGGCAAGCCCTGCAGCACCCCCTCAGGTGTGTGCGACTGCGCCAGCGCACATGCTGCCCAGCACGGGGCGCGGGGATGGCGTGTCAGCATGCATTAAAATGAGAACTATATGGTAGGAGGTGTACTGAACTACCATGCGCTAGCATTCACCCTATTTCACAGGGCATGCGTAGACAGCAGCCTTTGTGCAGCAAGGAAATGTTCTTTGGTCGTGTTTTGGAGTGGTACTAGCTAAAATTTTGATCAATGTTGGGGGTTTTCAACCTCAAATGGCTTTTCAGCCCACAGAATGAAATTAGCAGCAGTGAAGCATGGCCACATCCAGAGCAAGCACACAAACCGCAGAGGGAAGAAGTGCTCAGCCGAGAGTGCAGAGGAGAAGAAGCAGGCAGAGCATTTCTCCCCAGCTGGAGCTGACACCCCACCTAACCTCTTTACACCACCAATGTTGGAGTTTATTAAAGACCATGAGTCAGCCAAACCTTCAGTATGGATCTCATTAAGCAGTAGAGCACTAACATGCCCTTGTTCCTAAGGAAGACTTTGTCTCCTCCTTCTTCCAGTTCCCAGGTCCTTCCCCTTCCCACGGGGACCTGTCTGACTTCACTTACCTCCAGGTTTTGGTCCGATTTGTGCAATCTCTTTCCAGCATGATAAAAAGCGATAATGCACAGGAGAAGTGTGGAACAACATGAAACTCCCTAGGGATTCACGCATGGAGGGCAATAGCTTTTTGCTGGCCCTGCTGCATCCCCAGCAATGCTGGGATGTGGCTTTGCTGCGGCAGCAGGGGAAGTCGGGGTAAGGACGGCGCAAGGTCTGGCTCATGCTGTGGCTCAGGACGCTTTTGCTCAGTCCAGACCAATTTCCCTGCAAACACTGCAGCATTGCTATAGTCCTCGTGGTGTTTGCTAATGCAATATTTCTGTCCCTTACCCATGAAGTAGTGTGGTAGGGAAAAGCACTTCTGATGTTGGAAAGTGGCTTCCCAGGGCAAAACACAACCCCGGTGCTGACAGTGAGCTATCGCAAGGTCTGGGCTGCGCTCCACCAGCCTCTGTGCTGCAGGAGTTGCTGCAGAGATTGGGGATCTGGTGCCATCACGGCTTTGGAGACAAAACCCCTCAGAGCTGTGCGGGAGCGAGAGGCCAAGCCTCAGCGGCAGCACAAAGCTCAACGCTGCTGTTTGTAACGGAGCCCTCCTTTCTGAAATGCAGCCCTGTCTGCCTTCTGGAGAACCTTTGGGGCATTCCTTGCAGTCCCCTGGGTCTGGGATCAAGCCAGCCCTCTCCAGAAGTCCAGCTCCCGGGTGGACTTGGGAACTGTTTGCTGGGGCTGGAGACCTCTGCTCTGTTGCTCTCATAGCATCGTCTCTGGGCCTTTCTCCTCTGGACTTCAGTTTCCCCACCTGCAAAGTGCGAGACAGGATTTGCTTCTTGCCCAGCCACGGAAAAATAAGGTTTAAATGAGCCTTTGTTATTGCTCCTTGGCCCCAGCCAGAAAGGGCTGCCGATGGGAAAGGTGCTGTAATTCCCAGTCGCTCTGCAGCCGGCAGTGACGCCTTGGGCTCTGGCTTACAGGGGATCCTCGCCTGTGGTGGTGCAGCTTTCAGTCACTAGCGAGGACTGGAAGAAATTGTCTTCTCCCTTGTCCAAGGAGGAAATACCTGCCCAGCATATGCGCACACCTCCCGTGGCACCTCCAGGAATATTGTCCGTTGTTGATAGGAAAAGGGACGGAGCTGAAGTGGCGCGAGCTGCCCAAATGCCTGTGGGGCATCTGCCCAGGTGTGCAGGGGACCTCGCCAGGAGAGAGGCAGCAGAGACGGAGTCTGCTTTTCCTGCAGCTGTGTGGAGCAGCAATGGGGGCAAAAGTGCTGCTCCTCAGCCCAGGGAGGACTTGGCAGGTTAAGGTGAGGCTGCTGTGGGAGCCTAGGCTGCCGGGCTGGATGAGACCCCCCCTTTGGTCCAGGAGCCACTGGCAGGCAGGTACGGGCAGCTTCATGGACCTGCTGCTCCACTCCCATTTCTTATCTGTGCTTTCAAAGATTATAAGGAAGAAGAAGATGGGGGTGTGGGGGGGATCTAAATCTCACCACAAAACTCACTTTCCGCTCCTCTTGGTATTTTTTGTTTTCGTGACAGTTTTTTCAAAGCAGCGTGGCCTCCAAGTTTGGGGAACAGGGACTGCAGCAGCAGCAGCTGGTGGTGGTAGCCAGGCGAGGCAAATCCAGACATGCCTGCTGGAGGATAGGCCTTGTGCAGGAAGGAAAGTCCAGGGCACTGTGCCTTTTTTTAGGGCAGGAGGTAGCAGGGGTTATTTACAGGTGAATCGGAGCAACTGCAGGTTGCGGTATTTCGTCACAGACCAGCTTTGCAGAGAAAGGAGCGGTGTTCTCCCTGCTGCCCCTGTTCCCAGGGGCTATTGGATGCTGACTCCAATTCTCCCTTTGCAGTTTCATATGAAGCCATTAGTTTCCACTTTTCTGACACAAAGTTGCTTCTGGGAGCTGTTAACTGGTCCATATTAGAGAAGCAGACAAGGCAATGTGTGTGTAGATAGACTGTCCAGGGGGAAGGTTGTGTACAAATGTGTGCATTGTTAATCATTACTGTGTTTTCCTATAGTTCAGCAGGGAAGTTTCTCCTGCCCATTTGCTTGTTACTTGGCAGGCACTCAAACATGTGACCTTCTTTCTCCCTGTCCTCTTCTGCCAGCTAATAAATGAATTTTTTGGAGGAAGGTGTTTTCAAGTTCACTATCTCTAGCTCTTCTTAGCTGTTAATACAGCTGATAATGGGATTGAACTTTGCCCACATTCCTTTTTTACCTTTCAAAGCACCAGTTAAAGTTGTATTTTCTCCGATTTGCCCTCTTCTCCATCTCCTTTCTGCCTGGAGGATTAAATCTGAGGACAGAAGAGGAATGCAGAGACCTGATGAGGTGCCTCCCCACTGGGAGCTGCAGATGGATAATCTGTGTTTTTAAGTGGGCTGATCCCTTGAGTCCTGCTGCCTGCTGGGACCACTCGCTGTCCTACGGGATGTGTGGCAAGCCCTTCTCCAAGCTGGGTGCAGGGAGCCCAGCCCACGAGGAGCCATCCCCACCAAGGGTGTCAATGCAGTGCTGGTGGGGCAGGGAGTGCTGCGCAAGTTCACAGCACTTTCTCTTATTCATAGATGAACATGTTTACCAAAAAAATTCTGCCACCCCATGCAGTAAAGATGCCTGGATTTCCTTCTTGTCCTTGAACCAGATGATGTCTGTTCAGCAGGGATGCTGAAGCCATCGTGTCTGTCGATGTCACTGCTGCCCTGGGCGGGTGGCACAGGCTTTGCCCAGAGAAACGCAGAGAGGATTTAATCAGGACTGAAATGTGCATTTCCCACATCTTGCCTGGCTGCGGACATCGTCCTGGTCTGATTAATCCTTTGTGTCTCACCAGCACTGCCCCATTCCTGCAGGTTTTTTGGTCCATCTGAAGTCAGTTGTGCAGAAGGGCTGTCAGCATGGGATGCTGCCGTGGAGGGTCGGTCCATCCTCCACCTCCTCCGAAGATGGGAGCGGAGCCTGTGCCCGGCTGGTGAGGCCTTGGTAGGAGAGGGAAGGGGGGAGATGCTGGGCAGTGCCAGACATTACACCCACAGACCACGGATGTTTCAAAGCCTGCTCTGAGTTTGGCTCTGAAGATTCGGAGCTTTGCCTGGAACCACCTGCGGTTCGGGCCCAAGGCTGTTGCCGGCTCCAGTGTGCTCTGGCTGGGATGGGAGGGGAAACCTGCCTGCCCCTTCGGCAGGAGGGTGAGGATGGGCAGATGGGTGGGAAGAGGCTGCTGACTTAGGGAAAGATGGATCAGCTTCACATCTGCTTCCTCTGCCTCAGCCCTGTCCTCTGGAGGCAATTTCTCCAGCTGATGAGTATATTTCTGTATTATAACACTGAACCACAGCTGTTCTGCTGAGCTCAGCATCCTGCTTCCCAAGCTGGGAGCAAGGCAGCAGGCTGTGACTCTTGTTAGATGGATGAACAAACCCAGTAATGGCCCCAGACTAACAATTTCATCCAAGCAACCAAGTCTCACAGCAGCCAGACCGACTGCGGTGACAACGGCAGACACTGCCCACGTGTCCCCGTTCAGGAGGGGCCCGTGTCTGCGGGGTGGTGGAGGGGGCTGGGGAAGAGGCGAGGGGGCAGCATGGGTGTGGGAGCAGCCGCCCCATCCCACCAGGCAGCGATGGCACTGGGACTGCATTTGGGGAGGGACACGCTGCGTGCCCTGGCACAAAGCAAATAGAAGAGCACTTCTTCTACGTGTACACCCAGTGCACGAACTGCACCCTCTTTCATGCCGCTGTACCCTGGGTTACTTCACTGGTTAGTTCATCCCCATTAGGTGCTCCCTAAGAAATGCCAATAAACCGCCTTTCCTCCTCCAGCTATTCCCAGGTCCCAACGTGGAGATAAAACCCAGTTCCAGTGGCCCTGCAACATGGGGAGCATGCAGATGGTGAAATTCAGCAGATGTACGTATAAATTTGGAATATGGTGGGATATGGGGGGGGGATATGACTCCCCAGGACTTGGTCTCTGCTCTCAGCTGCCCACTCATTGCTTGGTCAGGGATATTTACCAAGAACAAGCGACTTACAGGCTTTCTGCTTGGAAGAGGGAACTTGCCTACATGCCAGTGGAGGGTTTATCTTGGTCTGAAGGAGCGGGAGGTTTTTAGGAGTGAGGAAGAGACCACAAGCCTCGGGGCAGCCTTTCCCCTGCCCTTCCCTCGCCTTTGAGCTGCCCTGCACGACAGGACAGAAAATGGAGGGCAAAAGCTGCGAGCGGGGAGCCTGGCAATGGGCCATCAGCTGGCAGTGACATTGCAAAGAGAGAAAATGTCCCCTAGCAAGATCCAGCAGCTGTTTCCCTGCAGCCCTCGCACAGAGAAGGAGAGAGGGCAGCAGGGATTTCCAGCGGGTCAGGTCTTTGCTACAAGGACCGTAGTGTTTGCATGCTGGGCTGCAATTCCACTTTATTACATCTCATAAAAGGCTATTCCAAGACCAATGCTCTCTAGCAGTGCAGATATAAATAATAACAACCAGTGCAATACGATCAGGCCTTGTCCAAAGCCTCCGGCTGGGATGCTCCATAACGCTGCCCGGCGGGCGAGCGGCCGTGGCCGCAAACCCGTGTCTCCCACCCGAGCGGCCGCCTTAGTCCAAGGGTGGCTCCGGGGAGGAATGGAGTGGAGGAGGACGGAGAGAAGACAAGGAAACTGAGGGTATCTGCGCCTGCTGTTCTCCTTACTTGTCAGGCACGTTATTTTGCTCCTGTTCTGATGTGGGGGAGCAGGGATATGAATTAAATCCATCTTTTTTTGTGGCCTGCCGGCTGTCCGGTTTGCCACCGCTCCCACCCCGGGGCATGACCCAGCTCTTCTCCCTGCAGGGACCCGCACTCCTGCTGTGAGGAATGCTTCCCGAGTGGGCGGCTGTTAATTGTGGTTGTGGATTTAAAACTGATACTTTGTTTCAACTTCGGCTGTCGCTTTCTGTCACTTTCATACCAACAGAAGTGAAATTTGGGAACCGACGTAACCAGCTGCATCCCTTGAAGAACATATGGCCTTTAGGATCTGTGGAGGTCCCACAGCCAGCTGCAGGACACTCCTCCTGGTCCTTGGCTGCGTTTTGTGATGGACTTATCCCATCTTTGACACAAAGTCCACGTCTGCTTCGCCACAATCCAGATCTTGGCAACCAACCGAGCAGTGACTCAGTTACCCAGTAATTTCAAATACATAAACATCTGCTCCAGAGCAGAAATATTAATGACTTTCTGGTTCATCCACCGAGCAGAAAAGCTTGGGCTCGCAGTTCCGAGTGTCAACTTTTTAAACAACTTCCCATCAGAAACGTTTTGCTTCTAATTGCCGTGGGATGGACACATGTCCAGCACAGCGAGCACGGAGTAAACGCGGAGAAGAGCGCAGAAAGGCACTGGCTGCTGAAGCTGAAGGCAGAGCCCGATCACCTCCCCTGTGTGATTACTGAGCGTGCAGGACAGCTGCGGTTTGGCCAGCACACCGCTAAGAGAAGGTCTGAGCAGAGCGTGAAGCCTTCCCACAGGAACGCCACTGCCTTTTCCCTCGGGCATGTTTTCCAGTGCATCCTCCACCTGAGGACGGGCTCCTGCTCAACCAGTTCACCAGAAGAGGAAGGAGGGTGGCCAACTGGCCAGCGGCAGTCAATGATGGCCAGTGACACTGGACAGCTCTGGGCTTTCCAACGTCCTGCACCTTGTGGAATCCCTACGGATGCTGTTGTGTTGCACCTGCCTGCCTGGGAGCAGCCGTGTGAAGGGAAGGTGCCTTACCTCCAAGCTCCAAAATGTTCCCAAACCTCCGCTTTACACTGAAGCCAAGGGGAGGTATGTTTGCCCAAATGATCACAGAAACACCTCCAGATGTCAGTCCCATCGGGCCTGTGATCCCAGCTCCGTGTCTCACTAACTTCTGGACTAGAACAGAACGAAGGTGTATGACCTATTCAAGCATCTTTCTGGGTACTCGGGGTGTTGCATCCTGCCTGCATGCCAGTTCCCACGCGGCTTCTGGGGACGCGCAGGCGGGCGATGGCTGCCCACAGCTGGCCACGAGCACAGCTGGGCGAGCGGGGTGTTGCACACCCTCCTGATGTCAGCCCGCTCAGTGCCCCTGGGGGGGCAGAGCGGTCCGTGGCGTGCAGCTCGTGGCCTCAGGCGCAGGCAGAGACTTGTCCAAACGGAGGTGAAAAAAAGCACCAGAGAAGTCAGGCCTGAGAGAGAACCAAGGGATTTGGCATGAGGAATTATCCCCATGGAAAACAAAGTGAAGGGGAAAAGCTGGCTTGATTTGCTCAAAAGTAACGTTATCCCAGGAGATGGCAAGGACGGCTCTGTCGGGGAAGGCGCTGTGCGGGAGCGAAGGCTGCCTGGCAGATGACTGTGGAGCTCTGCAAAGAGGCTACGCTTTTAAAATCCTGGGATATAAATCTATGCCATGCAATTGCACAAGTCCTCTCCGAGCCCCTCGGGGCTCTGTATCTTAATGTATTGCTGAGATTTAATGCATGTGGGGAGGTGTCCAACACCCATACATCATCTGGGTGGTCGGTGGGAGGTGTGTCCCCAAGAGCTGGACAAAGATTGCTGCCAAAGGGCGGAAACTTTTTGGCCCATTAACAAAGCTCACGTTAAGAAATAAAAACTTGGTGTAAAGATGCTGACAGCCTGCAGGAACATGGGGAAGAAAGCTGAAAGGCTCTGAGAGTGCAGGAGGTTGGTCAAGGACCAGAGCAAAGAATGGGCCATGGAGATACCCTGGAGAGGTGCAAGAACAGCAAGTTGGATGAAAAGCAATGAAATGTGGGGTGCAGGTAAGAAAAGACCGGTGCCCCTCGGCTCCTGCTGGGCTTCCTGAGGGGAGGAGGCTCCGCCGTTGGGTTGGAAGCGGTACGGGATGTGAAGGGGAACACCTTTCTGCACCAGCTGGAACCCTGTAAGTCACGTCCTCGCTCCCGTTCCTGATGGAGCATCTCCAGCCAGGTCCAGCTTCAGAGCAAAGTCCTGACCCTGCACCTTCACACCTTTGCAAAAGTTTGCTACCCAGATCTCCCTATTTTGCCTACAAGCCACCCAAAATCCCGGCCCAGACCTCTGTGTGGTGAGGAGATCCCTGAAGGCAGGTTCGTCATCTCGGGCCCATTGTTTGCTGCTGGGATTTATAACTTTCAGTTCTGTGGTGCACACACACCTTCACACAGGGACCTGGGACAGGGTCTCCTGAAAACTCTGCAGAAGAAAAGGTGTCAGTCCCTGAAACGCGCTTTAATTTTAGAGCTTTGATTTCTTTTTTTTTTTTTTTTTTTTTCCCCCAGCTGCAGGTTCAAAGACTGTGCAATCACTGTCATCTGGCACCTTGGCATCCAGCAGCAAATGCCCAAGTTTGAACATTAGGGCAGAAAAGTGGGTTTGTCTCCTGACACTGAGCCCCTGTCCAGCCCTCGAGACCAAAGTAAGTGCTTTAAACTGCAGCAGTGGAATGGCAAAGCCTCTGCAGAGGGTCTAAGATTTGTGTGCACAGAACTTTTTTCCAACAGCTTCTTTCCTTCTGTGATAAAATGAATTATTTTGCCTTTTCCATTTCCTCTTCCCCTACTAGCCTCATTGTCTCTGGCTTTTAGCTTCAAAGTTCCCTTAGATCTTAAATAATTTTGATTTAGAGCCACAAATACTTTATGTCATGCTCTTCTGGAAGCTGTTCCCTGCTTCCTCATGCCATGACCACTGTAGGGCCAGCTCATGATGGAAAGGAAGGCTGCAGTTCTTGGACACTATTTCCTTCAACATAAAGGGAAGGGCCGTCAGTACCGATGACAAGCAGGAACAGGGATAGAAACAGTTGTTGGGTTGTTTTAGAAGCATCAACAAGAACTTTGGTACTTTGTTGACAAGCTTTAAATGTGTTAGTATGAATGTGCAAATGAAAGGTGGGATTAAATGGCATACCTATCACCCACACTTATGTCTTCAGGTCGAGGAGAGGTGGGACAGTAGGTCCTGTGACCTGAGTAAAGATTTGCTTTCCAGCAGCAGGGGAGGGGTTAAATTTTTACAGATTTTCTGGACTAGTAACAAGCCTTTGGAAATGCCGGGGAAAGGAGACTCCAAGGAGACCCACACTCATGGTGCAGACGGGCTGGGAGCTGAGCACGCAGGGCAGTGCCGTGGCAGGGGTTTGCTCTCCGGCTGGGACCCCCCCTCCGCCCTCCCACTCCCCAGCTGTGAAACCCTGATTCCGGTCCCTCCTCCTCAGGGCTCAGCTGAATTTGAGCCCGAGAAGCTGTTCCATCCACGGGACTCCCCTTCCCGCGCTTCCTACCGTCCTGGTCCGTGGGGTTTCCACGCAGCACGAGGAGCTGCGGACAGGCTGCACCCACGGCTGGCAGCCCGCAAAGGGGCAGCCAGGGTGGGCTGCACGGCACCCCTCTCCATCCTCCCCTCTGCTCCTGGGACAGGGGTAGGGTGTGCACGGAGGAGCCCGGGAGGGGTGCGGGAGGCAAAGGGACGGGGAGGGAGTCCCAGACAGCACAAGGATGGGGACAGGGGGAGCACGGCATCAGTGGGGAGAGAGGGAGGCCCCTACCCACAGCCCCCTGCAGCCCACCTGGACCCCAGCCCACGAAGTCTGAGCTACCCTGCTGTGTGCTCAGGTGAAGGCTCAGGGGCAGCGACTGCCTTGTGCCCATTGGGGCTGCAACCCTGTGCTGGGATGGGGCAGAGATCCCTGTGGATGCCACTGCTGGGTGGTGTCCGTTGGGTGCCGGACATGGGTGGGCTCAGGTACTGACAGCAGATCCAGCAGAGAACCATCTCGGGGAGGAAGCAGCCCTCCTCCTCCTTCTCCTTCTCTTCCTCCTCCTCCTCCTCCTTCTCTTCCTCCTCCTCCTCCTCCTTCTCTTCCTCCTCCTCCTCCTCCTCCTCCTC
>JAVJGG010000039.1:23812003-23840901 GCA_035590195.1 Aviceda cuculoides
CTCGTCCTCCTCCCCCTCCTCCGTCTCCACCTCCTCCGCCTCCTCCTACTCTTCCTCCTCCTCCTCCTCCTCCTCCTCCTCCTCCTCCTCCTCCTCCTCCTCCTCCTCCCCAGGCTGGCCCTGGACTCCCCTGGGGTGCACACCCCAGGGTGGCCCCGCTCAGCCCCACGCTGCCCCCGGGGTGGGAAGCACCGGCACAGAGCTGCCCCCCCCCCACGCCCCAGTCGAAGGACTGGATTCATCACCTCCTCTTCTTCCTTCCTTGCCACACAGATCCCCTCGCTGGATTTAACTCCGAGTCCCGCACAGGCTGCGAGGGGCTGCAGATGCACCCGGCTGCTGCTGCACCAGCACCTTCCCCGGGCTGGCGACGGCCGCACAGCGTGTGACTTCTCGGGGACCAGTGACAACCTGTAGCATCCCCAGTGCTGGTGTTGTGCGCTCCCGGGAGGCATCGGTGCATTCGTATACGTTAGTAGGAGAGGACCTGCAGCATCTCTGCATTCTCCTTCCCTCCTCCCTCTGCCGCCCAGGAGGTTTCCAAGGCTTTCCGGGCTGGGGACTGCCGTGCCAGAGCCTGCTGAGATGAGGCTGCTCCTCATCATTCTGCCATCGCTTCTCTACGCTGTTACAAGTAAGTGGCTGTCTTTGCAGGTCACAGCATCCAAAGTGGGGAAGGAAACAGGCCATTTGACTGGGGCATTGGGGATGGGGGTGTTGTGGAAAATTTCGTAGTGGGATTTCAATATAGATCATGGCACAGGGATGGGATGCTGGCTGCCTGGAAAGAGCCGCGCACCGCCAAGAAAGTGCTGTCCTGGGAGGAGAGTTCGTGTGCCTGGTAATGCGGCTCTGTACTGCTTACTGTTTGCTTTTTCTGGGCATCCGTATTGCCTGTTAAGCCAGAGGTAGCTGCAAATTGTGATTCTGCCTTTTATTCAAGAGAAGAGAGAGCGAGCGTGGGAGAGGAGGGGGAGCAGATGCAGCCGCTGCACCGATGTTACGGTCTGCAGGGGAGAGAGCGGTGGACAAAAACCAGATTGAAAAGCGACAATTTTGCTGGAAGTTAGGAAGGGGGACGGTGGAAAGGCAGGAGCCCTGCACTATTTCTGTTTGAGTCTGATTTGTTGCGGTTTACTTTTGTGGATGGCAACGTAAACTGTTCCTTCCCTGCCTGCCCTGTGGGAGAGACGGAGGAGGTTAAGCCTTTCTCTCCAATCAAACAGTTGATTGTTTGTCTCCTTTCCAGTGGTTTGCTTTAGGTGCAGCCCAGTATGGGAAATGTAAGGGGAATTGGGTGCAGTGCGCCGTGAGAAGGGGGTTGCAGTCCTTGGGGGGGGGTGGCGGGGATGCACCGTGGTGTGGAGAACCCGGGTGCCAGAGACGAACGGGACGGGCGATGCATCACCCGGACCACGTCCTGCGGCTCCGGGACTTTGCTGGCAGAACTTCCATGGTTTCTTTGCAGACAGAGGCAATGCGGACCATAGGCGTGTTTCATTCAGCCTGTTAGTTTCTAGAGAATTTGGTCACGGCTGTTTTCTTGGCGATGCGTGGGCTTCGTTTACAATCCTGGGTGGCCCTCGTGAAAAGTTGAGGCAGATGCTGAGGTTAGTGCCGGCCAGGTTTGGCCGCCTTTGCTGGCTGTGCTTCCTTCTGTGCCCCGCAGAGCTGGGGCAGGGAGGTCCCCGCTGCGGCACAGCGCCCATGCCCACCCGTCCCACCTCTGCCAGGGAAGGGCAGTTTAGTTAATAGGCTGCATCGTCTGAAAATCACCTCTATTCTCAGCATTTTACCTTGCCTGAAACACACACCTCTCCTCTGGTTTGGTGTTTTGGTTTTTTTTTTTCACTTTCTCCTCTCCGGTCTCAGGTTGTTTCTCTGATATTTTTCCAACACAATCCCCGGGTTCTCTAGCCCTGAGGGAGGGTTAATGGAGAACGAGGTCCTGTGAGGGAGGCTGGAAAGCATCGGTTTGGCTGGGAATCTTGGGCATCATTCCTGAAAAAATATAAACACAGATAGCTTCTATATATAAATATATATATGTATAAACTCTTCTCTCTTAGTGTTTACATAGCTCCATATGCAGATAACGCTGTCTGCAATAAGGATCTGGAGGCCCTAGAAAGGTTCCTGTTGCCTTCTGTGGGTCCTACATAAATTCAGACTAAGAAAACAGCCGGAAACCTGTGTGACATGACAGTATGCAACAGGGAGCCTCCCTGGATGACTAGAAATGGCATGGAGACAGCAGAAAAATCCCTCTGGAGGGACCCAAGCTCAGGTCTCAGGGCTGGGGTCAGATCTGCTTCCATTCGCAGGACTTGAAGAGGTTAAGGGACGCGCTTCCCTCTGCAGGGCTGCAAGAGAGCAAAACCCAGGGGTCCTGCACCATCCTGGCCCCCTTGGGTTGTGTTTTCTTACTCTTTCATCACCCAAAACACTGTCTTAAGGAGACACGTTTTTCCTAACAAGCCCAGCCCCTTGCCTACTGCTGCCTCTGCTGCCTGTAAGGGCAGGACCCGACGGCACCTCCAAAATCTCATTTCTCCTGCCAGCTCTCCGGCCTCTTTTAAGAGGTTTCCCATTTGGACAATTTGCAGCGAGATGCTCTTAATTGCCCTTAACCTTTGTCCACTTTTTAACTGGCTGGTTAGGTGTTTATCTTGCCAGGATCTTGTGAAGCCGTGCCAAAGCTCAGCTCCCCGCCAGCGTGAGCGGGGACGGGCCAGCTGAGATAGCAACCGAGGGGGCATGAGGACCACCGTGGGCGTGCTTAAAAACACGCGTGCAAGAAAGAGCATTAAGTAGTTTAGCAAACTCGCTTCTTGGCAGGCCGGCTTGACCCTAGAGCGTGGTCCTCCCGGCGGGCCGAAGGCTGTCCTCGGGAGCGCTTGGGGGTCCCTTGGCAGCGCGGCAGGAGCTGCCCCTGCACCTCATGCAAACTATGGTCAGTGCGTTTTGCGTGGGGGGTGCTGCGCGGGAGGCAGCTGCTCCCCGTGCACACGGTCGGGGGGGTCCTGAGCAAATACCAGCTGCCCTGCAGTAGCAGGAGCCCTCCCAGCATTGCACCCACGGGCTGTGGCAGGGTCCTGTGCAGCGCTCAGCAGTGCTTGCTGCGAGCACCCGTGGGAAGGTCTCGTGTCGAGGAGCAGCTTCCAGCTTCTCATGGGTACTTCGCACTGATACACAGCGCAGACTAGAACTGTTTTGACACAGACGTCATTTTATTTAGTTTTTTGCACATGCTTTTGTTATTGGGTGTGATCTGCCAGCATGAGGTATTGTTAATAAACATGATAAAATTCTTTTATTGAAGCATTAACACTCAACAGTTCTAATAGAACTGTTAGAACTAATAGAAGTAAATAGAAGAATAGAACTAATAGAATAAATAGAAGACTAGAACTAATAGAAGTAAACTTACACTTAAACTTGGCTGAAATTTTTATTGTATTTTTTGTATTTATTGCATTTGCTGCCTCAGAGAAACAGGAAAACAGCTGAGGAAAATCAAAAGGAGCCATCACTCATGATCAGTTTGCCTTTGTCCATCTTGCAACATATGAATTTGTTAGAGCAATTGCTTGTGCATGCCCTCTATGAGATATCTATGTACCAGAGTTTTCCACTGGTTTTTATCCCCTCCTTGGATGGACATCCTTGCTCAGTGGCCGATTCAGACCTGACTGGTGACCAGTCTCGACCTGCTGGCAGAGAGAGCAACTCCATGGGCACCAGCCCCACTCCTTGAAAAGCCTTTTTTGTACGCTGCTATGGTGCTGGTTTTAGTGTAAAAAACCCAAGTCTTGCAAAATCAGTTCCCTTTCCAGCTCGGTTATAACTAACAGGTAGAAGTGTAAAAGGTGGATTTGCCCTTTTCCCCACCCGCCCTGGTTTTCGGCAGCAGCCCGGCCCTGTTCAGCCTGACCGGCTGGAAGACGTGGCGGGAGTCACTCCACTGCCGGAGGAGACGCCTCCGAGTGAGGTGTTATTCCAGGTACCGGCTTCATTCCAGGTGAATCGTTTCGTGCCGATGGTGATGCTTCCGTTGCTTCCCAGCAGGCTGGGGGTTGGTGCCTAGAAAGCCCTATTTGTTTTGGAGCAATGCGGGCAGAGAAGGCCAGGCACAGGGTCGTGCACGGCTGGTAGAGACTTGCCCCGCGCGTCTGCAGGAGCCCGTGCCAGGGAGCAACGTTGGCTGGCTCCATCCAAGGGCACTGCCTACCCTTTTCTCACTCTCCCTGTTGTGCTTCCATAACAGCCCCTTGTTCCAAAGCTGATGTAATCTGGAGAGCACCAGCCTTCACCGCACCCCTCTGAGCTTCGGGTGGACCAAAATTCACTCTTTATGAGTAAGACACTGTGGTGCTAAGCGACTGCCCATCATCATGCAGGAGATCTCTGTCTGTGTCTGTCCTCTTGGAGACGTTTGGCTTCATAAAGCAGAATTGTGCCCAAAAGTACTTAAAGTCACTGAGACTCTGCACTAACGAGAGGTCTTGGAGGAGGCTGTCCAGTAATGAGCCTCCCCTGGGCAAATTCCCTGGGAAATGCCACTGGAGCAGGAGCTGCCTGTGCTGCCTGCACCACTCACCAGGGGGAAACGGCCAAGTGCTGGCTCATGTCTTCCTTCTTTTAGATATATGTGACATTGGCATAGCATTTGCAGGCTGAGAAGAGACGACCTCCAGCACAGCCAGCGGTGACTTGTCTGTCACAGCCTCGGCTTGTGTTTGTTGTGTTATCAGAAGAAAATAGATGTTCTTGCTCCCAGCAAAAGAAACAAAAGATCACGCATAAACGAATTTTCAGTGATAAATCTTTGCAACATTTAATAGCAGATATGCTTTTTAACGTCCCAGGCAGACAGTAATTCGTTTGACAGTTGTTACACATTTCAGTGTTCTGCAGTAGCACATGCCATACCCCTGCGGGTTTAGACAAGTGTAATACAGAAGTATAGCCACAAGCATTTATAAAAATCTAAAGTTACCTCTTGGTTTGCAAAAAGACTAGTCAAAGGCAGGCACTTCCAAAACAGAGGTCTCTGGAAGCCCAATGTACTATGCAAGTTGCACCAAGGCTACAACCCAGAGTTTTTACTTTGGTGTAAAGGTGACATGGCCCTTCCTGACAGTGCGGAGCCCCCGGGTACAGGAGCTCCCCAGAGGGTCAGGTCAGCCCAAGGGGTCCCCGGTGAGGGAGGGAGAGCTGCCCCCCACCAGCTCCTGCACGCTGGCAGGCAGCTCCCCAGGTAAGGCAACGGTTCAGTCTTCAAAATCGTATAGGAACGAGGTTTTCTTTCCTGCCCCAGGCTGCCCCGTGGCTGGGACATGGGGTCCCGGCCAATTCAAGGTGGGAAACGAAGAGGAGCAATGGCGTGGGTCTGTTAAAAATGTCACTTGGACCTGCTTTGTGGCTTCAAGTGGACAGAGATCCTTTCCAGAGGTGCTTGGGATAGCTCCAGTTTTCAGGAAAGATTTATGGAGCCACAATAGACTCTGTTTCAAATCTCTCTGAATCATGGTGATTAAATCCATCAGGTTTTGCATGGATTTGGAGTCCGTGTTTTCCCCAGAACAAACGCCCCAGATGTGCCAGTAAATCCTGGGGCAGGCTTGCGGGACTCCTGGCCGGTCAGAGATGTCCGTCAGGGATTCAGGCAGTGCACGCTGTTTATGTCTAGCTGAGCCAGCTATTGCAGAATGTGGGGATATTTCTAGTCTAATGGAAAACTTCCTCAAGTCCCGGCATAATTTATTTGTGGGAAAACTCCACTTGTGTGGACTGGGCACCCGCAGTTCGGCTGCCAGCCTGGCCAGGGAGGACCATGTTCATGCGATGCTGCCTGCCGGGGCATCGCGAGTCCCCACCAGTCACCCCTAAATCCTATCCGTTCCCACATCATGTCACAGTTCTTGCTGATGGGATGGTTACAGGGGGGTGTGTGAGTGAGGCAAAGCGCTTTTAATTATAGCATGCACCATTAGCCATTAATAGCCTGGCAGTTGGACAAAACCCTGAGGAACAAGCTGGGTCCCCCCCCCAAGCCGTGTTCCCCCGGTGCCTGATGGCTGCCACTTCCCAGGGCCCTGATCAAAGCGGGCTGTGGAAACGTTTGGCTGGATCTGGAGCATGCCTCTGCCGTGGATAATTGCAGAATATTACTGAAGAGGGCCCTGCAGCTGGCTGTCTTTGATGGCTCTGATGGAAAGGGCTCAGCAGAAGGAGAGCTGAAGCCACCAGGACAGCTTTGCACCCCGGGGCGGGGGACAAGGGTGGCCGAGGAGGGACGGGGTGGGTGGTTTGTTGGGGCTCTCCGTTTCCGTGCGCTCCTCAGCAGAACTGCCTCTGCCCAGATCTCCCAGCTTCAAGGCAGCGTTTTGCCAGCTAAAAGTGCTCAAGAAACAGGGGTCTGGGTCATTCTTTTCCCCTGGGGCATGCTCCTGCCTCCTTGGTGGTCTCCAGGACCCCATCAGCTCACTCTTGCTCCAGCTGGAGCACGGTCTCACAGGGTACCGGTGTGGCGATGCTGGTCCTCGTCAGCAGTACAGGCACCCCCAGCCCCGCTCTGCCCTGAAAGTACCGGAGCTGGGCACGAAGCAGGATATGTCCCTCAGGAGCTCAGCACCCCAAAGGCAACAGCGCAGCATCTGCGATAGGCGCAGGGGTGGGGGGCTGCTGCCCCAGCACTGAGCACCTCGTCTTCCTTGGGCAGAGCCTCCTCTGATCCACTCCCGGCGGGACGGACACGCGTGTCCCTTGGGGCAGTTTCCCTGCGGCAACCTCTCCATCTGCCTGCCCCAGGCCCTGCACTGCAACGGGGAGGATGACTGCGCCAACGGAGCTGACGAGGAGAACTGCGGTAAGCAGCAAGCCCCTCGCAAAGAGGGGTGCCCTCGGAGTAACTCCCAGACCTGGGAACACCAGGGTCTGGGACCACAAGCGCTTCAGAGCAGAGCTTGCTCTTCCCCTGGGAGCAGCGACAGCGTGAGGAATCCTGGATCTGCTTCAGCATCCAGCTACTTCCCTGACTCTTGCATTTGCATCCCGGCACAGTGGCTGTGTGCGCACCCCAGGGAGGAGCTCATCCATCGGGGATTCTCCGAGGCTG
This sequence comes from Aviceda cuculoides, assembly GCA_035590195.1. Lineage (NCBI taxonomy): Eukaryota > Metazoa > Chordata > Aves > Accipitriformes > Accipitridae > Aviceda > Aviceda cuculoides. The sequence continues at coordinate 23,819,124 of JAVJGG010000039.1, forward strand.
GGGCACAGGAAAACCCTTGTTGCTACGAGGCTGGGGCAGTTATTTCTGGGCTGTGGTGGAAAGGCAGAGGAGCAGAGGGGCTCTGCACTGTCAGTCAGGAGATGTGGGTTCGGCAGATTTAAAGACACAAAACGAGTTCCTTTTTTTGCACAATACATAGTGCCGTCATGGAGCTCTTTGCTCAGGGGTGCTGAGTCCAGGAGTGTAAATGAGGCAGAGACTGGACAAACTCATGCAATCTGGGAGCCGATTCACTGAGTGGCTTGGATGCAGCACCTGACTCAGGGTATCCCTAAAGCGGGCTAGGTGGGATGCTAGAAATAGAAGAAAGAAAATTTTATCGTGGCTGTGTTTGGAGACATGCCACAGGGCTGGATGAATCTCTGTTCCGCCCTGGTACAGCTGCGGGGCTGGAGCCACATCTCAGGCTTTGTGCGATGCAGCACCCTCTCCCACGGCTGCCGGGGTTTTGCTCCGCGCCGATGTCCCTAAGGGCGGTCCCCGCTCTCTGCCCTGCAGTGGATGACAGCGGCTGGCTGCAGATCTTGGGCAACATGCTGGCTACAAGGAGCAGCAGCAGGATGGCGGAGGAAGACGGGGGTGACGCCTGCCGTAAGCTGTCCTCCCCGGGGCCGGGCATCCTTCTTCTCCAGCCCGCGGGTCTCCCTAGCCCCACACGGACCCCCTGTGCCCTCCCCTCAGCACATCCCGCTGCTTGCCCGCAGGGCTGGAGCTCTTCCCGGAGCGGTGCCGGTGCTGGGGAAGGGCTGTAGACTGCACCGAGCGGGACCTCGCCGCTGTCCCCTGGGTCTCCTCCAACGTCACCAGGATGTGAGTAGCGGTGGGTGCACGCACCCCTCTCCCCCGGGAGACGCACGAACGGGGCACATGCTGCTACCCGGCAGGAAAACAAGCTTAAGGGGAAGGAAATAAAATCCCTGGCTTTTACTTGTCCTTGGATCCAAAGAACCCCTTCCGTGCCAACAGACCCCTCTCTGCTGAGCTTCAGCTGCTTACTGCAACCCTCCCACAACAGCACTGAGCTGGAAGCAGGGATCGGCCGGATCCTTCCCCGGGGCGAGGACTGGCGAGCCTGCCTTCACTGCTAAGCCTCCAACCAAGACGTGTGGGCTCAGAGACTGTGGGCAAGGTTGAGGCCTGGGGTGCCTTTGCACCCACAAAGCAAGGGCTAGGAAGGGAGGATAGTGTGGAAAAACTCATCTGCAGCAAATAATGCTCGTAGAGTGGGATAGGCGGTTAGCAATGTAGCATTAACGAAGAGCAGCTGCCTTGCATTTTGTTTGAATTGCACAGGAAGAGGAGGGTCTAGTCTTCACTGTTCTCCTTTGATAAAGGTCTCTCTTCTCTGACCTAGTCTGTTGGTCCTGGGTTTGATTTTTTTTTTCTTTTTGTTTTACTGCCAGGGACCTGAAGAAAAATAAAATCCATTCTCTGCTAGACAATCAGTTTTCCAGGTACAAGAATCTGCAGAAGCTGTGAGTATTGCCTTCTTTATCCTGTTCTCAGGCTTGTTTGTGGTGAAAGGGGAGAGCGGTGGACGCCCAGGTCAGCAGCGGTGGGGCCATGTGTAGGGGAACAAGTGTGTGCGCTTGTGGGGACAGCTTTGCTCGGGACAACGCACCCCGATCGGGCACTGCATTTGTCCAGACAGCAGCTTTTTTTCAGCTCCTGGAGCCCGTGGTGCCCACTGAAGTCAGCAGGCACCTGCTAGGGGCACTGCGAGCTCCTGACGTACTGTCCCCACTGGTGTTAGCCCACAACCGCCCCGTGTGCGTGCTGGTGCGAGATGTCTCGCGAGCGAGCTGTCCTGCTGGGGAGAGCTGGGACCCTTTGGCTGCTCAGCCCGTCACCTTTCTCAGCTGCTGCACTGGGGGGGTTCAGGGGGGAGCCTGCGGAGTGGAGGAGAGGGGTGTTCGCTGTCGCGGGCGAGACGGCAGCTTCGTATGGCAGTAACCGCGGGAAGCGGCTCGCAGCAGCCGCTTCTGACCGTCGGGCATCTGTACTTTCAGCTTCCTTCCCTTTGCACGGAGTAAACGAGGCAGAGAGGGAAGACAGCCTCTCCAGGGTCACCTGAGACAAGGAGCCGTGGAGGAGCTGGGGCCGCAGCCCGGACCTCTGTCCCGAGCACTGCTGGGGACAGCCGGCCCGCGAACACCGAGCGGGCAGCAGCCAGCCCTGCCACCCCTCTGCCTGGTGTCCGGCAGACACGGGCGCATCCCACGGACCCTGAGAATCCCTTGGAAAACGTACTTCAATCTCTTTTCTGTGCTCTTGTTTTAAACAGGTTTTTGCAAAACAACAAAATCCGGCTGATCTTGCCCAAAGCCTTTGCTGGACTTTCTCGGCTTAAAATGTTGTGAGTAAAGGCGCCTGAGTTACGGGGCCCTGGGGAGGGGAGCCCTGGGACCGACGCAGTCCTCTGCTCCTCTTGGCGTGAAGTCTTGCAGTACAGCCAGCTCAAGGTCAGGTTTTGAGCCCTTTTTCTTGCTCCTGCAGGAGTCTGTATCAAGCATGCTTTAAGCTGGAGTCGCATGTATTTTGGGTGAACGTGGGACAGAGCAGAGGCATTTCCCCTCCTGCAAACACGGCTGTTCCCATCCCCACGTTTTCCAGCCTGAGTTGAGATCCTGTGCTTGAGCTGCTAAGGGGGATGGTGCCAGGGGTACCTGAAGCCAGGGGCCGCGGGCAGCTCGGGAAGAACAGCTTTAGCAAAAGCAGGTTTAACTGGCAGCGGTGTCTGAGGATCACTCCCCTCCTCTGCACTGGTTCCAGGTTCCTCAGCCACAACAGGATCACGCAGCTGAAGCCCCGGGTTTTTGAGGACCTGCATCGCCTTGAGTGGCTGTGAGTTCCTCCTCACGTCCCAGAAGATGTGACTGATCCTGACTTTTCCTCACATTTACCATAATTTCTTTTCCTTGATGGGGAGAAGAAAAGCGGGCACAATGGTTTCGGGGTGTGTGTGGCAGCATGCCCGTGGGGGCAATGGGTGCGATGCCTGGCTGGGCGTCCATCTCCCCACCTTCCCCCCCAGCTCTGTGGAGCAGGGCACAGTTGGCCTCAGCTGCAGCTCTTTTATGAAACTCCTATTTGAGTTTCCCTCCCCGTTACTGAGGACAGGCTTAGTATGGACTGGATGTGGGGGTTTCCCCTGCTGAGAGAGTCCCGCTGCCTCCTCATCGTCTCCGGGTCCCCCCTCTCACTTCTCCCCTTCTCCTTCCAGGATGCTGGACAACAACAGGATTGCCCAGATCGTCCCCGCGATGTTCGCAGGGCTGAAGTCGCTGTATTTCCTGTAAGTAGGGGCAGGGGCAGCTCTCCTGCGGGGTTTGGGGAGACCCTGCTCGGTGGGTGTCTGTCTGGTACCTTCTGCACCCCTTCTTCAGGCAGCTTCTGGCCTTTTTGGGGGCAAGTCAAGGGTGCTGTGGCTTCCTCGCCCTCCCCAGAGCATGACGGGTAACAGTACAAAGGAGATGTCTGTCTTGGTCCCGTTTCCAGCAGCTGGCAGGGGAAACCAGCAGCTTTGCTGGTGTTGCTGCTCCTCTGTGCTGTCTCCTGCTCTCAGCATGCTCTAATTAAAACTAGTATTAATTGCTTTTGCTTGGGACAGGGACAGGCAAGTCCTTGGGGAGTCTGGCTTGAGCAGAGCCTCAGCACTTACTGATGAGCAAGGTGGGTAGCAGTGCCTGCAGTTTGGGTTGCTGACTGCTTTCCTTGGGTTGGCGACTGCAAACAGGATCTGGTGCTTTCCTAAAGTACTGCCCCTCTGCTGGGTGTCTTCACACCAGCTCACCTCGAGCCAAGGGGGTTTTAAGGTCCAGCCATTTCCAAGAGGGAAGTACAGGATAACAAATTTGCTTTAACTACCATAAAACCAATTTTGCAATTCCTGTAAGATGACTTTAACACCTTCTCCGTAGACCAGAATACAGATGGCAGCAGCCTGGAGTCAGACTTAGGGGAAAAGTTTTGGCCGTTACAGTGGAAAAAACACGTGTGTGTGTGTGTGTGTGCGAGAGTGCACCGACACACATATATACTCGCATACATCTGATCACGTTTTAAGCTGTATTGCCTGGGTGTATACCTGCAAGGAGAGTACTTCAGCTGTGGTTGCTGGTCTGGTCTCACACTGTCTCTGCCGGAGATGTAACTGCTGGAGTTGGCTGTAAAAGCCTGAAAGTTGGTTTTTGGGGTGCGCAGGACTCGGGTAACTGCTGTGGCTATGCCTGGGGATGGGGGAGTCATGGGCATAGGTGGACAGAGGGCAGCCAGGGCTGGCAGTGGGCTTGGGGAAGAGGGGCTGTGACCCCAGGATTTTGCTCCTCTGCAAAACCTGGGTAGCACTCAGTGTCCACAGACCTGTCCTTGCTCTGTGCTGGGAGGAAGAGCCATGCAGGCTGTGGTGGGACAGAGTTCCCCTCAGCCACGCATTCCCACGTTGTCGGCAGCAGCTCCGTGCCTCTCTGCTTGGTGACGTACTCTGTTTATCCTTCTGCATATTTTTTTTTTATTATTTTTTTTGGCAAATCAAACTAAAACTGCAGTCACAAAATGTGCAGTGAGGAACACTATGCACACAGGCGTGTGCAAAGGCACAGCGGGAGTTCAGGCTATAAATTTGCTTTTACTGGCTGTCACTCCAGGGTCACTTGCTGCTGCTTTCATGCACCATTCCCCTGGTGACGTGCCCGTCACAGCTCACTGGAGAGCATCTCCCACAGCCGCTTAATGTGCCCTGTATCGTTACCTTTACTTCTTTCCCAAAGAAGGTGAACCACGTTCCGTGCTGCCATTAACAGCCGCGTGTGCCGGGCCTTTGCCGGCAGCGGCTGAACTTGCTCCGGTTTCCCGCGGCTGCTCTGCCGGGGTGCATGGGAGCCGGCGCAGCCGCAGCCACGCTGCTCTGGGCTGGCCGCACCGCGGGCCCTGGGTGCCCGTGCGAGCAGCCCACGCAGTGCAGCTGTACCCCGGGTGAGCCCCTGGGCCGGCAGAATCCCTTCCGAAACACTGCGTTGGTCCAGGAGCAGCAGCAGGACCGCATCCGTGCGGAGGGTTGTGTCCCAGGCAGATGTACGGTGCTGTGACTTCATTTTTCCCTTGTCGCCCCCTGACCAGGTACATGCTGAACAACTCTTTGGCTCAGATACCCGGCACCTCCCTCTGCGCAGAGATGCCGAAGCTCAGCTGGCTGTGAGTACCCTGCTGCCGGCAGCGAGGCCAGGCTGCTTGCGGGGTAGGCGGGGGCTGCTCCAGGCGCTGCTCCTTCCCCCTGGCCGGGCTCCTGGAGCACAGAAGGGAGAGAAAGGGCTGGGAGCATCCCACAGCAGACGGGGATAGGGGCAAGCAGGAGGTGGGCTCACGCTGGGCAGCACCCAAGCATGCGGGGGGGGAGGGCCTGGGGAGGTGGGGGGGTGGCAGCCACAGTTGCCTTTCTGCAGGGAGCTGGAAGGGAACAGGATCCAGGCGGTGCACAGGGCTGTCTTCCAGGAATGCCGCGACTTCGCAGTGTTGTGAGTACCTTGGGGGTCTGGTCGTGGCCCCCACTTGCTGGTGCAGACCCCATCCTACTGCGGGCACATGGAGGGAGGAGGGGGGATAGCCAGCACTCGGCTGGGCCCCCAATTTCCCGCTGCTCTGGGCTAGATAAGGGGCTGCCATCCTGTGTTTGGTGGTTTCAGCCCACGTTTGTACACAGCATCAACAGTGCAGTCAGCTTCATGAATTTCGTAGGGACTTGATCAGGGGCTCTATGCTGGAGGATGGCCAGCTCTAGGTTGGGGAGCTGGTGGGCTTGCCCTGTCACCAGCCCATGGGGGCTACCCAAATCAAATGGGGACCTTCTCAGGTGGGAGACAGTGGCAGGTCATGGCATGGAAAAAGCTTCCTATAGTGTGGAAATACCAGAGTTCGCAGCCAGCCCAGACCCTTCTGCTGGCATCCAAATCCCCTAAAAATATCCCTGAGGAAGGCCATAAAGCTTGTGAGCTGGCGCTCCACATGTCAAACAGCATCTGTTTCTTCCCCCTGTGCCTGGAGCCAGCTCCTGCCCTGCTCCCTCCTGGCCCCAGGGCTGAGCCAGGTGCTGACAAAGGCAGAGGGTTCACATCGGTGATGTACAGGCCTCTCCCAGGATCTAGTTTTCCTGCCCATGATGGTCCTCTATCTCCCAAAGAGATCTATGCAGTCCCTGGAGCCCCAGGAGGTAAGGACAGAAAAGCTGTGCACGGTGCAGATGTTATCCAGGAGCACAAGGCTGCCAGCTGCCACAGGGTGGTGGCAGGAGCACAGAAATGGGATGGGGAGCCAAGCCATCCTCCCGGGGGGTCAGCAATCGTGGTTACCTGGAGCGCTGGGAATGCCCCTGCCCTGTGCCAATGCTGCCGGATCAGAGTAAGCAAATAAATCAAGAGCTTATCAGGCCCTTGGAGAAGCCCAGATAGGCATTAAATCCCCCAAACGTACACCACTACAGTTTTTCCTCCAGTGAGAGCTGCTCACAGCCTCCCGTGACGGGCGGGCGATCTGCTGTCCTGCCGCCCATCTTTTCTTCCGCAGCGGAGCCCGCTGGCTTCGATCAGCAGCGTGTTTCCCAGGGCTGTTGTGGCAGTGCCATGGAAACGTCCATACGGGCAAGATGGATGGCGTAAACGCGCCTTGGTGACAGCAGCACAGGCGACAGCTTTCGCGAGCAGAGGCAGCAGTTGAGACGGGGGCTCGCGTTCGGGCTCCGTGGGGTGAGCCGTCCTGGCTGGGCTACCCCATCCTGCCCAGCCGTGCCACGAGCCACGTTGCAGTGGGCTGCCCAGGTCCGGGTCTGAGCCCAGCTGCTTGATGTGAGCCTCTGCCACGGAGCCGTCCCCGGGTGGTGGCTCTTGCGGGGTCTCCCAGTGCCTTCAAGCACGTGCCATCCCGCGGGGCTCCGCTCCTGCTGCTCTGCTGCTCACGACTTGTGTTTCTCAGCGTGCCATCCTGGGTTTTTATTTCTGAGCACTTTAACCGGCTCTGCTCATCTTCCACACTTCTGACGGGCTCTTCTCTGAGCTGCGGGCTCGTGCGAGGTGGTGCCTCCTGCCTGCAAGCTGGGCTCTGGCTTAGACCTTCCCCACAACAGCGGAGCCTTTGGCTGTGCTGGCCCGTGAGGTGCTGGAGGTGATGGTGGTGGCTCGGTGCATTTGGGAGGGATGTGATGGGGCTGGGTGCACCCCGCGGGTGAGCCCTGTGCAGCACCAGCACCCCCAGCTGCTCCCGGCCAGTCTGGAACTCAGATGATGCTCCCAAAGGGTGTGTGGGGCTGTGCCATACCCGTGCGCTTGCTCCTCTTCCTTCTTTTCCAGGATCCTACGCAGAAACAAGCTCAAGTGGATCCAAGATGGGACGTTTTCCAGGCTGAACAGGCTGGTGGAGCTGTAAGTTTCCAGCCATTGCTCCTGCAGGCAGGGGTTGTGCTGGGGCCAGGGGTGGGGGCTTCGCTCAGGACCCCGCTCTGCCTCCCGCCCAGGGCACCTCACTGCCCTGCACCCCCGGGTGCAAGGCTTGGTGCCCTCAACCACTTCTCAAGCACCGCTCTCCTTCCCGCAGAGACCTGTCATCCAACAGACTAGACCAGCTCCCCTCCTCTCTATTTAATGGCCTGGCTGAGCTCCAGCAGCTGTGAGTACCAGGGCTGTGCTGCACCCCCCCAACCCCCCGCCCAAAGTGATGGGTGCTCCTGCGGGACCCCTGCATCGTGGTGGGTAGATGTCCTTGCTGCATGGTCTGTTTGTCCACCAGAGCCGCGGTGGCCCCAGCAGGACGTGGTCCTTCCCATGGGTCTCCCCGCAGCATGGTGCCATCGCAGACGCTCCGCTTCGGGGCTGCGGACCCGTCCTGGGGGAATGGGGATTGCTGGGAAAAGCAGTAGAAAGACACCCCTTTGCCCTCGCTTCCAGCTCCTCCGATAGCTTCCAGGTGGGAAAAATACCAAAGGCTCATCTCTTTTCAGGAATATTTCCTACAACCCCTTGAAAGAGATCCTCCCCAGCCAGTTTGAGAGCCTGCCCCAGCTACGATCTCTGTGAGTCCCACAACATCCCCGTCCCTGCAGCGCTGCCTCCGCCTGCAGCAGCCCCAAACCCAGCTCGGGGCAGCTCACAGCATCCCCTGCACTGATTTCCTTCTGCAGGAGCTTGGAAGGGCTGGAGATCCCCAACATCCACAACCTGACCTTCCAGAAGCTGACTAACCTCTCCCACATGTGAGTGGGGGGAGCGGGTGGCTGCTGCTGCGATGGCACGGTGGCCGGGGGGGGGTGCTGGGGTGCGGGGAGGGAAACCGATTCACTCCTACACCCCTGAGCAAGTTATTTCAGCCCACTGGAATCCCCGAGCGTGATGATACTGCTTAAATCCCCGTGGAGCAGGAGGGTCTCTCCTAGCTGGGGCTTATTTGGACCAAGGGAAGGATTTTGCCCATGCAGAGGGAGCAGTTTGCAGAGCCAGCGGGTGCCCGGTCCCGGTCCATGCGCAGTACAAAGAGTGATCTGTATTTCCGAAGGTGCACTTTGCACGGGGGATGTGGGCAAGGCAGACTGTCAGCCGAGGCATGCACCCGTGCTAAGCTGTGTGCTGAAAGCTGCGGTTAAGTAAAGCCATCAGAGGCCCTTTTCCTTGGGTCTGAGATAATGACCCAAGAACCCCAGAGATGTGCGGACAGACAGGCTGGACAGGCATTGCACGCAGGGCAGAAACAGGACTGCGCAGCCAGCTGTGAGTGCTTCGGCTTCTCTTTGGAAGGAGAAAAAAAAAGATTAGTTTTTTTCCGGATGCACATTTTAAAGTACCTGTAATGAAAGACAACTGTACATCTTCGTTTCTGTAATTGGTCTGTTTGCACTATAAATATAGTACATTTTCTACCTGACTTGCTAATAAGCAATCATTTTCTCTCCTTTTATCTATAATTAAGCAGCAATGAGCCTTACATTGCAGTTTTTTAGTCATTTTCCAATGTAGAATTTTGCTGAGCTTATATGGATTGGCTTTTATAAGGATTGAAAAGATTAATTTGAAATAATATGCAGGGGAAAAAATGTGAATACCTGTTAATGGAACTTGAAGGATTTGAATAATGGATTGATTTTTAAATGTTAGTTTGCGAAAGCCATGGTTTGGAAGAAAACACTCTTGTTTTTATCAACTGACAGAACTGAATAGTGGTAGATTTAAGAGTGTGACTGCAGTACGTGGTCCAAAAAGCACTGGGGTGCCTCCAGCTGGTTTTGCAAAGGCTTTGGGGTGTTGCTTATTTGGGGTCTGAAACCAGCCGCGGTACTGTGCACTGGGGACCCCCCCTCAGTCGGCTCCACCACACTCCGTCCCCTGCAGATCCTGGCCCCGGGGGCTGTGGCAGGGAGGGCTGTGAGCTGGCATCGCCCTGTCCCCGCTCCCACCCTCTGCTGCTGCCGCCTCCTTCCTCCCCATCTCCCTTCCCCTGGTCTGCGTAAGCACCCAGGCTTTTGGCTAGTTGGGGGGGGGCTCTTCTCCACCCAGACAAGGATAAAAGGTAGCTGAGGGGCTGGGGGGAGCTGGCGCAGGCAGGCAGAGTGCAGGGCGCGGGGCAGGGGGGCTGTGCGTGCTGGACCATGGTTGCTCCTGGTGCTGCTGGCAGTTGGGAAACCTTCCTTCCCCCTCGACAGCTACTTCAAGAAGTTCCAGTACTGCAGCTACGCACCACACGTGCGCAGCTGCAAGCCCAACACCGACGGCATCTCCTCCTTCGAGAACCTCCTCGCCAACGTCATCCTGCGTGTCTTCGTCTGGGTCATCGCCTGCCTCACCTGCTTCGGCAACCTCTTCGTCATCTGCATGCGGTCCTTCATCGTCACGGAGAACAGCCAGCACACCATGGCCATCAAGTCCCTGTGCTGTGAGCTGGGCTGTGGAGGGGCAGGGACGAGCTGGGGGGGGACACGACGACAGAGGGAACCAGGGCGGATGAGTTGCCCACCAGCATCTCCCCAGCGAGGAGCCGTCTAGCTGATGCCAGCCCTCCCCAGCATGGCCGGGGCCCGTTTGCTGCCGTCTTTCCCTTGGTGCTGATGTCAGATGTGTTTCTGGGCATCCTTCTGTGCCTTGGAGCGTCTTGGCCCCTGCCCTCAGGCCTGTGTTCACAGGCACCAGCAGGCAGCTCTTTTCAAAATACACATATATGTGCACATAAAGCTGAAGGCTGCCCAGTTCTATGGTGGTTTTATGGCCATGGCGTTAATGCAAAGGGCTACATTTGCCCACCAGTGCTTTTTTTTTTTTTTTTCTCACTGTACCTTGTCTTCCCCCCAGGTGCAGATGGCCTGATGGGCATCTACCTCTTCGTCATCGGAGCCTTTGACCTCAAGTACTCGGGCGAATACAACAAGCATGCCCAGGGCTGGATGGGCAGCCCCCAGTGCCAGCTGGCGGGCAGCCTGGCCATGCTCTCCTCCGAGGTGTCAGTCCTGCTGCTGACCTACATGACCCTGGAGAAATACTTCTCCGTTGTTTTCCCATTCAGCCACCGCAGAGCTGGCAAGAAGCAGACCATCTCGGTGCTAGCAGCCATCTGGCTTGTGGGCTTCTCCCTCAGCTTCATCCCCCTGGGCTGTACGGAGACCTTCGGGAACTACTACGGGAGGAACGGGGTGTGCTTCCCGCTGCAGTCCGACCTGGGCGAGCGGCCCAGTGCCCGGGGCTACTCCACCACCATCTACCTGGGTAAGGCCACCTCGGGGCCCGGGGATGGGGATGATGTGGGGCAGGACGGGCTTCCCTGGCGGGAGTGGGGCTGCTCAGCCCAGCCGTCCCCTCCGGGGTGCCACAAGAGCCCCCACCACCTCTGTTAGCGGGATGTCTGACTTCACGGGGCGCTGCCATCCCGCTGGGACCCTGTGAGATGGGGTGCCAGCTCTGCCCTCCACCCCAGGCTGGGGAGGGTCCCCGCTCCAGCCTGGTGCTGTGCCCAGCCTCAGCCCAGAGCTGGCCATGGGCATCACCGCGCTGAGGCAGGATTGGGGACTGGCCGGGGCTGCTCCCTCTGCCCCCTCTAGCGATGAACACAGGAGTAGTCCTGCTGCTGCCGGCCCTGCTGATCCCAGCTCGGGAGGTTTGCGCTTTGCTATGCTCAAAGCAAGATTTCTTCCTCTCCAGGCTTGAATCTCGCAGCCTTCATCACCATCGTCTTTGCCTACTCCGGCATGTTCTATTCCATCCACATCACTGCGTCTAAAGCGGCGGAGAGAAGTGTCTGCTCCCGGGAAGTCGCCATTGCAAAGCGGTTCTTCTTCATCGTCTTCACTGACGCTCTCTGCTGGATACCCATCTTCCTCCTCAAGCTGCTCTCCCTGCTGCAGGTGGAAATACCAGGTGAACCCCCATTCCCCACAAGGCCCCGAAGCAGAGCCCACCGCTGGCTGGGTTGGGGGCCCCTTGATGTAGGTCCTGCCAAGTTTGGAGCTCTCTTCACCCACACATGGGCTGCAAGAGGAGATGGACAGTGTTACTGGTTTCCCTGGGCCCTTGCCTCTCCCAAGGGAGCAGTAGTTACAAGCCCCCCGTTTCAGCCTGCGAAGGGCATCCCCCTGCTTTGTGGTGTGGGCCGGAGCGGGTGGGTTACCCCCGGGCGGGGGGCAGCCCCCTCTCAGCGGCTTAATGTCGTGTCCTTGTTGGCACAGGCACCATCACCTCCTGGGTGGTCATCTTCATCCTGCCCATCAACAGCGCCCTGAATCCCATCCTCTACACCCTCACCACCGCCTCCTTCCAGGAGCGGGTGAAGGGCTGTTTGCAGACCAAGCAGCTGGAGCTGCGCGTGTCCCGCAAGAGCTTTACCCTGGTGACACCGCAGGCCAACAGCACTTGACCCTTCCCCGTGGCTCCCCAGCCTGCCGGGCACCGGCTCCACCGCCCCACGAGAAAGCGCGTTGCTCAGCTCTGGGATGCTCCCATGTTGGAGAATCACTAAGCATGAAGGTTTCCTCGTCAGCCAGCAGATACTGTTAGTACTTTATTAATTACACGGACGGGAAGAGCAGCCCCGATCCAAGTCAAACAACCTGCTGCAGTTGCATATGATACAAAACAAAAGTCACTTAAATACAAAATACGCGTCTTTTATGTGAGCATCACCTGGCGCTTAGCTCTACGGCCAGAGTTATATATTAATATTCCAACTGTACAAGTATTTATAGAAAGAAAAAAGGAAATTTAAAAAAATATTAGGAGAAAAATCACTCCCCAAATGTTAGTTATATTTTTATATATATATAAAAACACAGAATACAGGTTGAGTTGCTTTTTTTTTCAGCAAAAGAGAGACAGATAGGACATGTTACAGCAAAACTGACACTGGGAGTCGCTCCCACGCGTGGGTCATGTTGCCTTCCAGTTGGAACGATGTCTGGTAACTTGGGTCCCTGCCTGAATGGAGAAACCAGGTCGGCTCCTGGGTGCTGTTAGCTACGGCGGACAGTTTCTCCACGGAGCAAAGGGAGGGATGGGAAGGGGAACGGATGTCTCTGCGTTAGGGAGGCAGCTCTGCACCCAGGAGAGGCACGGGCTCTGCCACCTGCAGCTGCCCAAAGAGGGGCAAACCCAGGCCCCCCCTCCTTACTGCAGAGGCCAGGATGGGACTGAGCCTGGCCCAAGCCACCGGCAGGTGCTGGGCCCAGCTTTTGCTACCGTGCTTTGCTAGCATTGTCCCCGTGTCAGCCGGGATGGGCGCAGCCCTTCGGTGTGCTTACACTGCCTCGGCCAAAGCTTTCGGCCCCAGAGTGCTGCAGCCGTGCTGGTGCGGCTGCTCTGCCCTCCTCCCCTCTTCACGGCAGCGCAGCGTGGACCCCAAGAGCAGCGAGGGACGGGGAGCTGCCGTGCTGGCTGTGTCCCGCCATCCCTCCCGTGGTGTCTCCTTGTAACTCCTCGGGGGAGGCAGTGTCCCCTTCCCAGCTGGTAGCCAACTACAGGGGCAGCTGCTCTGGGGCTCGGGACATCCTGCCCCCTCCAAATGACAGGTAAGCTAGTTCTGAGGGACAGGCTTGGCTTGGAACACTGTCCATCCAGCCCCCGCTGAAACACAGTGCACAAGAGAGCACTTTTTTTAGCTGAGTAAGAGCAAGGCACAGGACTAGAGGCCTTTTTCCTCTCCTATGAAATTCAGCACCAAAGGTGCAATAGGTTCCTTCGACAAGGGCTGGCACTCAAGGCATACCTATAGATCTATGTCTAGCCACCCTCCTCCCAGAACAGCAGCCTCTTCTGCTAACAAACAGGTTCTCACGGTGACTCCCTGGCTGTTCCCCCCCCAGGTGACACCGCACACACGATCCACCCCTCGCTGCCCACCCTTCGCTTCCTGACACGGCGCTGCAACCTACGGACACGGCCCCGTCCTCCCCGCTCGCTTCTCCTGCGCCTTCCTGCTTCACTCCGTGCACCTTCGTCCCTGTGGCTGCTCCTGGCTTGCACGGGGGGACCCAGCTCAACCTGGGCCAGCTGCTTCCCAGCCCTGCCTGCAGGCTGCCTTCCTGGGGGCCACCCCCACGGCCCCTCTCTTTCCCTCTGCTCGCCAACACTTCCTGCAGAGACCACGGGCTACGCAGCTTCGCCTCCGCGGACAACCTTGAGGTGGCTGAAGCAGCAACCAGGACGGTGGGACAGGGACTGCCCAGCCCAGGGTAAGAGGATGCTTATAAATATGCGCCTGTGAGCGTGCCAGCCTCTGCCTCTCCCTCCATGGACGGGTCCGAGAGCCCCAGCCCGGATCCACCGGCAAGTCCACGTCAGACAGGATAGAGCATCTTCTTGGCACCTCAGATCTTCGTCTCGGGGCCGTTGGGACTCAGGGCTGGGAAAGAGTCTCGGATCCTCGCCAGCTCCATGGCGCAGAGGTGGCCAAAGACCTTGTTGTACCACTCAGGAGACCGGCCCCTGGAGAAGGGAACAAGCAGGAGGAGGGTGAGAAGGCAGAAGAGCCCCAGCAAGCACCAAGGAGCAGCATGTCACTTCTTGCTCGGGGCCAGGGACTCGGTGTAGCTCCAGCTGTGATGGACTACGAGATGCTGAATGAGCACCACAGGACAGAAAAGCCAGCACGCCTCCTCCACTCTCCACCACAGACATGCAGGAAAATGGGGGAATATCTGTGACCCGGCTGGGCTTGCACCAGCCCAGAGCGACGACCAGCTCTGCCCCTCGCATCAGCCTGCCCTTACACCACCCAACCCAGCCCGGCTCGCCACAGCAAGGAGGGTGCGAAGGCCACGCTTCAGAGCCGCGGGGGACCCCGTGCTTTCTGCAGAAGCCCTAAGGATCTTGCTGCTGCACTCAGAGCCACCGGAGGGGACTGCTAGCACTGCAAGACCAAGCCGGTGGCTCCTTTCCCAGTAACCATCTGACAGCTAAAACCTGGCCCCAGACCAGCACCCCCTTCCCTCCGGGCAGGCAGGCACCGCGAGCCGCAACCCTGCCCACGCCGCCAGCCCCGCCAAGTGCCCGCACCCCACCGCTGCCTGCCGCTCCACCAAGGGCTCCCCTCACCTGAGGTCGGCTCTGCAGATGTGGGTCACTTTGGAGCGGCCCATGGCGCTGGGCTCGATGAGGTACTGGGACGTCAGCACGATGGCTTTGACCCCTCCCTCCACCGGCAGCTTGTCGTGCTCCACCGAGACGGAGACGAGCAGGCAGGCTCCCCGCGGCAGGTCCGTGCACCAGCGCCTGCGGGACAGGGCGGCCCCGCTCAGCTCCCGTCCCTGCGTGCCCACTCGTGGGCAGCCCCTGCCCGGACCTCGGGGTCCACAGCGGGAGCGGGGAGCTGTGGGAGCCCGTACAGCCTGGGGGGGGAGCAGCCAGGGTCCGCCAAACCAAGACCAAACCCTCCCGCTCGAGTCTTTCCCTGCCCTCACCGGAGCACCACGCAGTCCCTGCGCGGGTGGGGTGCCATGCTGTCCGTGACGTAGTGGTAGACCTCCATGTTCTTGTCCAGGGCCTCCACCACTTTGCTCTGCAGCAGGTCCTCGTCCCAGAGGTGACGCTCCCGAAGCACCCGGTGTAGCACCATGGCGGGAGGAGCCTCGACATCCGTGGAGACCTTCCACAAGCGCAGAGGGTGCCCGTCCCCAACCTGATGGGCCGAGGTAAGGGTCAGTTAGGCTGTCCTGCCGGACCCCCACAGTGCTAACACCGCCCGCCCCCCCCCCCTCCAAGCAGCTCTACTGCTGGATCCTACTGCCACAGAGCAGCACGGTCACAGCCGCTGGCTAGAGAGGAGATGGGGTGGGATGGGCACAGGCAGCCAGCTCCTCTGCTAACAACATGGTGGGCTCTCTGCCAGGACTGCTGGGCACACAGCACCCTCTGCCCCCCACTCAGGCCAGGGAAGGGGTTGCTGATCTCTCCTGGCATAAAAGAACAAGCACCAAAGGGCTGCTAGCAGGTCAGCAGGTGCCTGCAGGACCTGTGGCTCCCAGCAGTCATCCCGTACACATTTCCCTGTGTGACACCAAGCCCCCCCTCTGCACAGTGGCATTTACCTTTTTGCAGGAGAGCTCTGTGTTCAGGGGTCCTGGTGTGCTCAGCCACCCCTTGAATTTCTCTGATGACTCTTTGAGCAGGTTCTGGACACTCTGCTCAAAGTAGGAGTGTAAATCCTTACTTTCCCCTTGACACACGAAGTCAGTCAGGGGATGGGGATAAGCATCTGCTGCCATATAGGAGCTGCTCAGCTGCAGCAAGATGTCGTGGGAGACCTACAAGCCAAGAGCATACAGATCTTTAGAAAGCCAGAGGGATCCTATGTGGACTTTGTGAGTCATCTTGTAGAAAACAGTAATTCCTCATCCCACCAAGGAGGGGGGAGAACGGACGCAGACTCCCCGGACATACATCCTGCAGCTTGTGACATGAAATGCAGCTGGGATTCGCTCCTGGGGCTGACTGACCAGTGGCAGCTGCCCCGCTGAAGGACGGGTGCCCTTCTCTCACCCCGCACTGATTCTGCAGGACCAGCACCCCACCAGCAAGGTCACATCTCCCGCTGGCAGCACCCTGGGAAGGCAACACGGGGCTGGACACACCGCAGCCACCCACCTGGAAGAGCTTCTTGCAGTCGGTGATCATGTGGGAGAGCCCCTGCGTCGCAGCCATGTTCTCGTTGAGGTCCTTCTGGTCAGGCTTCCCCATGGTGCCCCTCTTATGTATCACCCTGCGGGGTAGCAGGCATTGCTGGGACCGGGTGGGCATCCCACACACCTCTAGCCCCCCACTGCTCTGCTTTGCATTGCAGAGTGGGGGACCCCCACACTGCAAAGCAGAGCAACGGGGGGGCCGTGTGAGAGCACATGCGTTCCCACTATGCCTTGCCCCGGTTCAGTGGCCTCCTCCCAGGACGGACAGGGAAGGGGCGATGGGGAGACAGGGGCTGCAGGAAGGCTGGGGAGGCCTTTAAATATAAGTCCGACCCTTACCTCGGCGAGGTGCTTTCCTTCTTGGACACGTTGAGGTGGAAGATGGAGGGGGCCAGGCACACGGCCAGGTTCCCGGCGGTCATCTGGTTCTCCTCCGCGGAGGCGATGTCGCTCAGGAAGTAGAGCAGGGTCTGCAGCACCTCCCGGTTCTCATCCGGCATGAGGATAACGGCCGCCTGCACCGCCTGCAGCCGCTGCTCCTTCGACACGACTGCGGGCACAGGGCGAAGCTGGGGGTCAGCGGGTCCCCATCACCTCTCTCCAAACGAACGGAGAGATGCCTCCTCCCTGCGAGACCCCAACTTTCATCCCCAACGCAGGGGCGAGCGGCCCCGGCGCAGGACTTACACTGGTAGATCTGCAGGAAGGTGTCCGTCAGCTTGCTGGTGAAGATGGGCTCTGGTAGGTCACGGAAATACTGCTTCAGCAGGTCAGCCACATCATACGCCGACTGCCCGTCGTAGTTGACGTTGTCGGGGCTGGTTTCATTCATGTGCCGGAGCGCCTGAATCCGGGACTTCACCCCCGACTTTCGGAAAATGCCAACCTGCAAGGGAAGAGCGGGTCGGTGCTCGAGCGCAGAGCAGGCACTGACCTGGCAGGCGTCCGGGAGCACTCCCACAGGACAGGCAAGGAAGCCCCTTCCCCAAAGCCCTCACTCCCCTGCAACCCAGAGGAAAACCCTGAGTGAGGGATGGCCAAGGAGACACCGGTGGGTATGGAGCTCCTACAGAGCCCTCCCGCTGCACCACGAGAGGTGAACAAAAAGCACCCCTGCAAGCTCAGGCTTTTTTCCCCCAAATCACGGTGCTGCTGCACAGCGGCAGGCCGGGAGCTGCCCCACAGCCACGGCCAGCGGTCGCAGCATCACCTGGTCCAGGCACTGGCTGCGGATGTAGCGCATTGCCTGCTGGATGCTCTGGGGCAGAGGCTGCCCCGTCCGCTTCACGTTGATGATGGGTGGCACCCCGAAGACCGTCTTGTCCCTGTAGTCGGGGACTTTACTCCGCTTCATGAACTTGGGCACAGTCCTGTGGGGTGGGACAGACAGACGTCAGTGCAGCAGACGGCTTCCTCGGCACCGCCTCGCAGAGGGAAGCAGGACACCAGCTAACACGCACATACACGCACTTCTGCTATGTTTTAAATATAAGCAAGGCAGCTTTCGAGCAGGAACTGCAGCACCTTTTAAGCCAAAATTATTAATGCTTGGCTACAAAAGGAAACCACTGCTCTCTTCCTTTGCTGCAGCATTTTTAATGCCCCACAAATGCCTGCAGCCCTCCTGGATGCAGATGATGCTGGGGGAGCCCAGGTGTCAGCCCCCAACTCACACTTGCAAGGATGCCCACAGCCACGCAGAGCAAAACCAGCTTTTGTTTCAGCTTTTTTCCCTCCCTCTCCACCATCTTCATCCCAGGCTGCTGCACCATCCCGATCCCCCTTCCCACCAGCTCACCATGTCCAGGCTTGCTTGTGGGGCACAGAGTACTTCTCCATGATGGCCGTGAGACGGAGCAGGGAGCACTTCTGGAGCAGGTTGAGCTGGGCAGAGGACTGGCGGTTGATCTCCAGGGAGGCAGAGTTCAGGCTGGGCCGGTGCGAGTTCTGGAAACTGTGCCAACGCAGCTTTCTGCAGGGAAAGGCTGGCAGTGAGAGCTGGTGACCTCAGGGAAGGGCCTTTCCCTGCCCCATGGCACCCATTGCTTTGGGGGGAAGGTGCAGGCACGGTGGCAGCCGGGCTGAGGCCAGCAATCCCAAAACCAGCCCCAGTGCCACGGGTGCTGCTTCCTCACCCTGGATGCTCACAAGCCCACTGCGAGAGGGTGCCAGGGAAAGCACGAGATATGCTTTCTCTTGCCTCAGAGGACTGCTCCTCCCACCAGGTTCCCCTAAAACGACCAGCATCATCTCCACTTGCATTTCAGGCTCACTGCGCCTGCCCCAGCACCCAAGGGCTGTCCTGGGCTACAGCCCTGCCAGGAGACCTGGGGAGAGCGCAGATGCTCAGGGTGACACATGCCTGCAGGACCACCGGGCAGTGCAATGCCACGGCAAAGGGGACATCAACGGCCACTTTCTCAAGAACAAAAGGCACTCCAATGAGGTAGTGCTCTCTTGGGAGCCTGCTAAAACCCTGCCCTAGTCCATGCTCCTCCGAGAAGGCTCCTGCCCAGCTGCTCCGGTGCATCCCCAAGACTAGAAGGGACGTTCCCAGCTAACAAAAACCCCTGCCCACCTGCAGGCACATCACCCTCCAGCATCAGCCTAGAAAAGTCACAGAATTCAGCAACGGCTGGACTTTTCCTAGGGAAAGCACGAGGGAGCACTAGCACCCTGGAAGCAAGCGCCTCCTTCATTTAGACCCGTTATTAGCAAATGAAAAACCATTTAATTACGGGTCTGTGCAGGCAGAGAGGTCGCAGCCCGTACACAAGCAGCGGGGCTGGCAGTGATGGCTTGCAGCCGCCAGAGCGCACCACCCACCCGTGCTGCACCCCACCGCACCCCACCGCGGTGCTGGTCCATCAGCATCTCCCTCCCTCCACCCCGCTTCTGCCACGAGGGACGGGGCTCGCAGGGCACCGGCCAGCACCCCTCCAGCGATGCCTCTGGTGCTGCGTCCCCCTCAGCCACGGGCTGTGCACCCCTGCTGCAGAAGCACCCGTGGGATGGGGGAACGGGCTCGCGGTGGTCCCCTGGCTCCAGGACTGAGCCCTTCCCAGGCACGACGGAGGGGAGGACGACGCGGCCCCAGCCCGTGCTTACCTGCAGGGCCTGGTGAGCGATGCTCCCACCCCCGAGTCCCGGCGCTCCCGCATCTCGGTCTCTTCGGCCTCGTTGAGGGAGTTGCCCGTGCTGTCAAAGTCGCTAGCAGAGGTGCCGACGTCCGACATGGACCGCTCTTCAAAGTGCAGGTTGGAGGGTTCCCCTCCCGAGTCCGATTCCTCCTCCTCCTCCTCTTCCTCCTCCTCGCCCCCCTCCTCCCCAGCCAGGTCGGGGGAGATGGCTTTATACCAGAGCTCCACCTTCTGCTGCAGCCCCCACATGTGCTGCAGTATGTCGTCGAGGTTCTCGTAGGTCACCTCCCCGTCCTCCTTGCGGAAATCCTCGCCGCTGCCGAACTCCGGCACGTTGTCGTACACGCTGACCCGGCTGCCCAGGGAGCTGCAGGAGCCCCGCCGGCGGCGGCAGGCGAAGCCCCGGGGGGAGGACGAGCCCTCCACGCTACTGCTGCTGCCGCCCCCCACCAGCCCGACGGGCGCGTTCCCCGATTTCCAGTGGGTCAGGGAGCTGCTGCCCAAGGGACACAAGCTCTCGATGGAGAGGGATTTGGGGAAGGTGCCCGGCTTGTGGTCCCGGGGGATGTAGACCAAGCAGTCCCCCCGGCGCGCCTGCCGGTGCTGGCACTCTCCAGCAGCCCAGTCGCTGCCGGCTGGGACGGCTGTTTCGTAGTCCTCCAGGTAGACTCCGCTGCGTTTTGGGTTAGAGCTCACCTTGCTCGCACCTGAGCCTAGCAGGCGGTTAGTCCTGTACGATACCGAGAAGAAGTGTTTTTTGCCGTGGAAAGAGGCGGATATCCCTCTTTTAGAGGAGCTGCCCTTGGTGGCTGCAAGGTCCCCGTTACTCTTCAGGGAGCCCCATCCTGGCGCGGCTGCGATGCTGCCGTGTGGGGTCACCTTCTCGTCTGGGCTGGCTTTCTCTTTGTCCTTCCTTCGGAGGGACTCGATCCTCTTCAGGAAGCTGCGAGACCGTCGCTTCTTCGGCTTCTCCTTGGAGCCCTCGCCACAGCTCGAGGGCTGCTCTGGCAAGGAGCGCTCGCTCAAGCTGCGGCTGGAGGCGGCGATGGTGGCGGCGGCACGGACGGGGGACGGGGGGTCGGGCGGCACGGCCCCAGTGCCCAGCGTGCCGCCCGTGCTGCCCGTGCTGTGCAGGGACGCGGCCTCGGGGTTGGTGCTGAGGTCCGTCAGGACGCTCTCATGGCTGGACGCCAGCCGCATGGTGGAGCTCAGGACCTCGGAGCCCTGGGAGAGGACGTCGACCGACCCCACCCGGGACCACCTCTTGCTGTCCCTCTGAAAAGCCCACCGGTCGCTGATGGCACACAGGTCTTCCTCCTCGGAGTCCTCATTCTGTGGGGGGTTGAAAACAGGGGACCATCAGTCGGTTGGAACCATGGGGGGTCGGCGTGGCCCCTCGCTCCACTCCCCCAGGACAGGCACCCCAGAGGAGGGCACAGCCACCAGCACGGCCCCAAGCAGGGAAGAAAGCAGCACGCACACCCCCTTAAACCAGCTCCAGTCTCCTTCAGCAACAGAGGGCTCCAGGAGCCACCAGGCATCATTTAGCCATGCCCGAGGGCCATACTGCACTGGGGAAGGGAAGGTGCTGCTTCCAGGCTACCTCTGGATAGCTCGCAGGCAGTCGGGACATCCCTGTGGAGCCTCCCTGCAAACCCCCTGGACACACACACCAGCACAGCGAGGGATGCTGGGCGGCATCCCTTCCCAAGCCAAAATAAGGGCAGTCAGAACAAGCAGAGATACACGCAGTAATGATTTCCATATGCGAAACACCAAGCTGGCGTGCATTTTAAATGTATTATTCATTAAGGGAAATATAAAAGTTTTTGTTATAAACATGCCAATATTAATTGTTGTTTGTGCCACACAGGCTGGTTCCACCTGTCCCTCTGGGGTCAGGCTTCCTCCCGGAGACGTGCTGCCGGGGGGTCTCAGAGCCGGGCTCGGCAGAGACCCCGAGGGTGATGCTCGGGTTGCAGGCACACAGTCCTGCGCAGACCAGCACGGCTGCGCCAGCACGGGTGTAACGACTCCCCCGTTTTGACTGCTGCTGCCAGAGCCTCGGAGAGGTGCGCGGGCTCAGGGCAAACACAGGCGCCCGCTAATTCGGCCAGGCACCTCTGGGGCTGTGTCCGTCCTGGGAGATGGTGAAACAAACGCACAGCGGTGCCGGCTGCTGCTGCGTGCCCCGGGGCAGTTCTGGGGCAGGCCAGTGTTATTACCCAACACGGAGCTGCTGCCCCAGCAGCGCGCACACGTTCCCCCGCACCCCTCGCCTGCCCTTGAACGCCCAGGACGTACCTGTTTACGCTGAAAGTGAACTTCCAGCTTCATGGAGGCACATGTGTTCAGGGTCATCAGCCTCCTGCAAGAAAATAAGAGAGGCCTTACCCCAGTCCTGGCCCCTGCTGAGGCCGCAGTGCTTGCGTTTTCTTTTTTTTTTTTTTTTTTTTTTTTTTTACCCTGATTGTGTCTCAGAGTC
>JAVJGG010000039.1:23841001-23877949 GCA_035590195.1 Aviceda cuculoides
TTTTTTTTTTCCCCCCTGTTTCTGTCTCAGAGTCCTCGTTGTGCACCGTCACCTGTCACCCAGCAGCCGTGGCTCCAGGGATCAGAGGGACACGCGGAGCCCAGCACAGCTCCAAGCCTGCTCCCAGGGGAGCGCGGCCCCCCCAGGCTGCACCCCTGCCCCCCGCCCGGGCACCCAGTCACACGAACCTCCGCCACGGCAGCCAAGGCCTGAAACCGCTCCAGCGGCACGAGCCCTCGGTCGCGCACCAGCGAGGATTTTGGAAGCGTAGCCATCGGAGCGGCACTCCGCCCCCTCCGCGCAGGCACCGGGATGTCCCGGCCGTGCCTAAATGCTGCAGCCGCCCCAGCACCCCACGTTTGCTCTCCCACAACCACCAGTATCAAAGGATGCCGGGGCCAGTGGCTGCCGGCCACCTCTCCGGCGGCGTTTGCCGGGCATCCCGGCTCCCTCCGTCTGCTGAGGGTTCGCCTTGGCCGGGAGCTGGCCCCACCGACGGCTGCGGGGGGCAGCCGGGCCCCCCAGCCCGCTGTCTGCAGAGGAGCAGCCCGGCCCCACGGGCTCTCAGGGGCGTTTCTGCTATGTCGGAGGGCAAACGCCAGGGCCTGGGGAGACCCATTGCCTCCAGCACGGCTGCCAGGCACCCTTGGGGCAGGGCTGGCCCCCAGCCGAGACCTTCACCTTCCTCTAGCCTACAGCTTCAAGCCCTGGGGTTTTCTCCTTTACACAAGGGAATGAATTTCCAGTTAATTCACTTTAATTAGCACCTTCATGAACGCTACTACCAGCACTTTTGTTCCAGCGTGCAAGTGCCATGTCTGCACAGCCGAAAAACAAACCTCAGGTAGATATCACCAAAAATTTGACTAATGCCTCTCTTGCAAACCTACTGAAATCCCCCGACCCCGACTGTGGTCCTGCAGCAGGATTAAACGCATGAAGTCTGGCAGAGGGAGCAAGATGGGAGCACACGTGCGCTAGGAGGGAAAAGAACCAGGGGGATTCATTTTCTTGGAAGAGCTGCATTCTCCAGTGTCCTTCTAGACCTTCTTGTTAGGCAAACACTGCACGGGGCCATCTCAGGGACCCCAGAGACAGCTTGGGGGGGCCGGGGACGTTCCTGCCCCGCATGGCCCACCCAGCCGCACCGGGCAGGGATGACCTGCTCCGGGTTATTAGAGCAAAACAATATCAGAAGCTCCTGCAGCCAGGCAGGCAATGACAAAAGGACCCAAACGCTCAGACAGTGCAGGACGGTCAGAGACCTCTCGTCACCTCCCACCTCACCCACTACCAGGAGGGAAAAGGAGGGAAAACCAGGAGCTCACCGGGCACCTGGGAAGCGGCACAGGGGATCCCCTCCTGCCCGGCACAGCAGCCTCTCTGTTGGGAAAACAAGTAACAGACCCTTCTCCCATCCCTCCTCTGCTGCGTTCGGCAGCAGCGTGCGTGGGAGGGACGGCGAGAGGCAGCGCTCGCTCCTCGGCGTGGAGTCAGCGCGGGGGCACGGGCGCCGTGATGTGTCCCGACAGCCAAGGCAGGGCTGAGTCACCCGCAGCGCCAGGCGACGCACAGCCCGTCCGGACAGACGGACAGATGCTGGGGCGGGGGGGTCCCTCCTTTTGGGTGTTAGCTCTTGCTCTCACACCGGCAGCACTGGGAGAGTTCTTCTCTCCGAAACACAGGCTGCCTGCCCTGCAGCAATACAGCCGGCAGCACCTCCCGGAGCTATTTTCAGCCCTGCTGCTCCAAGGAGTAGCGTGTCCTGGTGGAAAATGTACGGCAGGGCCGCGTTGCCAGGCACCGGGATGACTAACGTCACACGAAGCCAGCGAGCACTTGTGAACGCGGAGATCCTCGGTCAGAGCAGCCGACGGAGCGGTTGTTGCAGGGAAGAGGAGGGACCCACCAGCGCAGACTTCGCCTGCGCAAAGCAAATCACGCTGCAAACCGACGGCACCCAAACCCCAGCTGTGAGCACCCGCAGCTCCTAACGACCCGCACGAAGCGCTAATTCACGGCGTGTGACTTCCATGGAGCCCCTCACACTGCACCACACTGCCCAGCAAATCCCTGGCTGCGCGTTTTCTCTCTTTCGCAGGCGGCACGTGCCTGACGACTGAGTGGAACTCTGTCTGTGGGCGCGATTTCATCCACGGGGACTTTGACCTGGATCTGCCTTACGCCAACAACCAAGCAAGACCCCTTCACTCTGATGCAGAGACATGGTTTCCAAACTCTGTTTCGTTTTCAGAGATGTTATGAAGCATCCTTGCAAAATAAAGCAACATAAAGCGCACGCTGGGCGGACGCAGCTCCCTCCCCTGGGGACCACAGCTGGCGAGCAGCCACCCAGGGCAGCCGGCGGTGGAAGGGGAGAGCCTGGGCTGCGGGCACAGCAGAACTGGGTCTCTCTTTGCACCTCTGCTCAGTTTGACAGTTCAGCTACGACTAATCCATTTCTAATCGAGCTCTACAGGCCAGAGGTACGCAAGTGTGAAATTAAAATGCAGCCCGAAAGTCACACAAAGAGGAGAATTATTCCTGGGAAATGTTTCTGTTCTCCAGGAGCTCTGGATGTTCAAACTAAAAACGCTGTCGTTTCCCTGGCACCACCCAACAGCAGTAACACTTTCCGACTCGGAAGACTGACGCATCCCAAACCCCTCACGGCAGAGGGAGCGACAGCGCCCGAGGGGGCTCTGGGACACAGCCGGGGTGCGAGGCAGGCACCTCGCAGCACCCACCACCCCGTCGGCCCCAGGACCACAGGCAGCTGCCCCGAGCCCTCGCTTGGGGCACGTCCTCACGCTGGCTCTGCCGCCGGCAGCCACGGAGGGCTGCAAGGGAGCGTTACCTGCACAGGGATTTGAGGGAGTCCTGGTCCAGGAAGCTGTGGTCCTTCTTCACAGCGCCGATGTCGAGAGGGAACAAGGAGTCTGGGGAGGAAAGCGAGAGGAAAATCAGCGGCGGTTTCCGAGCCAGCCGCTCTGTCAGGCACAAGGGACGGCGGTGAGCGTGGGAGGAGGGAGATGCTGCGAGGAGCAAGAGGAGGAGAGATGTCGAAGATGGAGAGGTGGGGAAGCGGGAGAGCAGCAGAGGGGAAAGGCGTGGGAGGCTTCTAGGCCACGAGTACGAGTCGGAAGAAGCCGGGATGGCTAGGGCATCGCATTGCCACCAGGAGCTGCCACCCGTGACAGCCGTGGCTGCGGGAAGAGAACCTACGGAGAGGGACAGCCCTGCCGAGCCGGCCGGGAGGCAGCTTTCTGCAGGCAGGACTTGACCCAGGCTCCTGGCAGCGGTTCCTCCCGAGGGACCGCTTTTTGCCCTCAGCGCCAGGAGGCAGCCAGCAAAGGGCAAGAGCAAGACACAGGGAAGGCTGGAGGGTCTGGGGATGCCCTGGTGCCACGGCAGCGAGCACAAGCCAAGTGCAGGGGCGGGAGGGATGAGTCGGGCAGAGGAGAAGGGTGGAAACAAGCCCTGCTGGGCTGGGAGTGGGAGGGCTGGCCGCAGCCCAGATGCTAGGAAGGGATCAGTGTCATGCAGCAGACACCCCTTGCTTCACCTCCTCCTCGGACACCTTCCCCCTTGCAGGACAAACAACCCAGTCACTGCACTGGGGACCTTGGTGTGCCCGGGACAGTTAAAGCCCATGGGAAAGGCTCCTGCTGGGCTGGGGTGCTGGGCTGGAGTACTGGGCTGGCTTTAGCACTCAGTGGTGACATGAGCCGATTCAGAAATAAACACCAGCCCTTCGTGGTGCTTTCACACGCCCACGCAGGTACCCTGCGCAGCTCTGCTCCCAGCTGAGCACATCTGGAGCCCAGGCTGCCGTCTGCACGCACTGCAGGGGGAGAGGGACCCCTCGGCACCTCGCGGTGGTTTTTGGAGAGCGGCCACCTCCCTGCCACTGCCCAAGAGACATCTTGGTGCCCCGTGAGGCTATACATTAGACACGCACTGATCACTCATCAATTATTCCCTTCTCCCACGGATCCCCCTGGGTCAAGAAAGCCTCTCGGGTCCCCAGGGGAGAGCTAAGAGCTGCTAAGAGGTCCCCCAGGGGCAAGAATGCTGTATCAGTATGGTGGTACAGTAGATCTAGCATCTCATTCAATCCCCTCCATGCCTCAAAGGCCATGGGTCAGGTCTCCGCAGGCAGATATGCTCACGGCATCGGGGCAGTAGCTGGAGGAAGACCCCGAGGCAGCATACACCCAGGGTCTTTGGGCAGTGCTCTTTCCAGGTAAGTTAGGTGAGGGTGGAGAGGTGTCCAAGGGCCTCCATCCAGTTCCCTGTTCATCTCTGTGCACTTGAAGACAGCTCTGCTGGGATCAGGTATGTAGGACCTGGACCATTAACCACAAGTGTCTAAGCCCAGCTGTTAATGAAGCTATTGAGTGCAATTACCTAGGGGACGCTGAGCCCTGCCAGCTGGGGAGAAAAACAGAATGGAACGCTTGGAGGATGTGGAAAGTTTTGTTCAGAGAGGCTGGAAAAAGGGTCAGTTTATTCATAGACTCCAGCACCCAGCACCCGCTCCTCGCTGCCCCGGGGCTGTAAGCACCACTGGGGGCTGACACCTGGGGCTGGGTCTCCCCTGCAGGAATCCGGCCAGTCCTTGCACGTGGCGGTGCAAGGAGCCTGCCCCCTAAAATAGAAACCAGAGGCAAACAGGCAGCCTGTAAAGCCATCACCCGGGGGGCAAGAGCGTGGCTCCCGCGCACGTGTTGCGGGGGGCAGTGGAAGTGCCCGGCCGAACAATAGCCATCGCTGCAGCCTGCCGGAGACCCGGCTTCCCGCTATTGTCCCGGCCAGCCGGGGCCGGCTGCAGCCACCGCTCTTTTTGGCACTGGCCCCCCCCGGCAGGGACCAGCGGTCCTGCCATGGGTTTGAAGTAAACGCAGCCGAGCCGGAGGCGAGACCCACTACCAGAGCCACCCTGCAAACCACCCACGGGTGCGTGGCAGAGGAGGGGGGAGCGGGTCCGTGGTGGGGGGGTCTGCCCATCCCCAATGGCCCAGGAGCCATGCGGCACAAGGACCCGGTCTGCTCCAGGCTTGCTGCATGCTCAGAGAGCGCAGACCTTGCTGCCAAATAGCGTATCGGGGCAGGGCAGGAGCTGCAGGACGTGTCAGCGGGGAGGGAGGGAGGAAACGCTCACTCTCTGCATTACCCACGTCGGCTGCCTCTGCACTCCCACCCACCGCAAACACTCGCTGAACTCCTCAAGAGCCAATGGCTCTCCAAAGCCTGCCTGCCCTCGGCCTGAGCAGCCGCCCTGGGGACTCCTCGCAGCCCTGCCTGAAGGGGAAAAGTTCAGGAATGCAGAAAAGTTAACAGCATGGCTGGCTCTCCGGCCACGGCCAAGTCTGAGGGCTTGAAGTTTTAACACATGACCATGTAATTAGTAAACAACCCTCTCTTGTCCTCTCCCCAGAGCTTTGTGAGCCCTCCCTGCAGCCACCCTTGGTATGCGGTTGAGATACAGCACACGAGACCACGTACAGAGCAGGGACCGGGAGCAGCAGGAGGAGGCAGCTCTCACCTTCGTAAAGCTGGGCATACTGAGGGAATCCCGCCGCTCGCAGCCAGTCACAAGCTTTCTTGGCTTCAGTTTCTGAAAGAAAGCAAAGAACCAGCCTGAGCATCCCAGCCGGCAGCGGCGACGCTCCCCGCAGCGGCCGCCCGCTCCCCGCCAGCTCCCGCGGCACCCGAGCCCGTGTTTCACGTGCACGAAGCGGAGGACGCGACCGGCTGCAGGAAGGGGAGCCGGGGAGCCCGGGGGTGCGCCGGGGGGAAGCGGTGCCCGTGGGCGGAGGGGGCTCTCTGCCCAAGGGAGCAGAAAGTGCTCGGCTTTAGTCTCTCCGCTAGCACAAGGTAAAGAGGAGGTGGCAACACAGGAGTGATAAGGCCGCGAGACGCGATCTTAACCTCCTGATGAACCGTTCATTTCTGAACCCACCAAACCAAATACAGTACTTTGCCAGGCAGGAGAGGAAGATCTTTATTTTTAATAATTAGTTCAGAGGCTCATCAAAGCTTAAGGACGGTCACTTGTGCAAACATCCTCCAGAAAAGCCTGCCAAAGAAACCTTTCCTTCTCCTTCCTCCTTCCCACCACCCCGGACCACCACACCTCTTCTTTCAAGCTGGAGTTCATCCTGGCAGGCATCAAAACCCCAATGGGTTTCTACACCCCCCTGCCTGGCCGGTTCCCATCCCTCACACATGGTTCAGCTATCGCCTGGATGAGCCCATGCAACAGCCAGCACTATGTTCTGGGAAATTTCTCAAATCTACAGAACTTGAGGAAAAACAGCCCAAAGCTCACCCAGCCAAAGCAAGCTGCTGCCCAGTGTCAGCAGTCTGTCAGTCTGCTGAGGGTGACAAACATTTGACCTCAAGTGTAGAAAATGCAATGGCATTTTCAGGGTCTCGCCCGTCCCTCTGGAAGGCAGCACCCAGCACAGACTGGACTGAGGCCGAATCCACCCAGAGCAGATTGCAGTGAAACACCCCCATTTCATCACCATCCATCAACAGCCTCAGCTGAGAGCTCTGGCTGCATTTCCAATTACAAAGCTACAGCAAGGGAAAAAACAAAAAAAAAAAGAAAAGAAAAAAAAAAAACAAAACAAAACACCTCAAAACAAGCAATTCAGTTAGGGACGGGCCCAAGCCAAAACCCTGGACCCAAATACTTCAGAAGTTTTGGAAGAAGCATCTGCATCTGGGTCCAAACTGTGCAGCTGTCCTTAACCGTGCCATGAACCCAGCCAAAATCTGGGGCTGACCCCTCCTGCCCTTGACAGAGCTCAAACCCAGTAACCCCAGCAGAGACCTCAGCCCTGGAGCTCGACTGGGTCAGCCCGGTCTCCGCAGAGTCTGCACCCCCCCCGCGCGCCCCGGCACCTCCGGGGGGGAAGGTGCCCCACGGCTGCGCCTGTCCAGCCGGGAGGGGACCAAGACTCACGGTCCATGTGAGCGGTACTTGGCCGTGGCGGCTCCGGAGAGCAGCTCCCTCCCGCATCCGCAGGGCAGGCACGGGCATGGCCCATCCCAGGATGGGCATCTCCCACAGCCCCTGGGCCGACGGACCTGCCAGACCCCCCCTCCTGCTCTGCTCCTCCGTCGCTGGCCACGGGGCCACGACGGCCAGAGGCTGCGGTTCAGGGTGCCCCCAGCCGAGAACGGGAACACCAACCTCCCAACCCGCTCTTGCCCCACCGCGTCCAGACCCCTGCTGCCCCCAGGGAGGGATGGCTCCGGCATCTCCCCCCAGAGAGGACAGCGGAGGGAAGGGCAGCCAGAAGCAGAGCCGCGTGCCGAGCTTACCCCTGACGGCGGAGGGGCTGAACTGGTAGAAGAGCATGGCCGGGGTGCCGACGGGCACCGCGCCGCCGGCCGGGGGACGCGCAGGAGCTGGGGGACACCCAGCGTGGCTGCCCCGCCAGACTGGGAGCAGCCGGGGGCCAGGGCTGCAGTCTGCAGCAGGATGCTCCCGCGCTGGACTGAGCTCGGCCGCCCATCGCCCCGGTGGAACCGGAGAGTCAGAGCACGACATTTCCTTCCTCTTCGCAGCCTCCTCCCGGCACAGGGGCTGGCGGGGAGAGGGGGGAGAGGGGGACCGTACCTCCCCTCGCCCCGTTTTGGAGCCAGGTCCCAGGCATCGCCCACTGCAGCGAGTCCTGCAACCCCACCCAGAGCCCCACGCAGCAGGGAGCAAGCCCACCGAGGGCAGGGGGGCTCTGCCCATCCCAGGCGTCAAAGCGCTGGCACAGAGAAGGTTTCCAAGCGTTCGTGTCCCGGACAGAGCCGGCAGCCAGCTTCCTCCTCCCGCCCGCCCTTCCCACAGACTTGCTTTCCCAGGGAAGCGCAGGAAAGGACGGGCTGGTGAACGCTCCTGCCGAACACACGAGCGGGTGGTGAACGGCCCGCGGGGGGCACGGCTGCGGTGGCAGCACCAGGGCCACGGCCGGACCCTGTGCACGGGGTCACCCATTGCAATGCGTGTCGCCAGCCCTCCCCACCGCCCCCCCGGGAGCTTCGCTGCCGGGGTACAGTGACGGGGGTCCCAAAGCCCGCACCGGAGAGCCGGCAGCACAAGCGCCTGCCTGCAGCCTCTGCTGGAAATCCAGTCTGAGCCCCCGGGGATGCTGCCTGGAGACCCACCGCTGCCTCGATCCCAGCGGAACAGCCACGAGCAGCAGCAATGGAGACGGGTTTCCAACAGGGCTGCATCTCCAGACATGCAGATTCTCTGACATCTAATAAAGGCTCATCGCACACTACACCCGCCCCTCGGCAGGGCCAGGAAGAGGGTCTCGTTGCCTCCTCTGCTCAGCAAATGATTTTAACAAGCTTGTAGCAACTTAATAGCTTCTCAATCTGTAGTTTAAATGTGGCGGAAACGATCCCGTTCGAATTGTGTCGCGGGAGGAGCAGGCACACGCACACACCGGCAGACAGGCACACAAACACGCACAGAGCCTGCGCTTCCCTAAGAAACAAGAGGAAAAATCTCACAAAGCTGTCTTCCCCCCGCACGCCGAACCCAACCCCGGAGGAGCCCAAACGCACCCAGCACGCAGGCACCCGCTGCCGCAGAGCCGGAGTCACCCGTGCCAGCCCCGCACCGGGGTGCTCGGCTTCCCCCCGGCGCCTCGCCGAGGAAGGAGCAGCAGATGAAGATGGGACGCAAAAGACGGCATCGCTTCCGCCTGGGGTCTGCGGCGGGGGAAAGGGGCTGGCGGGTTCCTGGTATTTTCAGCTGGGTTTCCTAAGGAGACTTGCGCAAGCCTTCTCCGCCTGCATCACCCCAGCCGCCAGTTCCACCACCAACCTGCCGGCGACCTTCGCCCGCGTCTGACAGAGGAGCGAAGACACACGCGCCCACAAAGCCGCTAACCGGTTTCGTGAACGCGGACGGGGAAGGTAGATGAGCGGCCACGTCACGTCTCCTGCTTCAGAGGAAGCTCTCCATGGGAGATGAGCCCTCGGTAAGCACATGGACAGCCCCGTGCGGGGAAACCAGCACCAGCACACTCGCTGGAAAAGGCTCCCAGTGGTGCACAGCCCTTACGAGCCACCAGAGAATCCCCTCCAGTCGAAGCCTCTGCCCTTCTCTGGCAGCTGCTGAGGCTGGCTGGCATTTCCCAAGGAAAAGGCATCCACAGCCGCTCTCCCCATCTCTTGTACCCAACAAGGGGCACACGCTGTGGCCCAAGTGCCACCGTGGTCCACCAGAAACATCCCGAGGGGGCCCGGTGGGGGCAGCTCCGCCAGCTCGGCTGCTGCAAAGTGATGTGGGGATGGAGGGCTCCGCAGGCGGGCATCCCTCCCCCCAGACTGGGAACCCGGACCCCCCAGCACCTCCCAGCACGCCAGGGCAAGGGGGGAAACACAAAAATGAAGAGAAGAGGCTCTCACTTTGCTAGTGAAAGTGGAAGGAAAGGATGAAAACCAACATGAAAGCGGAAAAAAGGAACAGAATTCCCCCAGTCACCTTCCTGCACAGTCACTGCACCGTGGCACTCCCCTGGATGTAACCCACCAGCAAGCAAGCACCAAGATCTGCGCCAGGTCCACGGTGGCTCCAACAGGAATGGCTCCTGGCCGTGGGACATTTGGAGTCTGACATCTCTCCCTCGAGTGCTTTTGGGGCTACAGCTACCCCACCCCTGACCTGGAAGAGGCACGGATGGGGAAAAGCCCGGGAGATGCAATAAAAGCTCTAAAACAAGCGAGCTGGAACACCAGAGGCAAATGTAATTACAGGCAGGAAAGCCACTTCCCAGAACCTCGGCTCTGCACTTTCGCTTTAAAAATCAAAAATAAAAAACGAGAAGTCACACCCCAGGATCCCAGCTTCTCACAGCAAGTTTCCAAATTCCCCATAAAAAGTCCCACCCAGCCAATTAGTGTGTGAAGAGAAAACCACATCATAAAATTGCCCATACGTTACCTAATGGAAAGCTGTGAAACCAGCTGCCCGGCAGATGCGGGTGGGAGCCCCGAGCCTCTGGCTGTCACACTCCAGAGCTAGCAGGGGGAACACTCTTTTTTTCTTTCCTTTTTGGTGTGTTTTCTTTCCATCCCGCCTTAAATAAACTGTTGCCTACAACAGTGACTACGCAGAAGTGGAGCCCAGCTTCCCTTCCCAGTCTGTAAACAGAAGTACTTGCTTACTTTTTACAGAAATGACAGAAAATCCTGACATCTCCCATACCAGGGGTATGTGCCTTCACTGCTCGAAAAAGCAAGGAGCTGAAACAACAGTTTCCCATGGGAAACACATATCCCACTGCTGCAGAAGGTGCTGGGGCCAGGGCACTGCCAGTGAAAGAAGAATTAACTCTGCCTGCAAGGCCCAGCGCTGTGCTCACAGCAATCAGCGTCACCTCTCCGAACAAGGCATCACTCAAACACATCCGAGGGCCAAATCCAGACCCCTCCGTGCTGACTGAAGGCACTTCTCCCCTTTCAGCGTGCTTAGGTGAGGTGCCCAGAGGGAGCCCCCGCGCTGCCTCCCACGCTCTGCTGGGGCTGCGCTCGCAGCTCATTGCGGGGCTCCTTGCCCACGCCAACCCGGGCTTTCGGAGCAGGAGAGGCACGCCGAGTTTTACGCAGCCACGGGCATCCCCCGTCCACGCGTGGTTTGGCACTCAGCACTGATAAATACCAGTTATCTGCTTCCAGCCCGGCCAGTTCCCAGCACCATCCAGCAAACCGCAGAGATTTCAAAGCCGCCAGCATGGACAGGGCACACAGATAGGAATGAGAAACGTGGCTGGACGCTCTCCCAGACGCAGTGGGTTTCCATAATTAACCTTCATGCAGTAAATAGGTCTCTCAAGTTTTGGGAACTGCTCCTCGCTACGTTGCCAACGAGGAATTGCTCAAATGCCTCCACCACCTCCAGCCCCGAAATGCCCTGTCTGTTCCCAAGGGCATCGCTCCCCTGGGGACGGCACCGCGCGGGGGGGTGACGGCACGGCAGGGGCACCGCCAGCCCCGGCGGGTACCAGAGCCTACCACCATCCTGTTCCTGTCCCGGACAGCCGCTGCACGGTCTAAGATGAACATGGGGAAAATCTGAGGGTAAAAATGATCCTAGAGGTAGCACACAAGTTGCTGTCCGGTGTCCGCGTGGGTGTTGGTACCCGAGCACCAGCTGGTACAACCTGGGCAAGAAGCCCCCCGGCCACCTCCCTGCCCCCCGGCGAGGAGACGGAAGCCGCTGGGTTTCTGGATCACCTCCTGCACCACCCTCAAACGTCACCCCAAGCTCCTCCGCTCCCAGCTGCCCTCCAGCCGCCGGCTGGGTGCCCTCCCTTCCTTCCCCATCGCTCCTGGGCAGTACCCGGCTTCGGCAGATGCTCGCAGCCATCCTGCCCAGTGCCCCGTGCCCCGGACGGCAGGGATGCTGGGAACCGCAGCTGGGCAGCAGCTCCTCGCTTAGGAGAGCAGAGAGGAAGGACGGGCCCTGGGATGCCGGACAAACCACCGCTCTATTGTCAAAGCAAAGTTTCCAGGTAAGAAACCAGGCTGCGCTCTGCAGGTGCCCCCCAGCCCAGGGCAGAGGTGGCTCCGTGGGGGGTTTGCCCGGAGCCTGCCCCAGCAGCGCTGCAGCAGCCACCCCAGCAGCGCTCCCCCCCCACCTTATCTCTGCCCCGCTCACATCTCGGCTCAGCTCCAGGGTTGCATGTAACCATGGTTATCAACTGGATGTGACAGCTTTGGTTTCCTCTCCGGCAAACGAGCCTAACCGTAGTCTCATGTCTGGTTTATTCTGTTCTAAAGAAAGTTAAAACATAGCCCTTTGCACCCAAAGCGAGTGCAACCTTGTGCTCTGCAGTACAGAAACGCAACTGTAAGACCACGGCCATGAGGAAGTCCAGGGCAATGCTAGAGCTTGGCTCTGCACCATGCCCAGCCAAAAAGCAGCTTCTCCCCTTGCAGGCTGGCACCCGAGACAAGAGCTGTGTCCGATCTGCACGGGGAATGCCACCACTTCCACAAACATCGCTTTGAGCAATTTAAATTTAAAGGCTTGCAGCCTTTGCTGTCTTTAATAGAGATTGCAAGAGAGCACTGGCGTAGCCACATCAGCCCCAAACAAATGAGGCTTCATCATACCTTTGCAAAATGCAAACACGTTTGTTACCTTTTTACTTTAGAAAGGGGAGAAAACTTCTCCTCTCCTTTCAGTATTCACTCCTCTGAGACAACAAAGCCTAACAGCCACCTCCAGAGAAGCCAATGTTCATCTTCTGCAGCAGCGAAGGGTCTCTTCCTCTCTCGGGGCGTTATTTCAGACCCAGCAAGGCAGGGATGAACAACCAACATCCACGCTCAAGAGGCATGGGGTGCACCAGCTGCTGGAGCGAAGAAACCAGCTGGGCTGGACACGCTGTCCGCTGGACGTGGCCGCAGGACGCGGCGGGGTGGCAGGGACGGACCCAGCCAGGGTTCCCCCAGCACCGCCACCCAGCTTTCCTTTGCAAGGCAGCGCTGCTCGCTGCCCCTCGCTCGTGGGCAGGGGGAAGGAGGACGCGGCCAGTCCCCTGGCGCTGGTGGCTGCTCCTCTCCGCGGTTTTAGGTCACACGCAGCGTGGCAGACCGGACAAAGACAGATCTGTGTGCAAGCCAGGCTACGGGGGTGGCCCACAGGACATTATAGATGCCTGCTCCCCACAGGCATTTCCGTCCCCCAGAGTCTTGCAGCAGCTTTGGCCACCCCAGGACACCTCCTCCCGGCCCTCGGCTTCGGGCTGTCCCTGGGAGCACGAGCGCTGCGGTAGCTCAGGGGTTAAACGTCCTGCATTTGGGTGCTGCAGCTGCAGAGCAGATGCCTGGTGGGAACAAGGGGATGGAAAGGGCACCAATAGGAACAGAAACAAAGGGCCAGGAAGGTGAAGACCCTGATCCGTCCTCCTTGCCTCCTCCACCTGCATTTTTGCAGCTGCTCTGACCCCGCAGGAACAACAGACAGGACAGGAACCCGTCCCCTCCCACGCCCCGGGGAGCGCGGCAGCAAGCCCCCTCTCGCGCGGGAGGAGGGAGCCCGGCGGGAACCTCGGTTTCCACGTCCGAAGGCGGCAATGGCAAAGCAAGCTCGGGGGGGAGAGAGCCTGCAGCTCCGGCCCACCCTGTGCAGCACCCCGAGAAGGTCCGTCAGCGCCAGCACAGCCACCAGCTCACCTCTGCCCGCATCTAGACTTGCCTTGGAAGCTTACTGCCTCCTCTTGGGCACCCGCTACGTTATTCCCTTCCTGGGTTTCAGGCTGTTATTCACCCTGCTAAGCTGCCTGTATCTATACAAGTGCACGTCCACGTGCAGGGGACAGGGAGAAGCTTCCCAGTGAAAATAAGAATTAGACAGAAGGTGCTCACATGGCTGAAGCGCCCAGAGGGAACAAGCGACGCTGGTAAGAGTGATCGCACTGCAGCGGCAGGGTCTGTCTGCAGGTCACTACCCTTTACCGAGCAAAGAGCACCAAGACGCGCCAGTACAACCCCAAATAGGGGGAAGGAAAAGATGGCACCCAACTGTGGAATGAAATGGTAGAGCTCGGCAGGTCCACCTGCGTTCCCGCTTCCACACATTCATGCTCCAACAGCCCCGTGCCCGCAGCCAGCAAGCAACCGCTCACAGGGAAAAGGGCAGCCTGCCCCATCCAAACGCAATTACTGTGTACACAAAGAGCATTGGATATATGTTGGCATACGCATATGCATTTCTACTGTTCAGGTGGCTGTGGTGGCTGAGTGCTCTCACTTCTGATATTGGAAACCCAGAAGAGAAGCAAGATGAAACCAGCTACTCAGATGCTGAAGAATATTAATATGTCTTCCCATCCTGCATCCCACCCTTTCTAAAACTGCACTGTTGTTTTCCTGTTGATCATCCCGTGGATCTCACATGCACTTTGTTTGGACTAACGGACGCCGTCCCTCCGAGGGCAGCCAGCGGTGCCAGAGCTCCCCACCCGACCGCTTCGGTAGTGCCGGGGCATGGCATCCATCCACCAGCCGCCGTAGGTACTGGCCAAAACCGCACCTCCCCGACGAGGAGGGATCGCATCGTGCATTTCTTTAGGTGGAACACAACAACAGTCCGTTCTTCCACTGCTTGGAAGAGCGTTAGACCCAGCACCGACCCCTCTCTGAGGTCGAAGTCCAGAGAGCTGCATCCTGCTGCTGCTTTCGCCCCAGCACTTACACCGCATGCAGCGCGAGACCCAACACAAGCCATCACCAAAGGACAAGGAAGGTCAAGGCAAAGGAAAACTACAGTAGTTTTGCTAAAAAGCCAGAATCAGCAGCAGCCCTCGCCTTTGCAGAGTGCTCTCAGCTCCCTAACGCAGCATCTGCAGCTGATGCACATCCGCATCTCCAGTCAATGCAACCTGCTGCAGTTTCTCTCCTGCACTGCTTGCTTAGGAGCGACCCTCAGCTCCTACTTTTAAATCCAGGCATTAAAAAAAATAATTACCTGCTTAATACATGAGGGAATCCCCTCCTACTTCTATGCATTTATTTACAATAAACACTAGTGTGTGTTACCAGAGGAACCCCATGGAGCAGCATTCCCTCGTGGTCTTTCTGCAGCTTTGTCGTACAGAATCACAAACCCATCCCGTT
Source organism: Aviceda cuculoides (assembly GCA_035590195.1). Lineage (NCBI taxonomy): Eukaryota > Metazoa > Chordata > Aves > Accipitriformes > Accipitridae > Aviceda > Aviceda cuculoides. The sequence continues at coordinate 23,855,651 of JAVJGG010000039.1, forward strand.
CCCAGCTGAGGAATGCGCAGGCTCCTATGGCCTTCGGTGGGAGTTCTGCAAGCCCCCGGGGATGGTGAGGCCAGAGCCAGAGCCGCCGAACCTGGGCCGGTGGCCGCCTGAGCCGATGGCCAGGCACTGCCACAGCCCCAGTACAGAAATGCACCCTGGCAGGAAGAAATGGGCACTAATTTCTCAGCAGAGGCACAAAGGGTTGCTTTAGGGCTCTTTTCTTCCCCTTTTAAAGGCTGCAATACAAAAATTAGCCAGAATCAAGTATTTCTCCAGCTCTGTGCAATAATCTGCCTCCTTTTTCTGCCTCACCAATCCCCTACTGCAGACTCCGAAGCCTGAATCCGAAGCCAGCCCCGCTCCTGCCGCAGCGTGCCCTCGACCAGTAGCCCACTGGCTTTTGCTGCGGCCAGACTCCGTCTATCGAGCGGTCCCCACTTCTGCTGCTGCAGCTGGTCCACGGGAGATGTGCGAGCAAAGGCGCTCGGCGCCTCTGCACAGACGCCTGCACACGCTAATCGCTAAACTTCTGAAAATCCCGGCCCACATCAGAAAGATCTCTGCAAAATCCAGGTTTTTAACACCACGAAGTCCTGCAGGTGCAGATGACCGCAATAACACCCCTCAGCCTGCAAACAGCTTGAGAATGGCCCTGCTGGTCTGCACGGCAGTCTGCTCCCCGACAGGGACATCTCCCTGCAGCCCTTCTGGAGAAAACTACAAATCACGGTGTAAAATAATAAATAAATAAATAAATAAATAAATAAATAAATAAACGAAAACCAAAAAAAACCCAACCCCAAAACCTACGTTCCGAAAAGCAGCCAAGTAACATTTCTCACGTGCACGCAGGTCTGGGTACGCGGGGGCAGGACTTTCACCCTGCCCGCGGGATCTCTCCCACCCGCAGCGTCGAGGGCTCGGTAAGAAGCCACAGCCCCTTTTGCTGCGCCCAGCGCCCACCAGCATCGCCCGGGCATCGCTCACGGCGCAGCTGCCAGCGGCTCCTGGGGGGGCACTTCCCTCCCCAGGCCGCAGCTCGCCCTTCGCAGCCCTGAAGCCCTCTCCCCCCTCCCCGGGCCCTCCTTTCCTCGCGCTTAAAACTGCTTTTAAGCGAATCGGCGTCAGCAGGCGATGCCACAGCCCGCGGCGCGGCTGGCACCGCCGCCGCCGGCTGCCGCCCCGGCCACCTTCGCTGCCTGGCAGGAGGCGGGGGTCAGGCTCACGGAAAGGAGTTTTGGCTTGGGCTGAGGAAATGACCCCAGGTTCGGAGGAGCCGGAGCGCCCCGTGGCCGCCGCGCTTTCACCAGCTCGGTTGACTCTGGGAGAGCGAAGCCCCAGTATTAAAAAGGCTGCAGATCTGTTACACCTACTGCGTCTTAGGCGGGGAGCAGAGGGGTTGAAAGAAAAGCCACACACAGCGCGGCTGAAACCAGCCCGTAGTTTGTCGCATCCATTTCCCCTCTCCTTCCTATCACGCACAGCCGCACCCTCAATACTGGTGCCTTATTTCATCAGGGGTTCAGGGCTCCCTACGCACCTAACTGCGGCCCCTCTCCAGGCAGGCACGCTCCCGTCAGGGCAGAAGGTACAGATCATTTCAAGGATAAGAAAAAAAAAAAAAAAAAAAAAAAAAAAAAAAAAAGGAAAGGAAAATCTGGTCTGTTTTTCAAGAAAACAAAAAAAAAAAAAAAGCTTAACAATAAAACATATTACACCTCCTAACCCTGCCCTCGCCCTGCTGCATAAAAGCCAAAGCAAACTGACTTGCTGCAAAGGAAACACTGTTTTCAAGAAATCTCTCAGAAGAAAAAAGGTCATTTTACAGACTTTCCCGTCTCCCCCCAAAACCACGTTTGCTGGCTGAAACCTCCTAATACAAATACAAAGCCGGGACACGAGCAGACTCACCATGGCAGAAGCTGTTAATCCTGGCTTTGTTCATCGGAAACCGTGGATTAAATGCAGAAAAAAATATCAGCATGACCACTGGCCTCCTTGATCCCCCACCTCAGCCACCCCAGGACCATCCACTGGAGGCGAAAGCACTCCCGGCCAAGGACCTTCCCGCAGGCAGTCAACCGGAGATCTCCGGTTTTTCCACGCAGGCCGACGGTACCGAGCTAATAAAATCTGCCCTCCCTGACCCTGCCTGCCGCGGCAGCCGTCTAATTTCTCGTTAGAAGCGAACAGGACATCCCCGGCCGCGCAAAGGGCTGAACTGCTCCAACAGCGGGGGTGGGAGCAGGCGGGGAGCGCGCCGGAAAGCCGAGCGGGAGCGCACACGCACGCCGGCACGCTGCTTAACCGTTTCCAGCTCTCCGTAAGGCCTGCCCGAGCGGCGGGACGGGCTCGCTGCCCCCAGAGCCGCCGCTCCTGCGGCCGGGGTCCTTCCACGAGACGCCCCCGGGGCAGGGACACCGAGGTGGCCTGGCCTGGCCGCGGCCGGACTGGTGTGGGATGCCCGTTCCAGCCAGGTGGGTTGCTGCTTTCAATCGCAACCGGGAAAATTAGGTACCGAGAGAATGCTCAAGCGTGACCCTTGCGTTTTGCTGACACCGGGCTCTGGAAGCGGGACCGGCCGGCGCTGCCCTGCCGTGAGCCAGGAGGGAGGAGAGCGATGGAGACCACCAAAACCCGCTTTCCCACCCCATCAGACATCGACTCGTCAAACCGCTGACCGCAAACCTCCGCTGAGGACTTCTCCCGGTCGGCTGTTCGCAAAGCGCGGGAGCTGCCAGCCGCTCGCGGCCAGGCAGGGCAGCGCGGGAGAACGCAGCCCTTCCCGTGTGCGGGAGACGGGAGGGCTGGGAAAGCCGAAAGCAAAGACTGACCCGTCATAAATTTCCCAGTCTCTCAAGATACCGAAGGGGACTAAAAGCTTTGGGAGAAGACGGTTCAGAGACAAGAACGGGAGCACCTGCTATCCAAGATATCTAGACTTAATTGCCTAATTTTCTACAGATTGACGGTCTGCGCTCAAGCCACCGGTGCTTCGCCTTGCGCTGGGAGCGCGCCTTCCCTCCGTGCAGGCAGGAAGGACTCGCCTGACTTTTTCAGGCAGACCAAAGCCGAGGGAAACTGCACAGTCCAAGTGAGAAGCTCTGGTTGACATGGGATTAGTCTTCTGTAATGAAAAGCACATTCTCTGCAACTGCGCTTCCCCAAGTCGGTGCTTTTGGCATAAATAGTTTACAGAATGAGCTGTGAGATCCCCTCGGTTGAGCAGGACCTGGCAGGGTCGATCCTAGGTCCGACGCGCAGAAGGGGACGGTCGAGAGCAGCAGGCTGGAAAAGACATCTGTGAGCAAACCCTGGGAAGGAGCGGGATGAAAACACCCGCACACGTGACAGCTGACAACAGCGATCGCCCTGCAGATGGGGAGGCGTCTCAGTGGCCATCCAAGTTACCAGCGACCATGTGTAAAGTTTCCACCAACACGGGAGGAGTCAAAAGCCGCTTCCAAATGTGATCTCACATCCCAGCGATGCAGGGAAGTACCGGGCCTCAGAGACGGCAGGGCTGCTGCCCTTCAGCTGCTTTAACGGAGGGTGCCTTGGCTGCTGCCCGGTCCAGCTCACAACACGCGCGCCACTAAAGCTGCTCAGGGATCCCACAAAGCTATTTTGACATAGCAGGTTAACGAAATCCCTGAACCGAGAGGTTTTGATCCTCTTGGGACTGAAAGCAAGCACTCCCCTTGCAAAGAGAGTATTGCTAATAGCCAGCAGTGCACTTAGCCAACCGATAACAAGCAATAACCGTATTTTACAGTGAAAAAAGAGCTTTCTGCGCACACGCGACAGCAGACACCAAACCCAGCTGACGCTGCAGGTGCACGCTGGAGATGCGGGATGGTGGTGGCCAGGGTCGGCTCTCCGCAGGGGACACATGCCGCCCACGCTCACGCCAGCACCGGGACCGGGTCCCAGCCGGGGCGAGGTGTGCAGGGAGGCACAGGCGGGTGCCACACACACGTCCTGCCCCCTGCAACGCTCGCCCCCTCGACAAGGGGATTTGGGTCCAGTTCTCCTCCGGAAAAGCCTCTTCCACCACTATCCCTGGCCGGTCCTTCCTGTCATTAATGCTACCGTGGCGCCACAGAAGGAAACCGGACCGTAATTTCCAGCTGCAGCAAAAGAGCAGCAGCTGCCTCCCGGGTCTCTAGTCGGCCAACATCTGTAGGTGGGAGAGAAGGGAGGAGAGAGCCTCTGCTGGCTCCGGAGCGGTGGGAGAGGCAGCCAGGCGTCCCCTCGTCCGGAGCAAACTGAAACGCTGCCCAGGAGTCCCTGCACCCACAGCTCCTTCTGGAGCGCAGAGAAGGTCCCATTGCCACTGACCCCTTCACCGTGGGAGAAACGGGGAGCTGGCACAGCCTATCCAAGGGGGTCCCTGCGTGTCCTGGGGAGCTGCTGCCCGGAGAAGCGAGGGAAGGGGGCCCCAGCGCCAGGAGAGAATACCTGGCATGGGGACCTGCGGGTTGGCTTGTTAGCTCATGCTTCTCCTTCTCCATTTGGTCTTCTCCCGGTCTCTCTGAAGTCTGGCTGTAGGGTGACCGAAGGAGGGCTGACATGTTTACCAGACGTATCCTGATCCAGCTGGTAACAAGCTGGATCAATTCAAGTCAAACTCTACTGGGTCACGCCATGGGCTTCAACACCAGGTTATTTCTTTCTCGCCTTGTTTCTGATTCCCAGTGGGAAACACAATAGGTGTCTCATCCCCTACCAAGGGATATAGCATTGCAAAACATCCCACTCACCCCTCAGCTTGTTTCCTTACCCCCTGGGTAGGCAAGACAGAAGAGGCCAGTGCTACAGGCAGGAGACCAACCCAAGGACCACTCTGGTGGCTTCTGCCTTCTCCAAAGTTCTCCTCCAGACCACGCTGTCCAGGCGGGCTTCAGCAGTGATGAAAGCACAGCTAACAAGCCCATAATCATCACAAAACCATGGAGGTTGGAGTGAAACCTTAGGACAAGGGTGGAAACAGATAGCCTGGACCTGACGTTTATGGAGGTCACCCGAGTCAAACAGGAGTCCACAGCCCTTCCACTCTCTTCCCCCCCCCCTTTCTCCCCACTGGAAGGAGACGGTGTTGGGGCTGGAGTCAAAGCTCAAGGCTTCCTTTTCTTTATGAAGCGAACAGGAGCTGCTGGAGCGAGCAGGCCAACGGACTTTTTGAGAAGTAGCTTTAAAGGATGTCACAGTTTTGCAAAGAGACAAAGGAACATTTCAAAAAAATACAAGAGTCTCCTTGCCAGGAATGTGGGGAATGTCAGGGAATATTACAAAACAGGATGCAAAAGCTGGCCTCAAGCAATGTTATAGACTCACATGCTGGCCTGACAGTCAAGACACTGAATCCCAATGGAAGATGAACCATGGGAATGGCAGACTCTGCTTACCTGCCTTGGTCCCACCTGTCTGTCACCCACCAGAGAAGCCAGCCAGCCCTGCGCCCCTCTCCACCGACATGCCTACCCACAACCCAGACACGGTCTAAAAGGTGGCCCTTTAAGTATAACGTGGCATTTTCTGAGGAGCTGAAGCAAGCAAAGCCTCGTGGGACAGGGCCAAAGAGCCTGTTCACATCACGGCAGAGGAATGATCTGAGGATTCACGGAGGGAACGGGACTGGTCCGTGGCCAAAGGATAGTCCTGAATCCCAGACCTTTGCTTGTAAGCAATAGGAAACGCTTCTCAGAGATGGTTAAAATGACTCTCTTCTTCAGTATTGTTAATTAACGAAGTACCTCCCAGCCTTCCAAGGGATTTACAGGCATATGAGCTCACACACCCTTGCACAGCTATTCCGGCTCAAGGGAAGTTATGACGCTGAACGCATCAGAGTCAGTGCTGTGGCTGCAGACAGCAAGGTCAGAAGCAGAGGAAGACCTCCCCAGGGTCAGGCCAAGGAGAAGCCCACGGGTTAGAAGGCAGCAGAAGCCCTAATTCAACACACCAACCATTTGCAGCAGCAGCGTTAGAAAACAGAGGCCAGTTCCTGGCAAAGCAGTGACTTTTGGCAGGAATGGGCACGTCTTTTCCAGCTTCCCTTCCATGTGAAAGCCCCTGCGTAAGTAAAAGAAGATTTGTCACAGCAAGACCTACTCAGGGTTTTCTTGCCCAGCTAAGTGTTGCCCCAACAGCAAAATGGTCTCACTGGTGCTCGCAGCCGGACACAGTGAGGAGGAGTCTGCTGCTAATGGGGGACAAATTCCCCTCCTGATGATGGGCTTATGCACAGGGCTGATGAAGGCTCCAGCCCGCGTCCGATGCTTTCTAGGGTTTCTTCGCCCTAAAGACAGCCATACTGGAGTATCCACCTGTGATCACACACGGAGGAAACTCTGCAACAAAACCTCTGCTGCAGCAGCCACGCAAGGTGGGGCAGCCCCGCTCCCCCCATCGTTTTGGGGCAGGAGGGCCAAAGCAAAGGCTGTCACGGTGCTCGCTCGGGTCTCCTTGTCTAGCGGGAAACCAGGCAGGCAGAGCCCCCCCCGCAGGGCTCGAAGCCCGTACGACCACACGTGGCAGGGGGAGGGACCTCGGCAGCATCGTCCCCGCACCTCGGAGGGGCTGCCCACCCCCGGAGCCCCCCAGGGCCGCCTCAGGCCCATGCTTAGGTGCTTCGGACGGCAGTATTTTACACGTGTAAACTTCCCCAGCAGTCATCTCTGCATCCTTCAGAACGACGCTTTAGAATGTTTGTATCTTCTCAAGCAAGCGTTACTTTTCAGTCTCACTAGCGCGCGGCAATTCTCCTGTTGACGTTTCTGAGGAAACCTTTGCCTCAGAAAACTTCTACCTCGGAGCTGCAAGCTAACGTCATTTGTGGTAAATCAATCAGCTCACATCCTTCTAAAACTCATCCGTGTCTATTTTTATGAGTCACTGATTTTTGACTCTCACATGCATGTTTTCTGAAGGGACTCTAAGCCCTCAATTAAACACTCGGCTTTCACAAGCGGTTAGAAAAATTGAGTGCCGAGATGCTTTGAAACGGCAGGCTGCGAAAGCCTCTATTGCCGTTCCCTTGCAAAGGGCTGGCCCAGCGTGCCGGCAGTCCTGGTCAACCTCCGCATCTTCAGGGGGCGAGCAGCACCAGCCCACCAGCCGCTCGCTATCCGGCCCCGTCCGAGACAGACTTTTTTTGCCCGAAAAAATGCAAGTTCCAGTGCCTGGATGCACAGCTGCTCGCCTGATGCTCGGCTGAGCGAGCTACAGCCGCGGGCACGCTCCGACACGCTGGCTCACACGCGCGTGCGTGGCGACACGGGCCCGCGACGGCTGCGCGGGAGGACTCGCTGCTCTTGCCTGCCGGCTGCTCACCGAGCGTTTCGTTCCTACCTGCCAGCAGCCTGCCCGCAGACCTGCGGGGCGTCGCGAGGTGCCTCCCGGCTCGGATCACCCAGCTGGACCGGAGGAGCTGATCTTTGCTCTCCCCGGCTTTCCAGAGCGTCCCTGGAGAGAGGCGTGGGATACAGCACCTCGTCCCGCTTCCGCTGCGAAACGCCCCCGGGTCCGTCCCCAGCCCGGGCCCTGCGGGCTGGCACTGCAGAGGGATGCGGAGGACCGCTCGGCACGGGCGGACGGATGGGGCTTTCCCTGCAGTCCCTGCCTGCGCTCCTGGGAAGCGGCACATGCCATTCCTCCCGCCCTGCGCCTGCCGAGGGGGAGAGGGCTCGAGCTGAGCAGAACCTCCTTCTGTCCTTTCATCTTCCTCCACGCAACCTACAGCTTCTCCCCTCACACTTTCTTTTGCCCCGAGAAAGGTCTAAGGCGTGCCAAAGTACTGGTTCGGGCTATTCATCAAAACAGCCCTGCTGAAGGTGGGATTGCTCCGGGTCTCAGTGCAGCCACCAGCCCACCCTGCCAGAGGATGCCATCCCAAAGCAAGGGGGTAGGATTAGCGGCTGGTGTCCCGCTCTCTGACACAACCTTGACTGCCGATTTACATCACCAGCATCATCAGACAGGTTGAGCCACACCTGCCGTGCTCATTTTCCCTTATTTGCTCTCCTCCTTTCCAAGCCCTGCCTGCTGTTACTCTTTCCCCCGCTGGACAAGGAGCCATTACTGGATAAACTACACGTGCCAACTGGCTGGGCCAGAGAGATAACAAGGCAGCAACCAGGAGGCGTTCACAGCCATCCCGCGGCAGGCAGGACATCCCCCACCAGCTGCTGGCAGCTCTGCACCGCCGCAGGTCCACGGCACCGACCAGCGCCCCGGCTGGCAGGGGACCGGCCGCGGTGGCCGTGCAGGCAGGAGCTCGTGGTTCCTCCCGCCCACGGCCGGCACGGCCCGGCTCACGGCCGGCCCCGGGCAAAGCTGGAGATGGGGGAAAGGGGAGCGGCGTTAGAAAATGGGGAAAGCGCCGTCAAAGCCACTAGTGCATCATCCAATACCCCGATGGGCTTCGGAGCCTGGCCAAGAAGCAAGAGTGCCTCAATTATCGGCAACACACAGGCTTACGCAATGCGGAGTTATATTTATCCGTGCTATCTCCGTGCTGCCAGGAGACGTTTTATGAGCACAGCTCCTGTTCAAGGAGTGGCACGTACCACCAAAGAACTTCCCCAGGTGAAGCAGCTGGGCAGCCGACCGGCTCTGCCAGCGGAGCCGGAGAGAAGCCCAAGGACACCCCGAGATCTCTGTGTTGATTTGCAGTAAAGGAGATTGGGATCTCAGAGGCTTCGTGTCCCAGGAGGCAGGACCCCATCCCGACCCAGGGCCGGGCACTCGGGGAGGGCTGGCCCCGCCAAGACAGATGCTCTTAATTCATCATGTTTTCCTCTTTTCTACAGAGACAAAAAATAAAATGTCAGTGAACCTTACCAAATACTAATCATTGAGCCTTCTGACCTCATTATCCTCTGCCTTCTCTGACAGCTGTAGCCAAAGAAATAGAGATGTGAGACATGGGCTCCTTTCACAGGACCCTGCCTGGGGGACCTCAGTCCACCACCTCAAAATGAGAGGTGCCACCCCGAAACACAGCTCTGACGGAGGAGATAAGAAGGGGCAGAGGCGGGGGCTGCCATCGCAGAGTAAAGGGCTAGCTGAGGGTTTGCATAGCTGAGAAGGGGGCAGGAAGGAAAAACGTCAAACCACAGAGCTCTGCCAAGTGCTTGGCGCTGCTTCCGGCAGCAGTTTTGCAGAACTTAGTTAATGAGCAAACATCTGCGGCTTCACATCCCGTAAAGCACATTCACAAAACCATGCTCCATTCATGCAAAAAATAAAATAAATTAATTTAAAAAAAAAAAAAAAAAAAAAAAGTCACTGATGCTCCAGCAGGTGGGAAAGCTGGGAGAACAAGAGCAGGAGAGGCAGGCATCGCCGGCACGGGCTGCAGCGGCAGCAGGACGGCTGTGCCCGAGCTCCGGGGACGGCGTGACCCCCGCCACGGCTTCCTGCGCTGGAGGAAGAGGTCTGGGGCACACCCAGCTCCTCTCAAAACAGGCTCTACCGACAGAGAAAGGCAATCCACCGAAAATTCGCCTTCAGCCGGGTCCCAGCCTGCCGCCACCGCCCTGCTGCCCAGAATCCTTCAGCCACCCGCAGCCCGCTGGAGTTGCGGGCGACGAACCGCTTCCTCGCGAGTCCAAGGTCACGGCGAACAGCGTCCGTGCGCCCGGGGAGCGGAGCACGAGGCACAACAGCTCCGGCTTACCAGCAAGCTCCGACTTCCCTCTTCCTTGACCGCTTCTTCACTCCCACGCTACGTGTCCTGCCACCACCGCAGGGATCTCTCCCAGTGTCTGGGGACTGATCAGGGAGGACAGGACGGGGATGGACGTGGGCACCTCACCCGTTTCTTTCAACCCGCATGCCAGAGCAGGAGCGTGCTTCCCACCGGACACAAACACATCCTCACCCAAGCCCTTCGGCTGCAAGAGGAACCCCCCCCCCCAGTAACTTCCCGGCTTCATCTCCGTGTCACTCGTGGTGGCGAGGCACCCAGAGGAGAGCAGCAGAAGAGCAGGGGACCACGCAGACCGGGATTCATTCCCACCTGTGGCCAAGAGCAGACAGCCAGGGAGGAGCACCGGACCAGGACCTGCAGCTCTCCTTCCCCAGAAGCTCTGCTGGGGCTCTGCGGCACAGAGCTCCCAGGGCCCCGGCAGCCCACGGAGAAACCAGATGGTCTGGGAGACACCTCAGCCGGCCGGCACGCAGGCCACCGTGTCACCCCACAGCCAGGGAGTCTAAAATGGGAAGGATGAAAAGGCACGTGCCCCTCTCTGGGGACCACGTCTCACACCTCCTCTAAAAATCAGAATTAATAGTGTACTTTAGAGAATTACTATGCCCCACAGCGCAGGTTTGTTTTCACGATGGGGGTCTTGGAGGACAGCAAACATCGCAGCTGTACCAGCCGGGAGGGGGGGCAAGACTGCCTCCCCCCCCTCCCCAGCACCCACATCTGTGCTGCAAAGTGGAATTTCCAGCTTTTCACCACCACAACACAGATTCCACCCACCACCCGCCTTACCAGGCAGTAACGAGAAGTAAGACCAGCCTCCCCTCCTGTTTCACCAATAAACACTTCTGTCATATTTGTAGCAGCTATTCAAGAAGCAGATCACTGTCTTCTTCAGTCATATTTCCTATTTAACCACCCAATGAGAAAATTAATTCACACCTTTCTGCTTTCTGGATCAAACGTTTAAAATCAGAGCTAACGGTCAGCTGGCATTTTTCTGGCTACCAAAGAGTGAGGGTTTTGGTGTGAGTGCTTGCGCAGCTACAAATCTGACTGAGAGCAGTCTGCAGGGTTTTTAGCCAGAGAAACTTAACAGATGCAAAACCCAAGGGGAAAAGAGACCGAACACAGCCAAAGCCGAATCCTTTTGCCTCTGACACAGGGACGGTTTTGGCATTACTCGTGGTGCCGCAGATGAAGCTGGATGGCCGGGTCACGCTGAGCAAACACGGTGCGGCACGCGCTTCTGACGGCTTTTCTTCCTCCCGCTCCCTTACAGTGGGTGACGCCGACTGCGGGCTCGATGGCTTTCCAGCAAACGCAGCCTTAGGCCTCCAGTGATAACAAAACATCCTTAAACAAAATCAGTTCCCTTCTTCCCAACGCTTTCTATGTCACGTTCGGCAGAAATATCCCGCACCAGCGCGAGGAACGCCTGGGGCTGCCGACACGAGCCCCGGCCAGGCTGCCCACCCACCACACCGCAGCCCCTGGAGCACTGCCCCTCGGCAGCACCCGCCAGCAGGCACCCGAGGGTGGTCTGCAAGCCCTCTCTCTCTCTCCAGTGCCTACAAAAGGTTTAAAAAATCATGCGGCTGCTTTTGTGCTGGGAATAATCCTCATCACACCCACCAGCACCACCTTATTTTATCTCCCCTCTCTGCCCTGGCTCCTTCCTCTTTTGCAGTCTGGATGTCAACCATTAGACCAGCGGCTATCTTTGTACCTGGCCCAGCACAAGAGAATCCCAGGTTGCAACCAAAATTTGAAAGAGCGGTGCTGATACCAGTACCGTATTTTTAAACTGCTCTCTGCACAGTGTCTCGTCTCCATTTCAACAGCGGGCATCTGGTCATGGGCCCCACAGCCTGAATCCCACTCAAACATGGGATCCCAGGAGCAAGTATCAGCAAGGTGGCTATTTGGAGCACACACCTGGTGTGCGTTCGAGCAGAAACGGCACCAACTGGCCCCTCCAGACAGAGTCTTGTTGGAAGAGTGGACGCATACTGGGAAACCTGAGCGTCCCTTGCTGGAGCAGCGGCCAACCGAGCCAGCACCCCAGCAGCAGCCTCACGGCAGGCGCGCTGCCTTGTTCACCTGTGCAGAGAGGCAGCTTCCAGTGACCCTCCCGAACATTTTCGGGAGGCTGTCTACAGAATACCAGTGTTCCCAGTTCAGCCTTTTCACACCGCCACATGGCCAGCAGCATTTCGTGGCTGGGACCACTGCTCCTCGGGTTGCCAGAGCTGAGCGACACCACCAGTGGCCCCGGCAGAGACGGGGCCAGGAGCCAACACGAAACAATGGAAACCATTTACAGAGCAGGAAGCTGCATCTGCTGGATGAAACGCTATCTTCAAACAAGACGTGTTTGGATAACTCCAGTTTCATAACTCGCCTCTTCCGATGTTAGGAAATCACAGTAATAAAAAGAAAACAAAATGGGGGAGAAGGAACTTGGCATAGGGAACAATGGGAGAATTGCTTGAACCACGGTGCTGCCTCGGAGGTGAGCCCAGCCTGCTGCGTCTCACCCCGGGGCAGCGGGGCTCCGGCTGCCGGCTCCAAGGACCTTGCACGGGAATTAAGGTCTAATCAAGTATCAGCGGAAAAAAAGAGTTAAATCTGCACTACGCACATCAAGAGCACAGTAAATTTTGATGCTCTTATATATTACCATATTTGCTTGATTGTTTTTGTTTTTAATGGAAATCAAAGCCACCTTGGGGGAGGGAATTAGAGGTCAGAATTTGGGGTCCAGCAGCACTCATCTTCATCATCTTAAAGGTAATGGAAGGGATGGTCTTAAAGGATGGCAAGGCACCTTTTCTTGGCATCGACCACTTCTTGGGCAAAGACAGACACCTATTTTCTGGCGTTAGCAGTGCTGAATTACGGTGTAGACCAACCTGCCTGCTCCATAAATTCCTGCTAATTCCATGCTAACCTGAAAACCCTACAGACATTAGAGAAGGACTTAACAGTGTCTTAGTAGGTCACTGCTCAGCGAGGAGAAGCAACGAGAGGGAAGACAAACACAACAGCTCCTCAGCTCCAAGCCCAAGGCAGCTGCTCTCTGACCCAGCACAACGTGAATTCCCGTCAGAGCTACTGCCTGGGCAGCGAGGTCAGCTCAAACCCTTTCTCCAAATCACACTCCCCGGCTAGGGACAGCTTCGTTTTCCAGAGTGCGCAGTTCCTCTCTTGATAGTTTTTGCAGACAAAGCAATAAACAGCCCTCACTCTCCATCGGCCCCGCGAGGCAGAAGGGAGCAGCCAGCCCACGGTTCGGCCGCACCACGGTGGCCACCACGGCACGGCACAGCACCCAGGAGGACAGCCCGAAGCAGATAATCCCCCTGCACGGTAACTCCATTTTGCAGAGGAACGCAGGGCAGCCGCTCAGCCACCTGCTCTGCTCGGCCCCCCCGCGCTGGGCGCTGGCCCCCGGCTCCGAAACACGCCGCGGGGGCAAACCAGCCACAAGAACGACACGGGGCGATTGCAAAGGCAAGGCTTGGCAACGGGATTTTGTTCCTATTTTTAAACGCTGAAGCTTTAACATAAATCAGGGCTGGCTACTCCACCGACAGCTTCACACTGTCCTGTTTGCTCTGACCCGTCTGTGCAAACGGGTGTTTCGGGTGCTGCGGGCGGCAGCGCTGCTGGGGGCCGGGACCCGGGGGACCCCGCTTCGACAGCCGGCCGGTCCCACAGCCGCTGCTCCCGCGGCTGCCACCTCGAACAATTTAGGACAAGGAGCCAAAAGCTGAGGTCACTCGGCTCGGGCCGCCGGACCCCTCCCCAGCACCCACCTCCTCTCCCCACCCGCCCCAGTCCAAATATAAACTTGCTTACAGGAAATGCCTTAAAGAAAAGGCACCTCCCTGAGTCCCGAAGAATGCCCAGAAAATAAACTGTCTCTGGACATGAAGGAAATGGCTTTTTTTTTTTAAAAAAAAAAAAAAAAAAAAATCACACTGCAAAGCGGCTTTAACCCTTTCAGTCCCTGCTGCAAACTCAGCCGCACCTGCATGCCTCAGGCTCTCAGGGTATTTCGAGGTGTCTGTGCTCTGGATGGGCAACGAGAGAGGAGCCGCCTGCCAGAGGTCCCTGTGTCCTTGCAGCATCTCCAGGTCTTGAGCAAAAATGGTCCAAAATCCATAATCCAAACACAAACTCTCTTTCTGAGAAGGAAAGCACCAGACCCTCAAAACAGGCTCACAGCCTGGGACCCACTCTTAATTTTCCATAAACGCAGGCTCCATTCCCAAAGCCGCTGGGCAGAGGAGGAGCTCGCGCAGTTGTTCGCGTTACTGGAGGTCCTGCATCGGCCCACGCAGCTGGGGAGGCCGGGGGGGGCTGCACCTGCGCCTCCCCCTCCCCGCCCCGACCCCTTCTCCAAGAGCCCTCCCGCAGGGCGCGTTAGTCCCGGGTCACCTGCCAGGCTCCCCAAGAAGTGTGCTGTGCCCTTCTGCAGCTAGAAATGCGGTTCCCGAGCTTCCCGCGGAGGGCAGGGACGGGGTCCCCGCGTGCAAACTGCCATTAGAAAGCTGCAAAGAGAAAGGCAAAGCGGCGTGGCCCCCGCCGGCCCCCAGACCCCCGGCGAGACCAGCCCCCGAAGCCAACAGCTCCCACCCGGTGCAGGCATAGCACCGCGTCTGCTCCAGCTGGGCTGGGGAGCACAGCGACATATGGGGGCTTAGGGAGTACAAACGCTGTTTTCATACCGACATCCCTACACAAAATACAAGAAAGAAAAGGAGAGGAGAAATCCAGGAAACCCAAGACACGGAGAGGCAGCTGTCTCACAGCAGTCGGTCAAGGAGGCTCCAAAGCAAAGATCCCGGGAGAGCCCTCCGACCAGCATGGGCACTGCCGTGGGCTGCTGGAGAGGAACGGTAATGGGGTGCGACCGGTAAGTAAAACTTGGTGGCAGGATTCGGTAGCGTCCCCCTGCGTTCACAGGTCACAATCTAGAGAGAAGGCAATTCTGTTATCTCTCTCCTACAGAGGAGAAAGCCGAGGCAAAGCCTCTCCTGAAGCAGAGTCAGGAGCACAGCCCAGTTCCCTGCATTCGCAAAAGCGCTTCCCTTGTCACCGGACCGCAACGCCTCCCTAAATGTGCCCCTTAAAAAAAATGTATACTCAGGGCTTTAAGTCTCAGATGCACAAAGTAGTTTGATACAATTCAGCTGCTGCTGCAAAATGCCTAAAATACTTGTTGCTTTTCGGTTTTCTCAGAACAGCAGCAGCGCTGGAAAAGTCATGCTGCAGAGGTGTGTGCAGGCCCCGGGCGTGGGAAAGGAAAGCAGCAGGGTCAGCTTCCCCTTGGCTGGAAAGCAAGTGTCCGTCCGGAGCACAAGTCGAGGGTTCGGCACGAGATCACGCCTGCCTCCCGAGAAGAGACAATTTCTGCTCAGTCCGTGATTTCTCGCCTCATGTATTGAGGCATCCAGCAATCCCCGCAGGAGGAGAGCCGGCACGAGCTGGCAGTCATCCTGGAGAGGGGTAACAAGTGCGTAGGAGAGCTCCGTAGCAGAAGGATGGTCCAAGAGAGCAGGGTTGTTCCTCCGGCTCTGGGGAGACAAGCTGTACAAGGAAACCCAGCGATCACGTAAGCATTTTGGTATCCCAAGCCTCTGGAGATGCCCACATGGAAGGTGTTAGGGCAGAGCAAATCGCGCAGCAGACCCAGCAGATGTCCCGTCCGGCTGACGCTAGCAGTTTTGAGGACGGACCTCTCCCGCAGCTGAAGTCTGCGGCAACACGAAGCGCACGGAGGCATGAACTGGGAGCGCAGCCCCGGCCGGACAAACCGCAGGAGCCCCGAGCACTCCCACCGCCGTACTGTGCCTGGCATACATTTTACTGGGACAATAAAAGCACCTCTAAACCTAAACGGTCTTCACAGCAAAACTGCTGCATGCGCTCGTCGCCGCTGCCAGCAGCACCGCGGCGGCTGGGGTTTCACCTCCCTCGGCCTTTGGGGCCGGGGAGCCGCGGTGTCGGCCGAGAGCCCCGACCGCTGCCGGAGCAGGCGGCCGAGGGGACGCGGGATGCCGGCACCGCTGCCCCATCGCTACCTGCTCGGACCCACGTCCCCGGCGTCCCAGCACCCGCGCTGCCGGGCTGGCGGGGCACGTCCCGCACCTCGGCAGAGCAGCCCCAGCACCTCGACAGCAGGCACCCTCGCCGGCCGCGGACTTCGTGCCGCGCTCGGATGCCTCTGCTACAGGACAGCAATTCCCACTGGGCTGGGGAGGAAACGCTGCAGCGTCCTACAGCGGCACTTGTAAATCATTTATTTGGACTTCAGCTTAATTTCTGCAGCTCTCTTGTCACACCACCGGCCCTGGATGGCCTACAGGATGGCCACAACACAACGATCATCCGTCCTCCTGACAGGATGAGGCCCCGGGAAGACAAACAGCAGACGCACAGGTACCTTCCTCTGCGATTCCCAGGCAGCCGCTGCCGAGCTGGCCTGTAGGCAGAGAAGATTTAAGCGGCACAGAAACTAATGAGGACATATAACCGTCCAGCGAGAAACATTCCCTGCTCCAAACTAGCAATAAAAGATCAGAATCAGAAGTATTTGTAATGGAAGATAAAAAGATCTGGAGATGGGCACAAGGATGCTGAATGAAACAAAAGGGAGGGGATACACCGCTGCTAGGGACACGCTGGCTTTGCCATCGCCCGCCAAGCCAACGCTTATCCTCCCATCGGCAGGGATGGGCGCTCTGAGCCGGCGGGGAATGGGAGGGGGCCGAGGGGCCCCTGGCAGGGCAACGGGGCACCCCAGCACACGGCAGGTACTGACGACCTGTCTTCTTATATACACAATCCCAGGTGCACTTAAGTCCTTCAAGCCTTTTTTTTTTTTTTAGAAGCCCATTATTTTTAGCTGAGGGAGAACCACTGCCTCCTAAATTCTTGCTGCTCCTGAGACGCTACCATAGCTCCCAGGACTTTATCCCAGCAGAAATGATACAGACACAGTTCGTGCCCAGCCCCAGCCATTAAGGCCAGTGCATGCCCATGCCCGGGACGCTCACACCAGTGGCTCTCACCAGGGCACAGCCTCCCCGGGAGGTTTGCTCAGGAAGGCATACAGCAGCTGTGGAGTAATTCTCTGTCTGGGAAAACGAAGCTGAAACGCTGGCCCTGACGTCCTGCTCTTGCCCAATGACACTGATGAAACGAGGTCAAGTGCACCCTGAGTCACTGCTGAGCATCACCGTCCCACAGCCTCGTGACACCTCTGCCTGCCACTGCTCCTGGCCATTTCCAGTTTCACTGGGAGCAGCAGAGGGAATTGACCCCCAGCCGCCCCTCGCCAGCCGCCCCCTGAGCAAACCTCCGCCTGCAGCCCCAGGAACCGCTCCACCTCCCTCCCCAGCCTGACCCGCTGCCCCCAAGCCCAGCCTTTAGCTCAGTGCTTGCAGCGAAGCCTCATCATCTTCAGTCTTTCTCTTTTTTTCCTCCTTTTTTCTTTAAACGCTCGCCTTCTTGTCTTCTCTGCCTGCGCTTCCTTCCCCAGCCCCATGCTGAGCTACCAGCTGCCAGCCACCCCACTCCACAGACACGGGTCCCTGGTGGGAAGGCAAGGGGATGGGAGGGGGGCAAGCCCCCCAGCCCCTCTGCTTCACCCCTGCACAGCCCGCAGTCGCATGGAAGAGGCTGGCAGCTCAGGGACGGATCCCTCCGTGCTTGCAGATTTACTGCCCTGGCTCCGCAAACGCCCGGTTTCCAGCTGGCAGCCTGCCGTGGGGCTGTCGGTTTGACCTCGTCCCCCCAGAACAGGCTGGAGCAGCCGGCGAGGGGTGCGGTGGAAGCGTTTTGTTGCCATTCCTAGAAGGAATGGGGAGAGAGCACGGCTCCTCTGTGCTGCCCCAGACAAAAGGGCATTCAGAAACTGAACTTGTGCCCTTGACGGCAGCGAAAATATTCTTGTAAAATTCATGGCGGGGGGGAAGCGAGGGCGAATAGAAACCCCATGATGTACCTTTGCAAATAAATCGTACTCGAGCAGCGACACGCTTGCGGGTCAGAAGCACCCTCTCCCACTGCCACCCGCACACGCCGGCACTGGCAGCACTGGCAGCGCGGAGTCCTTAAATAGCAGCGTTACTCACTTCTGCCCCAGCGAGCTTTGAACACGGGCATCACAGCCTGCTCCCAAAGGGCACAGCGAGCCTGCGACCGGGCCAGAAGGCGCAGGCTCTCTGCAGGCCCCGCATGCACATCTTGCCGTCAGATGCTTTTCCCTCCCAGATAAAGGGCAGGAAATCCCCCGGCACACCCGGGCTCCGGCGCGCTGGGCCCCTTGGGTTCATCGGCGTGCCGTCCCGGCAGGAGCCGCCGAGCTCCTGCTCCCAATTAAGCAACGGGAGGCCCAAGCCTTGGCTGCGGGGTCCATGGAAATCCAGATGTTCACCCCGGGACCGTGCTGCCCTCCAGCCCATGCCGGCAGCCGGCCGTCCCAGGAGTTATCCTGAGCGCCACGTCAGCCTGGGCACTCCTGTCACATCGGATAGACCGGGGGGGGGCAAAGAAACAGCAGAGCACCAGCACACCCCGCTGAAGGCTTGTCCCTTCCTGTAGCACCCCGGGCTGTGATGCTGTGTGCCCCGGTCTGGGTCCCCCCAAGGTGGGCAGCCCGGCGGGGGCAGAGCCGGCGCTGGGCAGAGACCCCTCGCTCTGCTGCTGCGGGGCTCGGTCCCCAGCTGCCGTACCCCCCCTTCCCCGCTCTCCCCACACACGCAGTCAGCGGACCCCAGGCTGACGTTACACCCACCCCAGCGACCGCCCCCCCAAGCTCCCGCTGCCTTCCCTGCACGGAGCAGGGCAGTCGCAGCAGCGAGCGTTTCCCTGCCGCCTTCGCTCCCAAACCCCGCACCACTGCTAGACCCAGCTCGAAGCGGCTCCGCTAGGGACCAGCCTGCTCCTCAGCGGCTGCATCTCACGGACACGCGGAGTGACACCAAACCGCAGCCCGGCCCCACCTGGCCGGCCGGTTTTGGTAGCCCCGAGCTCCCCCTGACCAGCAGCAGCAATCCGTGACACAGACCAGGACGACTCAGTGCGACCTGCGAGACAGACGCTGGGGAAGCCACGGAAGGGGACGGCTGAGCTCGGCCACGGGACAGCACAAGGGACTCAGGCTGGAAAAGTGCCTCCGTCCAGCGGGATACCAAATGGCTGAGCCCCCCGGGGGAGGTCCCTCAAGCTGCCGCGCTTGTTAATGCCCGTTCCCAGCACCAGCCATTAACGTTTCCTCTGCCTCTAACTGGCACTGGGTGACAAGTGCCCTTTTCTGATAAGGGATCCTTCCACTGGCTCCACAAACCGCTGGGCGAGCGCGCCCACGTGGTGCGGGAACCCCGTCGATCATTAACTGAGCAGGGAGGGAAGAGCAGCGGGCCGGCAAGACACCCGCCCGTGGGTGTCACAGCTGAGCAACCAGAGATGGGGGCTGGATGTCTCAGGACCCGGCGGGAGCCGCATCCCATGGGCTCGGGGTTGGCATCCAGGGTCACTCCCGGGGGAGCACCGGGCAGCACAGGGACGAGCACGGAGAGAGGCAGAGCGAGGCCAACGCAGCTCCACACTGCCAACAATGCCTCGTGTGGAACTGCGCAAGTAACGTGCCAAATTAATCACGACAGACGATGAAAACCCGCAAGCCATCGCTTCCGGCGCCTAAAAAAGAACGTCTTGCTGGAAATGTTGGAAAAGACTCTGTCTCTTTAAATTTCTACGCCCGGCCCCGGCAGCCTGGAAAAGTTAATATAATTATCCGGAGGTGACTTTCAGAAAGGCTCACACAAGAAGGGTTATTGTGGCTCAATCATTAACTGGGCGGGAGACCCCCGGCCTTGCTGGAATGTGGCCGCACGCTGCCGGACCTCTCCGGAGCACACGGGAGCTCAGCACAAAGGTTAACGGACCGCTCCTCCACCCGGGGCCACCGGTCCCTGGGAAGGCTCCGGCCGCTTTCCAGCACGGCCTTTCTTCCAGCACTAAATCCAACCCAACACCTCCTTCACACTTCCCGGCGGGGCTGGAAGAGCGCACGGATAAAGGAAAATTGAAACACGAGGAGACCCGACTTCCACGCAGACGTCCCCACCGCCACGCGTGCCTCAGCTCCCGCCTCGGCTCGCCCCGGGTCGTGCCGACAGCACCCACGGTTTGGGGTGCTGCTACTCCAGGTGGCTGCTCTCGCCTCGGAGCGCCGCCGCCGCGGCAGGACCGGCACAGCCACGGCAGGCCTGGCAAGAGCAACGGCATCCCAGCCTTTGCAGCCCGCCTGCTGCCCCTGAAAGCCTTTTACACCCACAGAACCAGCTCAGCTTTCATCCCTGGGCTCTGGCAATACGTTTCGCCAACTCTGGTGGGCAGAAGGACAGAGCAGAGTCTCTGTTATCAGGCTGGTGGAGATGGAAGGAGATTCCCGTGCTACGTGATGCGCCCCTGGGCCGGGGAGATGAGCCCCGGCGCAGGGCAGAGGTCCCACTGTCCCACGGGACCCTCCCCAGCCCCCCACGCAGCCGGGGCCGCAGTGACCGTGCCGGGGGGTATTTCCTGCCCCCGCAGCCTCGCTGCCGGCACTGCTGCCTGTATTTGGAGGATTAAACTCCCACATACATCTGAATGCGAAAGCCGTTCCACAACCATGCAAAGTGCAAATGCAAGTCTGCAAACTCCTGCAACGGGCAAACTGTCTGGGGCTCTTCAAGGAACAAAGAGTTTAAGGAAGGAGACTGGGCTGTCCTCTCTACTGGGGGACGATTTACCCTGTTCCCCAGGAGAGCAAAGCCAGGGCAGTGCCTGGCATCCAGCAGCTCGCCCCTCCTGCCTCCCGCCGCCGCTGCCAGGCTCCGCTGCCGCACAGAGGGACCAGGCAACCTGCCCTCAGCACCCCCCGCAGCACCTGCAAGGCTCGGCGACGGCCAACTTGTCGGCTTGCTCCTTCGCTGCAAAGTCACGCAGCAACCTCTGCTATGCCCTCAGGGAAAGGGCAACCTTTCTTTCCCCTACTCGACTTCAATTGACTTTTAGAACCTTCAAATCTTTTTGAAATTAGTACGAAAACCAAGGGGAAGTACTGAAGTGCCCTTAGGCATAACCATATTTTGTTCTCTTACGAAACTAAATTGCTGGCAGCCTGTCCCATACATACACTGAGGTTTGGACATTTGAGGCAATGCAGACAAGGAATGCTTAACAGAAGCATGGTTGGATTTATTCAGTCGGTCTTTTATTAGAAAAGTATTTCTCAGAGGAAGCGCAAGTACATGAAGTGAATGTGAGCACCTCCTCAGAAGCAGGTTTGATACCTGTTCTGCACTGGGACTGGGTGTTTTGTCACATAAGGAAGTTATGACAAGCTTTTGGCAGAAAGGTGGGAGCTAATTTTTTCCCTACAAGAACGGAGAGAGGCTGATGGGTTTTGAGCTGAGCCGTGCCCCCTGCCCGGCTCACAGCGAGGAGCAGACCCCACCGGCACACACGTGCGGAGAACAGCAAGGGCTGCAGCACCTGCTCCAGCAGCACTGCTACCTCTCTTAACTGGATTTCAGTTAAAATGTAAACAGAAGAAAAGCACATTCGTTGATAAGAATTCAAGTATGCACATGGAAAAGAATGCAGACTTCTGCCCATAATATCACGATATGCGCTCTGACATCCTGGGACTGTACCAGGGTCTCTAAAAGAAGAGGCTCCCCTGCGCCAAGGAGCCGTTCCAAAACACAAACCACAAAAACAAACACACAAAGAGCTGGTGTTTAAGTTAGCCACGATCAAACAGCCTCTGAAAAAACAGCCTCTCACCTTGGCAGCACGCTCTGACAGATTACTGCTAGTTCACAACGTGACAAACTGCGCACGCACGGCAAACCCATCCGTTTCTACCAAAGCCAAAGGTCTCCAGAAGAGGCGATCAACTGGAAACACGTGCCCGCAGCACCAAAAGCCAGAACGCGGAGTCCAGCCTCCCCCCGCTATAGCGCAAGGGCCCGATCCGAAGTGCTCCTGACGTCAATGCAGTTTTTCCATGAACTCACCGACTCTCTGGATCAGATGGCAAATCTCTGCTTTTCCAGCCACCGGTTTAATTGCCAGTAATCCCAGGTAGAGCAGGGGTGAAGAGGAGCCCTGAGAAGATCCGAGGAGCCCGAAGCCCGCAGCCAGCCCATTCGCATCCCCCCGTTGGTTCAGCGACGGGTCCGCCGGCAGCGGACCGCTCAGCAGCCGCAGAAGGAGCCAGGCAGCCCCCCCGCCGGACCCGGCGACTCCCACGGAAGCGGCGGATTCTCACCCCGAGCGCTGCCGTGACTCAGCCCGGGAATGACGGGGACCCAGTAACAGCTCCAGTATGCCAGGAAACGTGTACCAGCTCCCAGCTTCTCCTCCTCCCCGGCTACAGCCCCAGCCACCTCGTACCGGCTGCGTGTCAGCCGGACACACGGACGCCCGCGGCCGAACACCGGACTGCACCTTCCCGCTGCTGGAAGCGGCTCCATCGGCCAGCGCGGCCCCAGCAGCATCCTCCGGAGCTGCAGGCAGCA
>JAVJGG010000039.1:23887185-23908687 GCA_035590195.1 Aviceda cuculoides
TGACATGAGAACAAATGAAAAGTGTTTCAAATTGCTGTAGGCCAAGATATTAACAGGAGTCCTTTGCATGCCCGTATCGCTGCCACGCCGGTTCCTGTTAATTAACCAAGGATGTAATTACATGCATGGCTCCACGGATTTATACAGGAGCCGCCTTCCCTGCAAGCAGGTCTCTGCGGGGCTGCAGAGAAGCAGCAGCACGAAGACAGCAGCTCCCAGAAAGCGACTGGGAGTCATGGAGGCACCGGCGGGGCCGGGCAGTGCCTAGCACGGCACCGAGACGTGTTTTATTGCAAGAGAGCAGAAGGCATCTACCCATAAATACCCCCAGGCAGTGACCCACGGGGGACAGGCAGGGAATGTCAGAGCTTGCAACCTTGACTCTGCCCAGAGGCTTTAGCACCAGCCTACCTTCTAAGGGAAATTAAACCAATATGGATAAATACGTATCAAAGAGCTCAGCGGTTCAAAAATAACCTCGAGGGTTCACTGAGGAGGCTAAAAAGGAAACGCTGGGGGTTGTGTCTCAAGCCTCAGGAGATGCTGTCCCCAGCTCCTGAGAAAACATCTGATGGAAAGAAGCATAAACTGCTCTGAAGCCGCCTTGGCAGGGTGATTTTTAGTGTGTAAGTTCTTGTTTAGGAATTATCTTTTTACTTTGTTTAAACTTTTTTACTACTTAGAGCTAATCACAGAGCATTTTAGGCTAGCCAGGCAGGGGATCGATTCCCAGTGATAGGCGAGCGCCCAGGATTAAGGCCGCAGAGGCTGTAACAGAAGGAAAATGAGAATATTTGAGAAACAATCCTCTTCCTTCACAAAAAATAACCAAACGAGTGGCAGAGCCCGCCTGAGCGTGGGTCGGGTGCCGCTGCTCTCAGGCCAGCCCCAGCAGAGCTCTGGGTCGGGGCTGCCGCCTGCCCCCGGGAGGGACCTGAAGTTACTTCGGGACCGAGGTCGGCATTTCAGCGTGATTCAGCAGCTGAGCCCGAGACTGACCCCGTGGGTGGGCAGGGAAGAGGAAGGAGCAACGCAGAATCCTCTTCATCACATGTCACACTGAAAACACTAATAATCACATTCAGTTCGGCTTTTCTACTTCCTACCTCTTCGAATGGGATCCAGACCCCTGACCACATTTTCCACCACGTAACAGGCAGCGATTTCTCAGAGGGGTTCAGAAGTCCCCAGAAACAGGTCCCTGCAGCCACGGGGGGCAGCCCAGCACACCCCCTGCCTTCAAGCCACGGGCCCCCTCCCCTGCATGGACGCCGCGGCCAGAGCGCGGCCCCGGTGCTGAGGGCAGCGGTGCTGGTCCCTGCACGCCCACCGCTCCCGGCACGGCCACGCACCCTCGCGGCGGCCACCCTGCAGCCCCCCCGGTCTCTCTCCCTTTCCACTTGTTCAGGCCATGACAGAAAACCAGATCCCAATCCCTGTCTTCTCCCCAAAAACCAGGGCATCGAATGCGCGGGCACACACCAGGCGAGGAACGAAGGGCTCGTGCTCAGGCTACAAACCAACAGAACCAGCGCAAGAGATTTTCATGTAAAGAGAGAAGAAGAATAACTCAGCTGTGACAACATATCAACAACAGCTAAATTTAGCGGGTTATTTTCGGAGATCCAGATGCTGGGTAAATACAACCTTATTATTTCATGCAGGGGCAAAAGTTCAGCAGAGTCCCTCGTGCTTCTTTTCTCTATTATTTCACCACGTCCAGCCGCAGAAGGCCACTTTTGAAATACCGTAATATCGTCGCTGCCTGGCTGCACTGAAAGAAGCTGTGAGCTCAGTCCCCGTCCCTCGGCAGTTAGAGGAGGCCACCGCTTAACGACATTTGCAGAGCATCCTACTTTTGGCGAGGCCTGATGCTGCTATCGGCAGGAATTTATTCGGAGGACGCAGTTTTCGCGTGCACGGCTGGTGTGCGAGCCTTTCCTTTCTGCTTTGTCCAGAACAATACATGGGAAGCGAATGTCAGAGAGGAAGGGGAAGGTTAGGAAATCCATGGAAACCCGGCCCCAGCTGGGAGTGCTCCAGCGGGACGGCTCGGGGCTGCGCAGCGGGCGCTGTGTCCCACACAGCCTGGGGTTGCCCGCAGGAGGGGACTGCAGGGCAATGCGAGGGGGGGTCCTGCCGCAGGAGGGGACCGCAGGGGGGGTCCTGCCGCTGGGCAGGGCGGTGGGACAGCAGGGACAGGGGGCTACCTGGAGGGTGGTGGGACACAGGGCTACCTGCTCACTCTGCAGGGAGGGAGGATAAACGTGCTGGTACACGTTTATCTGCGGATAAACGCAGAACCAACTCAACCCTGCCTCATGCCCTCGTCTCAAGAGCTGAGGTCCTCTTGGCACCCACCCCAAAGACATTAGAACAATCACCAGGGGAAGGAATGGTGTCTCCCGAGAGCACTGTCTGAACGTTTCCTTAAGTGACCCCCATTTGTCAGAGCACCTTCTGGGGATGGTCAGCTAAGAGGACGGTATCTGACTGCATCGGTCTCTTCTCAGAGCTTTAAAAACCCCAGTGGAGTGTACGAACCGATGGCAGGCTTGCTCCAAGTCCAGTGTAATTCACGTGAAAGGGAGAGCTTCAACCGTGCTCCACTGGGCCTCCCGCTGTGGGGCACCACGCCGCTGCAGATTGCAGGGACGCTGAGTAGCCTGCCATGGCTCCAGTCGATGCATCGAGTCACAGGTCACAAATTCTTTGGTGTAAAACCGCCCAGCTGCTCGCGTACGTGAGGGCTCCGGCTCCTCCTGCCCTACGCAGGCGCGATGCCATGGTGGACAAGCATCCCTCCAGCAGCGCAGAGCTTGTCAGGCTGGGAGGTGGACGTGCGGCCAGGAAGGTGTCGGCTGGGATTGTTGTGAATGTAGCTGAGCCTTTACTAAGAGACCTGGACTTTACAGGCAGTTTTAACCAAGGGGAAAGAACCTATAAAAGCACTTCCACAAAAAAATCCAGCCACGGATGCGATCTGTAAGAGTCCTCCCTGCCCCATCCTTTGCACAGGGCTCTTTAACCCTTTTTAACAAGCTCTTGATATTCTCGTTGTTAATCTCTCCTGTGAAAAGGCAAGAGAGACCACCCAGGGTTACCTCTGGAGCTCCATTCACAAAGCACCTTTTGTTGCCCAGAGCTTTCCTGGCCTCTTGCGCCAGACAGGCTCAGAGCTCCCCTAACCCTTACGCGGACGAAAAACGAGAGGCCGGGTCATTGCCCTCAAGTTAGGAGAACTGCTCCGAGATCCCCAGGCACATCCCGCCGGCTCCCTGCAAGGCGGCGTTTCCCGTTTCACGGCGCCGGAGGCTCCAGCCGGCAGCATGGGCAGCACCGCTCCTCCCCGCCTTCGCTGCCAGGAGCCATCACCTGTGGGACCTGTTTTGAGCTCTGTGCCGAAAGCGGAGGAGCCGACACAGGGCAGAGGAGCGCTCCAGGGTCCCTCCGCTTCCAGAGCTGCTGAGGGCTAGTGACCGTAGGACTGGGCCAGGTTTACTTCTGGAGGTGCTGCTGAGCAAAGAGCCTCCGTTACGCCAACCAGTGAAGTTATAAAATGCAGGACCTCCCTCCCTCTTGCCCACGAGCTGGGCCACGCTTGGCAGGGGGACTGTTTCTCCAGGGAAGAACACGAACAAAGCGAGATCCAGAGCATTTCTTCGCAGCCCACGAAGCAGCAGCCAGGACCAGCAACGCTCTTTCAGACAAGTTTGGCAGTAGGGCCCTGCAGCGTTCTTAAAACGAGCCGCTAGCTGCGCCCCGTCCCAGAGCCCACAGACCCCGTCCGCATCCCTGGTCCCCAGCCCCGCAGGCGCACACCTCCTCCTCCTCCTCCTCCTCCTCCGCCCGCAGACCACCGCCAGCCTCCTCAGCACCCATGACCCCCCCGCAGCAGGGTGGCCCCGACCCCCAGCCTCTCCCCCCACCTTTGCAGAGGGACGGTTGGGGTAGAAGCCGCCCGCGGACACGCGCGCAATGACACGGATCAGCCCGGAGCTCCACCGCGATTCTCTCCTGCCCGGCTGTCGCTGGTGAGACGTCTCAATCGTGCAAACCCGAGGGGGCTCCAAGCCAGGGGGAGACCCTCCTTCCTACGGCACGGCCGTTTCAAGGCTCCGGAGCTCCGAACGAGCTCATCTGCGGAGCACGAAGATGTTCACCACAAAGAAGAGAGGAATTGCAAAGGGGACAGAAAGGAGCGGAGCCGGTGCTGGGCCAGGCCAATGGCCGACCACGCCGGCACAGCCACGGCAGCGCACGCACGCCGGCGAGGGGGCTCGTGCCTCCCTGCAGGACTGGTGCGCGCACACAGCGGCCGGGATTTCACACCGCTAACTGGTGATTACTGCAACGTACGGCCGATCCGCGTCTGCAGCCAGGGTGGGGAAAGGATGGGGCAAAGGAGGGGCTGGGCACGTCTTGGGGAGGGTCCCTCCTGCACTGCTGGGGCTCAGCGGGTGCCCCGGCTGGCACTGCCTCACGCCGGTTGCTTTCGCTGCCCCTTTGAAAAATAACAGTTTGGAGGGAAAATCATACTGCTGGCAGAAGAAACCAGAAGCCCAGCAAGGGGACAGTCCTCCTCGTAACCCCTGCCCGCCCCACGGCGAGGGCATTCCTGCCCTGAAAAACTTTGTCACGGCTTACCTGCATCTTTTTTATCTTCCAGCAACGTGAAACACTGTGAAAAGAAAGAAAAAAAGAACAGAAATCATTTTGTTATCTTTTTGATTTTCACATTCATGACTCCTACCACTCGCATTTGGGCTCGGTCCCCACTCCAGCCTCCTCTCTGCCAGGAGAGGAGCTGGGACCAGCAGTACCTGCTCCAGCTCTGAGGGCAAGCAGAGCTCTAGCAAAGGCTCGTCCCACTGGCTTCAAAACCTCAGTGCCAAACATGGCCCAGAGCACTGGGCAAACCCAGCACACCCACTACCGTGGCTCCCTGCCTGCTGGAAGCCATTGGAGGAGGAGCAGCAGCCGGGACCAGGGGCTCTGCATCCCTGGGGTGGGCAAGGAGCTGGGGAGAGAGGGAGGGCTGGAGAGACAGACCTTTCTGCCTGACAGCTTGAAAAGGACACTGCAAAATTGCCAGAGAGGGAACGGGTAGGCAGGCAAGGGCTGTCAGATCCACAGCAAGGGACTAAAACAGAGCTTGGGAGGACGCGGTCTCTTCCTCCGAGTCTGCAGGCCACAGTGCTCTGCTCTGCACCGCAGGTGACACCGTGAGCCACCCGCGCTCCACGCGCCGTGCATCACACCCGGGTCCGCTCCCGTGCTGGAGCTGGGTCTGGCTCTGGTCGGCACTGGGGAAGCCTTGGTGGGGCAGACCCTCGCTCCAGCAGAGGAAGCACCCGTCTGGGGTGCCCCCGAACACGTCCCTCGGTACCTGTGCAGCTGCACAGATGGCAGTGGAGATGTCCACATTTTAATCAGATTAGCAGGTCTGGGAGCAGAGCGTACAATGGTGTCTGCAGGCACGGAAAGCCAACAATAAAGAAAGGAAGAAAGAAAAAAAAAAAAAAAAGAAAAGCTGAAAGCAGGCTGGGCTTTCCCAAGCCTCTCCATGGCCGCAGCACCCAGGGTGGGGAAGGGGCCACCAGCACCATGCACAGGGGCTGCACTCCTGTGGGGACAAAGCCAAGAGAAATGGGATTTACAGATGGCGGAGCCTTGCCAGCACACGGGAGACGATGGCAATTTGCACGGAGGTGGAGGAGCAGGAGGGTCCCGGTGCTGCTCGGGTCCCGAGGCAAGCGCAGAGCCCAGGGTCCAGCCCAGGGTCCTCCCCAGGCACAGGCCAGCCCCCTCCAGTGCAGCCGCAGCCCTGCCGAGCGGGGCCAGAGGTGCCGGCAGGCCAGCGGGGATCGCTGCAGGAATGCGGCGCGCTGCTGAGCCGGCCTTTCCCACGGGCCACCCGGGACCCCTCTTCCTGCCGGGGCAGCGGGGCTGGGGACGACCCGGGGGGAGGTGGGCTCAGCCATCTCCCCGCTGCCGGGCTTCTCACGGCAGCGCGGGGCTGAGAGGTGCCCGTCAGTGGGGCTGGGGTTATTGCGGCAACCCCACAGCGTGCCTGTGTTTGCAGCGGGGGGGTCGCCGGGCTCCTCCGGCTCATTTGGCGTTGCTGAATCGGTTCCCACTGGAGAGAAGTGCAGGGAGCCGCTGCTCCTGCCGAGCGCTCGGCTCTGTCCTCCTCGGGGAGAGCCTGTGCAGGCGCCTGAGCCCCCATCTGTCAGTGTGTGGGCAGCTGGAGAGCATCGGAGCCGAAAATATTTGGACAGAGAGATGATCACTGGGAGCCCTATCACGTCTGTTATCACAAGCTCTGCAACCACCAGCCTTGCAGCCGACACTTGCGGTAGATGCCCACAGAGTGGGGCGGGCGATGAGGTAGGGCTGTTCTCCATAGCGAGGGCAGGGAAAGCCAGTCCTTGTCCTCAGGCAGCTTTGGGGAGCCTCCTCTCCCCCCTGCCATTGTGTCTTGGCCCTAACACCTTCTTTTTCCCCATGAAATCTCCCACCAGCCGCAGCTCCACCTCATTTAACCTCGAAAGCTTTAATCGCACGGACAGAGCCCTGCACATTTCTTCCCCTTCAAGAAATTCCTCCACTGCTCCTGTCAAGTAGCTGAGCAACACCAGCACGGGGAGGAAAATGGGAAACCAGGCTGAAGCAGAAGCCACAGCCCCACATGAGGCCATTGGTGCTCACCGAGGGAAATCAGGAGGCTGGTGTCCTCCGTCCCTTCGGCTTCCCCCAAAGCCCACCCCGCCGCTCGGCCCTGGGAGCTGCTCCCCAGCTGCCCCTCTCCCAAAACCTCGCACTCCACGGGGACTTGTCCAGCACTTGTGGGACACGCGTGGGGATCAGCCAGGTCTTGTTCGTTGGTGGGGGGTGGCTGCTGTGGAATTGAAGTGGAAATATGGGGACGGCAGCCTGCTGATGGAAGAAGGAGAAAGAAACGAAGTGTCCACGGGAATACATTGTGTTGCTGCAAGCAGAGCAACGGGAAGCTTAAAACCAGCAAAGGAAACCGTGCAAAGAGCACAACCGCTCCTGAACTTGGGAAGAAGGCAGCTCTAACATCTACCAGGGAGACCCTTATCACCATTCTGGGGTTTTGCGATGCCAAATTCAACAAGAGTCCCATGGGCTGAGCTAACGAGGAAGCGCAAAATACAGAAACATCATTTTGGCCCTGGCCTCTGAGCCTCGGGGAAGCTCCCACCCAGGCAGAGTCCCCCGTCCCTCACTGCTGGGTCCCTGCTCCAAGAGAAGCACCTCTTCGCTCACACCTACTGAAACAGATTTTCTTTTTCCCCATGGCAGATAGCTGGAGGTGGTGAGCCAAGGGACTCTCACCCTTGTTCTCCTCGAGCCCATCCCTTCTCAGTGTAAAGGCTACCTATGTCATGTCAAATATCTTCTGGAGCCTCCGATTGCCTGGAGTTTCCCTTATCACAGGCTCCTGGCCATGACACCTCAGTGTCCACGGGTGACAGTGGGGGGGAAGAGCCCCAGAACCAAAGGACAAATTTACTCCCAGACCTGTGAATGACTTTAGCCCACATGCAGTCCCTACACAGCCCCAGGCATCCTGCAAAAGCATTTTCTAAGCAAGAAGGAGATAAAAATGTCAGGTTAATTCATAAAACCAGAGGATTTGGGGGGGAAGTATCCTCAGACAGGGAGGAGGGCCGGGAACATGTCGGGGTGGGGAGAAGCACCGCGTGCTGCCAGAGGAGCAGCTGCAGCCGGGGGGGCCCGGGGAGAGCGAAGGCAGGAGCCAGCCCACAGCTCCCAGCAGCTTGTCACCTCCTCCCCGCCACCCACACCGGTGGGGCCACCGGACCCTTCGTCAGGCTCGAGGTTATCAGCAGTCTGCCGGTTGCTTTCAACTTTGCTCAGGTCCACGGGCACCGTGGAGCCCAGCGTGCGCCAGGCTGGAGCCCTTTGGGAGCTGTAGCTCTGCAAGGGGGGGTGCAGGACCCGGTCCCTGTGTCCCCGTCGCCATGAGCACGATGGCAATGGCCACACGCAGCTCACAGGGATGAGAAGGGTTAACAAGGACTTGCTAAGCTCTCTGGAGACAGCAGGGACAAGACAGCTACTAATATTATTAATGAATTTCACAAATGTCATTTTTAGACTCAACTATTTTAAGCTTTGCATTGAAACCCTGGGGGAACAGCGTGCATTCCACATCCATTTCACCACGGCAGACCCACTCGCTTGACACAGCCCGGTATACAGCACTGGTTGGAGAGAGATTTTACTGCTTTTTCCAGTCTGAAGCTCCTGAAATCCATACTAACAATAACCCCAAAACCTACCCGTCACACCTACCACCGCATTGCACAGGCTGTGATACAATAAATCCAACACAACAAACGGGCAGTCAGCGAGGGAGACGGAGTTGCACATTATTGAGGCGACAGATGAGGAATTAAACCCAAATGAAAAATACCAGATGCCACGAGAACCACTGCTGCAGGAAATTAAAAACTCGGGGCCTCCGGTCTCGCTGCTCCTTTGTCATCCCGCTCGCAGCCGCCCCGTCCCTCCAGGTCGGCAAAGCCGCTGCCGCACCGGGAGCGACCCGAGCCTCCAGGCGCGCCCCAGTTTGCAGGGGTGCCCCCAGCCCAGCTGCACCACCGAGCCCCGCTCGGCAGGACCCGGTTTGGCGCGTGCAGACCGAGTCTGGGGGCTGGCAGGGTGCACGCACACACAGAGCCCACCGACGGCTCCACTATACCCACTGGTGCTGCATCCACGCCCGCAGGCTGCCCGCGTTCGGCCGGGCGCAGCACCCCGCCTGCCGGCTCCGGGAGGTGGGTACCATCGCTGCGGGGCGGCGGGCGACAACAGGGCACAGGCAGCAACCCACCCGCATGCGGCCCGTCCCAAAATTAACCTTTCACGTGCGCGTGGGGTGCGGGCACGACATCCCTCCGGAGCAGACGTCGGGCACCGTGCGCAAACCCCAGCCCCGCCAGAGTCGCCTCCCCCGCCGTCCCTTCCGGCAGCTTCTCCCGAAACGAGGAGGGTGTCGAAAGACGGACACCATTTAAACGGGCAGTTCCTTACCTTGGCTCTTTTGAAGCAAGCCCAGAAAAAATCCAGCAATGGCATGATGGGCCGGGCAGGGGGGGCCGGCGCGGAGCCCCCCTAGACTGCGGCGCTGCCCCCGGCCTCGGGGGGGGCGCACCCCGGCACCCCCATGGCTGCTGCCTGCGGCACCCGGAGCTGGGCAGAGCCCCAGTGCGGGCAGGAGCTCGGCACAGGCAGGGAGGGAGGAGGAGGAGGCAGCGCTGCCTGCGGAGGCGGGCCGGCGATTCAAACCCTGCACCGTTATTCAGTTGGTTGCGAACGGGCTTGGACGACGACTGAAATTCCCTCAAGACTGTGAGTTTTAAACAGCTCCGGGCTTTCCTTCCTGCCTCGAACGCACCGAGCAGCGCCAGTTCCCAGGCAGCGGGAAGGAGCGAAGGAAAAGAAACACCCCCAGAGGAGAAGAAATGGGAGTTTCGCTGTCAAAGGCACATGTAGGACGTTGGAAACCCAAACCCCAGAGGGTTTAGGTTTTCACTCCAGCCCCTGCTCCAGCTCACCGGCAGCAGCCACAGATGCGCTCCAGTGGGCTCCCCATGCCGTCCCCTCCAAGGGCAGCGGGCACCGCGTGGCAAACCTGCAGGTCTGACCCCAGCAGGGAGAAAAACATCGGGGGGGGGGAAACACCCCCCCAGTCATCAGACACAGCCTGGCCATTCACTCCAAGTCTATTCACAGCTCCTTACCTTCCTTCTGCCAACGTTTGTGCAAGCTTAGCATTTGTTCACAAGAAGGACCATAATAAAAGGCAACGCCACAAACTTTTGTGCAAGCCATCCGGTGCACAGGCCCCCAGGCGAGAAGTCTTCTTGCAGGCACATAAGGAAACCCCACCAGCTGGTGATTTACGAGATTATTTCAGAATCAGCAACAGCAGGTTGATCAGCAGTGACACCCGGTCCAAGCCACGCTCCCGCAGGACACTTGGCGGACGCCCAGCGAGCCAGTGGCACTGCTCCTGCCCACCGCCCGCCCCAGGCATCCCCCCCAGGGGACGATCCTGCCCACGCACAGCCCCGTGCCCGCTCGCGGGCAGCAGTCCTGGCGTGGCAGGAGCGCGGTGGCTCTGCCCCGGGACAAGAGGCCGCTCGTACCGCGACACCCCAGCAGTTGGTGCGTGCGGCAGCTGAGCCCGCTGCCAAATGTCAGCGAAGGCGGACGAGGACGCGGCGCTGGGCCCCCCCCCGAAGCAGGACCGGTGCTCGGCAGACCGCTCCTGCCTGTCCTGGGGCCACCTTCCCTGCCTGTCGCCAGCGCCCTTGAGACTGCCTGGCTTTGTGCATGGGGAGGGCACCGAGACAGCCTCAGGACGCTGGCGGAGGGGGAGACCGCCGGGGAGAGGAACAGAGGAGCGAGCAAAGCGGGAGCGGGCCACGGCTGGCAGGAGCCGGCTCGGTGGCACCGCAAACGCAGGACATCCCATGGTGGGTGGCAGCTCCTCCCGCTCGCAGCCACCGCCGCCGCCGCGCCGCAGGGGCCCGCTCGGATCCCAAATCTCCGTTACAGCGGGATCGGTGCCAGCCTTGCTGGTGCTCTCTGCGGTGAAGCGGAGACGGCGGTCACAGCTCCCGGGAAGCAGGACTGGGGGGATAAGACAAGGACAGGAGCACAGAAGACGGAGCAGAGCTGGAGGAGCTGCACCTGCCTGGCAAAGACGGCATCGGGCACCCATAGCATCCCACAGACCTGACCCACACCCAGGCCACCCCCCCGGATCCACTGAACTGCTCCGGCGGCTCCGGCACGGCCCCGGCGGCAGCACACGAGCGGCGGCAGCACCGGCGCCAGCTCCAGCTGCCTCCTTCCATCTCCCCCTCGCTCATTCCTTAGCGGCATTTTGGCACCACTCCCGGGCTTGGCACCGGCCACAGCTCCTCCGCCTTGTCCCCTGCGTTACTGGGCCAGCGCAGCAGGGCTGGGAGCACCGAGGCACAGCATAAGCTTTGTGTGGCGGCCTCTTTTCTCCTCCTTTACATGCCCGGGGCTGGGAAGACAGCCTCACCTCAATGGGACACTTGCCCAGGGTCACCTTTCCTAGCAAACACTTTACCCTTAGGAGGGGACACGTAGGAGTTAAAGACAGACGCTGCTACCCGAGAGTCAACCACCCTCCATTACTCACTCGCCGCTGCCTCAAGGGCCGTAGTTTTTATTCTGAGGACTTACAAATAATTCCCTGCAGCGGATGAGGGCAGCTGGGACAAGTGCCCATTTCCAGACATCCCCATCCAGCTCACTGGGTACCGCTGCCACAGCGTGGAAGCTGCCAGGGGACCCACCACCATGGCAGAGCTGCTGAACAGCATCGCCACCACGAGATCCTGCAAAAGGCTTTCCTGGCCATCGTCGCTCCGGGCAGCTCGGGCTGGGGCCGAAGGCAGCTCTCACAGGAGGGACCGGCCCTGCAGGGATGGCGGCATTGCCTGGCTCCTCGTCCCACCAGGGGCTTGCCTGTCCGCTCGGCTTCGGGAGGAGGACGGGCAACTGCCCGCTCCAGCCAGCACAGGCAGCACATCAGGCAGCAAACAGACATCTGCAGGGTAATCGCGACAGACCGATGGAGATGGCTCTGTCCTGCCAAAACCAAGAAAGTCCTTGTGGAAAGGGGCGCAGCCCTGCAGCTTTAACCCTAACTATACCAGCCCACCAGAAAGGCTCTGCCAGAGAAACGACCCTGCCAGCACCCCGCTTCGCTGCTTGCTCTGGCGGCGTTAAGTCCTTCTCCCATTTCCTCCAAAAGCAAAAAAAAAAAAAAAAAAAAATTGAGAATAACCACATTCAGTATCTATCACAATGAAAAACATTTATTTATTATGAAAAACAGAGTTCTTTGCTACCCTTGTCAAATAGGTAATTTGCAGGTGCTTATAATAAAATCAACAGAAAAGAAGCACAAAACAGTGAAAGGAGGTCATTTTATACTGAGAATCTCAGTGATTAGACTATTCACCTCAGATTTGGGAGACCAGGTTCAATTCCCTTTTCTGTTTAAATTTACCTAAACCCATATTTCTCACCAGACAACAAGGAGGTCCTCAGTCTTATTGCTAGAGCAGTTGCAGTATGAAATATTTGAAATGCCTGTTAATTTCCCAAAGCTGCATTTCCCCTTTTGGAAAATAGGGTTGTAATTCTGCCCTATCTCACAACATAATCTGATGCATGTTTGTGAAACAATCACATGCTATAGCAATTTGCGCTATGCCAGAGCTTAAATGGAAACAAGTAATTTTAGATTTAGTATCAGATTTGGATAATAAACATATTTTAATTTATTGACCCATAACAGGAGGTGGAAATGATGGAAATTTCTGAGTTATTTTTTCTCTGTGTCCTATCCATTTGCATACTAGTCACATCAGTTACATTAAAAAAACCAGTATGTGATCGTATTAATAAAAGATATATTGCTTAGGAGCAAAGGGGTAAGAATTTATATTGCATAAACAACTTGAATTCTTTATTTTCCAGGCTTTTGCACTCTCTTTTAATATGAAGTATTTTAAAGTGTATTGAATATCCTGAGAAAAATATATGCTATCACATATACAGTACAAATTGCTAGGCAATACATTAGTGGGCAAAAAGTAGTACAGTTTCCCTGGCTTTGATTCCCCAGTAAAGAATTTGACGTAGAGCTTTTAAGTGTGGGTTTTGTGTTTGGTTTTTGTTTGTTTGTTTGTTTTTGTTTTATTTTTATTTTTTTTAAATTTTTTTTATTTGCTTGTTTATATGGAAAAGTATAATTCAAGGGGAGAAACCAAAAATCTAACTTACATGGTTGTTAGATAACCCAAGACCTGACTTTGTTCAGGAGGAACTTTCTAAAAAATGGACACGCTGTGAAAATAATTAAATTGTGTAGTGGTTAATCAGTCATGTTTCTGTGTGTGAAACTGTTTCAGAAAGAACTATAAGGTCATCAGAGAGAATGGTGTTTAGGGTTTGGGGTTTTTTTTTTTTTTTTTTTCTTTTAGAGAAGCGCTGAAGGCATTTTCAGACTTCTTTTATGTAAGAAAAGACACCTGTGTCAGGAAAAGCTTTGCTCAGAAAACATCATTGTCCTCAGGAATAAGAATTTAGACACTAGTAATCTTGCTTCAGACACCACAAAACCTTGTCTTTGTTGGGAAAATGTTGGGGTGTTTATGTTTGTTTAACTGGTTTTGTTTCTTCTTTTGTTTCTACTGAACTAAAAATCACAGGCTTGTTCCAAGATTTACTTTTTTGGTGGGTTATAAGATTCTGAAGTTTGGATCTTGCCAACATAAGGGCTTCAAAAAAGACTCTATCTGAGAAGTAAGACCACATGTCCCAGCTCTACAAACTTTTCAGCATGTGCTTGACTTAAGTCAGTTAAGTCACTGAGTCAAGCCCCACTTACTGAATAGGTTTTGGACTTAACAAATTAATCTAGACACATAACAAACTTTTTCTTCACTGATAGTTAAAGAGGTATATTTCCTTAATGTTGGCATAATAAAAAGATGCTTATCGTTCAAGAGTTTATTGCTGTAATGGATGTGGGATAAATTATGTATTCTATCACTATACCTGCTTCCACATTCTGGGTTGCATAGAAGTGAATTACTTTAGTAGAAAAAACCCCACACCTCTACAGAAAATAGCTAAATATTTCAAGGCAGACTTTGAGGATATATAACCATAGTTTTGGATGCTGAGACCAAACCTCTCTTCTTTAAACTGTTGGAATATCTGTGATAGCCACAAAAAGGTTGGGAGAAATTATGTGAATTAGGTTTTTTTACCCCTTGTGGATAATGGCTTTAAACACTAGGCTAAATAGTTCTGTTCCTCCACACACTCTGAGTTCAGCAAGTGATTTTTTTTTAATGCTTTCCTTCATGCACAGAAGTACAACACTAGACACTGGGGAACCATTGTAATCAGAGTTTTCCATTAGGTGAATGAAAGTTTTAGGCTTGCAGGTGTTAGACTTGGGGCTTAAATTCTGCCAAAGACTCAGCACAGCTCCTTATATAATTTTGGGGAGATACGGTTCTAAATAGCATTCATCATGTTACAGGACTGGGCTTTTAGGTATTGCTTTCCTCTCAGAGATGCAAGACAATTTTAAATCAGCTTTCCAGACATAGCCACCCATCATAGTTGCTGCTTATCAGGAATCCAGAAATGACATCCAAAACTGTTGTTTTTCTTCACGTTCTCAAACATTGTATTAATCCTTCACAGAGCCACATATACTTGTCTAATTCTATAATTGTATCCCTGTCTGCAACTGGCGCTAATAGAATTTTTAGCTTGTGTGTCCATTATACCAAACAAATGTTTTCTTTTCTTTTTGTTTAAAGATAGATTTTGATTATTTGGAACTAAGCATTTATCTTCCACAAAAAAATGATAAAATCTACTTTTTTTTTTAGTCTGTGTCAGGTTTTTTTCTCCTTTTTACATTCTAAATTTCTTCAAATGGCTTTTTTGTCAACATTTTCAATCTTCCATTTCATTTGGTGCATAGAGCATTCTTTGTGAACTCCAACCAACACATAAGATTTCTGATTCCTGGTCAAAGGTATTTCTCCAAATTATGTATTAAATTTTTGGGTTTTTTTCCTTTCTAAATGAAATTCATTATTTATGTGGATTCTGTCTTGATGGAAGATTTATTGTAGATAGTAATTTTCCAGGGACTTTGTCCTAATGATTCTAACAAAATTCTGTTCCCCTCCAACCAGAACAGTTTAGCATTCTTAGTATGTATTTGTACTGTACTGTTCTAAAGAAATTAATACAGATTTGCATCAATGGACCTCTTTTCCACATATTGAGTTATCTTACATTTTGGGGGAAGGAGGTTAAATAGGCTCATGAGTGAACTTATTGCCAGTACTAACGTTCATGAAGCTTCTAAAGAATCAGGTATTTAAAATCGCCATGTTGAAGCAGTATAAGCTTATCCACAGGTAGATCTTGGAAGAAATTCCTGTGCTGTGCTAGCAAGTAGAAAGCTGATGTTGCAGACTTTTAGAGACTGAGTAATACAGACTAGAAACATGCAAATACTTTCCATCAGGTGATCTGTGCTAAGGGCCTGGGCTCAAGGAGAATACTTTATTTATTTTTTTTTAATACAGAGAAAAATCTCTCTGTGTATACAACTGAAAAATTTCACGTCTCACAACATGATTGCTTCCTATTTGACAACATGTTTGCCAAAAGTTAGCATTTTTCTTTCTAACCTTTCTAATTCAATGTCATCATTCATTCACTATGAAGAAACGCTAAAAACCAAGAGGTAGCCTGTTTTGGGGTTTTCTTCTACAAAACACAGGCTACTTGTTTTTAGCTAACTGCCACAATTTATATCTGTAGAATACCATTGACTTTGCTTGATTCCTTACAGATATTAAAATGCTTTCTAATTTTAGGATTAGGAATAGCAATGTTTACATAATTCACAAGGCTTTTTAGGAATTCATTAATATTTGTAAATGGTCTGATATCATTGAGTAAAAAGCACTGTCTGACTAAAAGGTAATCTTGGTATCAGCTTTTAGCATTCACTTATTTTAAGTTTCCTTTACAAAGAGGAACTGGTGCTTATTTCCTATTCCTTCTGTATCAGATATGGCATTTGAAAAATATCGTAATGGTTGAGGACATATAGAAACAAAATTTTCATATCTGATTTTTAAGTTACTAATATTTTCTAAGTGGGCCAGATGTTCAGCTGCAGCAATCCACATAAGAGTTCACCACTATATTATTACTATACACTACCTGAAATATGCAAAAAATATGAAGATATAATGATTAAGGCAAGCTAACTATCATCTGATGCAACATGTTTGCAAGTGGGTATTTTATACATATGTTACTGGGGGAAATATACTGGAACTAACTGGTACAGGATCTTAAGAATGCTTTTTTTGCTTTTAATAATCTGATGACATTTTGCCACGTATAGGTTACTTAGAAGGATGCCCCAGATATTCAGGGTCATACACAGAGAATAGCTAATGTGAAACATCTAAGTAATAAAAAAGCCTGTATTAAAAGTTTCAATCCAGTTAGCTTTGTTATATTTTGTGATGAATGGTATGACTGTATTATTATTCTCTGTATGCCATATTATTTTATTAGAAATATAGGTACACAGAATCAGATACCTCTTGAGCTAAATTAAACCAAATCACCTCTCTGGTGTTTCTTCAGGAATGTTTTGCTAAGTACGGTTCTGGAAAAAAAGGATGAAGGTAGATGAGAAGCAGCTCCACTGAAAAAGTAGAGCCATCTATGAAAAATACAGAGAAACACAGTATGGCCTCAGAAAACCTTATCAGTGCTTGAAGTAAGATCTCATTTGAAAAACTGTTGGCAATGCGACCAGATAATTTGTTTGATTCTTTCTATGCTCAGGTCTTTCCATGTTCTTATATGTAACCACATTTTCAGTGGTATCCAGGGCCTTCATCAATTTCCCCTCCTAAGAGGAATAACTTCTCTCCAAGTTTTGGTTGGATTGCAGATCAGATAGATAACAATGTTTTGTAGCAGCTGCATCATATTCACAATATTGATAACAGATGATAAATCAAGTAGGAAGGGGTCTAGATAAAATAAAAAGTTACATTTTGGTTTTCAGAACAGGCTACCAGGTGAATGAAGAAAGTTTTCACAGGGAAAATATTTTGAATATTATTTAACAGGCCAAAGACAAAGCTAAAATAAGTTAAAGTTTCTGTTGGAAGGTAGTATGTCAAGTAATTTTCATAATACCATGCTCTTACTACAAATAATATTTGCTTCGTCTCCCTTGGCATGTTATTTTTATGAACAAGAAGTAGCAGTCTTGCTTATTTTCTATGTTCACCTTATCAACTCTACTTCATGAATTTCACAGAATAATAATCCTTTCCTCCCTTAGTTTGGCAGATGTAGAAGTCTGCTCTTACAGAAACTATCAAGATCAAATAGAAATCAAGAGGAGTCTTGTAAATCAGTAGAGATTCTCCTCTTGGAAAATATAAAGTCAGAAAAGGAGCACAATGTAAAAATTAGAATTAATTATAGTAATTATAGTTAGTGTGGGCATTCCAAGCAAAGAGACAATGCTTCATCAAGGCTGGCAATTATGCAAGCATAGGAAAAGTACAGCCAAAAGTAAAAACAAGCATTGAAAACAAGCACATCTATATATGTAAATAAAAACCCAACCAAAACCAACTCTGAAACTGAGACATCAGCCACATTGCCAGTGCACAGATAACAAATGTTCTGTCACAGCTTGCTTGCCTAAAATACCCAGACATACTGGAACAGGATTAGTGGGATCACAACTGGTTATCCTTCTCTAATCCATTCCAGTCAAGAAGATCTGCCTTGCTAGCTCCTGTTCTGATACACAACTGCCTATGAAATACTGTGGGCTAAGGCCACTTAAGGTGACTAAGGCCACTAAGCCTACAAGTGGTGGGCTAAGTGTCAGTTTATAACTGCCAGGCCTCAACATATTATGAAATCTGTTCTTCTACTGCTTAGAAGAGCCTTCCTATGAAATCAGTTTATTTGCTGGTTGCTCATGATCTTGTCCTGTCTTTTTTCCTGAGGTCAGACTCTGGTTTTACTATTGCTTATTCAGTATTGCTGGTATTCTACCTACATGGGCCACAGAGTCTCTAGTGACAGAAATAAGTCCACATAATCCATATATCTAGTATTTTACAGCTCTTACTCTTAGCCAAAAAAATAGCTTTAAAAATAGTTTCTGCTTACTGGAATACAGCTTTCTATCCAGAAGGCAGTCTGGTTTGGTTTGGTTTTGTTTTTTTTTTTTTTTCCCTTGGTTCAGAGCCTGTTTTACTGCCTAATCAAAATACAATACTAATTATGATGAATATACATTGAGTTGAGTGGAACTCGACTTTTAATCTTGCAAGACAGTTGTGATATTTCTGCTCATGCGTCACTGTCTCCAGGCATTGTATCAACACAGGAAAATCTTTTCTCCCTTTTGAGCACCAAAGAATTCAATGTACCCTGTGATGTAACAACCAGCTCGACACACTGTACTCATCATGCTGGAACCAACCTTTACAAATGAATTTCAATTAGGAGAGGAGTGGAAATGCTCATGTGCATTTTTCTGCCTGAGAAGATAGAAATGCCAGCACTTCTGGAGAAATTAAAGCTCTAAAAGAGAGAAGAGTTTGCTTCTATTAGTTATCAAAGTACAGTTGGTCTGCTCTGTTTTAGACCGTTTTAGCCAATAGGTTCAAAACTAAGATGAATTCTTATGAAATTCTAAGAAACTGATATTACCTATTTATACAGTTTAAATTAACCATATCATTAAATGTCAGGATCATGAAGGAGGTATTTTCAAGATTACTTCTGTGAGTTTAATGCTCATTTTCAGCCTGAACTGCTGCCCTGCTGTACTTTTTTTTTCATATTTTAATAAACTGAAAAACAGCCTAGATGATAGCAAGATTTAACTTAAAGATGACAATTGTAAAGATAATTTAAAAATTATAGTTTCCTGGTGGGAGACTACTATGGGGAGCTAAAAAGGGGAGAGGGGTTCACTATGAAATGTAATGTTCATCCACTGAAATCTCAGCACACATAGAGGTTGATTTGCTTCTTATCTCAGGCAATCCATTTTTGGAAGGACTGTAGCACACTGCTGACTCATGTCCAATTTATGGAACCATGGACTTGTGCATATTCACTGGTTTAAGTTTAGTTTCCTATAATGCATGTAATGCATCAGTCCCACAGACTGCTGCAGGCTGGGAGATGTGAAGGCAAATCTTACCCGTAAAAACTGAGGCAAAAAGGTCATTGAATACCTTTGTCTTTTCCATGTCTTTTGTCATTATTTTCTCTGCCCCACTGAGCCATGGGTCTACAGTTTCAACAGCCACTTTTGTTGCCAACGTACACATAGAAGCCCTTTTCCTTAAATCCTCAGCAAGTTTCAACTCCAGCTGTTTAAGCATTTCTCTGTATGCTCAGGCAATGCCTCTACATTCTTCCTGGATTCCCTGTTCCTGCTTCCACCTTGGTTGTGCTTCCTCTCCCCATTTGAGTTCAGTCAGGTGTTCCTTCTTCATCCACACTGGCCTTCTGCCATGTTTGCTTGACTTTCTGCATGTTGGGAGATTCTTGTGCTTTGAGGCAGTTATCTTTGAAGATCAGTCAGCTCTCCTAGGCTGCTGACATTAATAAAATCCCACCCTTCATACGAACAGTGATATCATGTCATGGATTCAAATGTGTTGGGTATACAGCAACTACAGAAATGCAACCGAATCCATGACAGGCATGCCACAACAGCAAACATTCTGACTGTAGCTGACATTTAAATCTTAAAAAAAAAAAAAAAAAAAAAAAAAAAAAAAGCTGCCCGATAACATATATTGCTACGGTGTTTTTGTTTTTCTCGGGTACGTTGTTCAACAGTATGTCATTTGGTGACTTCTGTTTCAGAGACAAATTATATTACATTGTACTGTGTTGTAACAAAATAGCACTAAGGAAAGTGGGAAAAACCTGATTTAACTCACTTAAATGACATGGACTATTCTTTTTCATGAGTCGAATCTGAAACTGTATTCCACTAGAGGGCTCTCTTTACACATGAAACGAAAATCTGACTTCAGTAGTACTGACTCTTTATCAGTTCTTTAGGTTAAAGACAGGGGGGTTGGTTTATGTAAGAAACGTGCATCAGTATACAAGATAAGACCCTGTTTGGAATATTTGGAATATGTAATTAGTTTTGTGACTTCATTTTCAGAGGAAGAATGCTGGTCCAACTGAATTATTTTTAGTCTGTGAACACGAAGGCTAACTCCTAATTAAATTAAACATCTCACCCAAATTCAGACCTCCCTGAGGTCAGTAGGAATTGGATTAGGCCAAAATTGTTATTTTATAAGTTGACCAATATCATTACAGTATTTTTTTGGCGAGGGCTTTTGTTTACATACTTTCTTATGTGAAGATAACCCTACTATCTTCCTACCTGAGAGTCTAAAAACATATTTTACTAAAATAGACCTATGATGAGCAATGCTGTTTTCATCTCTCTTAGTATCCAAACAGCAGCTGTTCCTTTTTTCACTTGAACACTGTTTAAAAACTTGTAAATAAGAAACGTTAAGGTCACTTAACCATCATTTCTACATAATTGCACAGTGGTATCAGCAGCAGCGTTTCAAGAACACAGGTTGTGTTCTTCCATACTGAAGAGAAATAGGGCTATGTTCGTAAAGAAATGTAGGCACAAGAAGTGCAGGCAGGTGCTTTTGAAAATCCCAGTGGATTTAAACTCCTATTGCAGACAAGGTACAACCCTGCTTCTCTCCTGTAGTAACCAATCTTATATTTAAGAGAATTACATCCAAAACATAACTATTTTAGATGTGGGAGATCTGTCTGGAGTGCCATATTGCTTCCCTTAGCCAAGGGAAAGCCTCAACTGCTCCCCTTCCCATCTCCAGTCTAGCCCCTGGCCTGTGCTCTTTCCTCCTTTGCCATTTTCTGCGTAGGTTTTGGACAATATTTTCTCTTCGCTCTGAGCCATGTTTTACCCTTATGTTGCTTTTGGTTCCAACCTTCTTATTCACAGACATCTTTTTTCCAACTAACAGTTTTCGAATATTTTTCTCTTGTTCTCTGGAAACTCTTGTTGCTATAGAGACACCTGATGATTACAGAGACAGTGACTACCTTTGTTAGAACCTCAGTTGCTATAGCAATGACTGTTGGCTATGGGTTCAATGAAATCTGCTACACGGTTCATGCCCTTTTACACAGCAATACAGCCTGTAAAAGCTTCTTTTAATTGTTATGCTCAGTAATGAGACTGTGAGCCAAATCTTGTTCTAATTGAAGTCAGTGGGAGTTTTGCCATTAACTTCAGTGAGACCACAGTTTGGTCCTAAACTCCCATGTGCATAAATAACAAAAGGAATCTTCTTTCAGCACAGCGGCAAACGGAGTATGGTTTCATTCAGTTAGTAACATCTGAATCCGGTAACAAAACTTGGATGTCTGTGACTGTATTTTAGTAAAGACTGACTTAAATGATAATCTCTTTTGGAATATTATAGAAATAGTAAATTCTCAGATCAAAAATATCATGGTCCTTGGAGGTGTGTGTTTATTCTTTTAAAGAGAGGAATTGTGAAACAAAAATGTAATCTTTAAAATTCTTAGATCATTTGTTTTTCTTCAAGGAGAAATGTTTCCCTATTGTTGCTTTGTGGAAACGGTGACAAAAGAGTAAACATTTTCAAGGAAATATCTTCACGTCACAGAAGGGGTATCCCTACTGAAAAGGTAGATATAATGCTCGAGCGAACAGCTCCCCCTCCCCCCCCCAGTTTATGTGACGTCC